>OZ007570.1:23391839-23714339 GCA_963931925.1 Onchidella celtica
GATTTGGATCAGTTTTCAGAGCGACATTACACGTGTTTGTTTTGACCTCAATAAAAGCTCTACTGAAACTGGCTTTGTTGGGACTTAAAACATGTGAAGTTGAGCGGAAAATATTATTATTATTATTATTGCAACTAGTATTTGAATTTGAAATAATTACGTTAAAGAACGACTTCAAAATATTCCCTTTGTGAGTTACTTTATTGAGGTCAAAATATAACTTGATTACTTAACAAAACAAGATGGGGAAAATTTACTGTGGAAAATTTGCCAGGGATAAAGGGGACGAATAAGGTTGGGAATCTCTGCGTTAGGTGTTGATCTTATAACCGTATTGGAAACAAAGACTACAACAAAAGGAGCGGGTTGTCTAAGATGTTGTCTACGTCACCGGAAACAAGCAAGCGGGTTGTCTAAGATGTTGTCTACATCACCGGAAACAAGCAAGCGGGTTGTCTAAGATGTTATCTACGTCACCGGAAACAAGCAAGCGGGTTGTCTAAGATGTTATCTACGTCACCGGAAACAAGCAAGCGGGTTGTCTAAGATGTTGTCTACATCACCGGAAACAAGCAAGCGGGTTGTCTAAGATGTTATCTACGTCACCGGAAACAAGCAAGCGGGTTGTCTAAGATGTTATCTACGTCACCGGAAACAAGCAAGCGGGTTGTCTAAGATGTTATCTACGTCACCGGAAATTAGCAAGCGGGTTGTCTAAGATGTTGTCTACATCACCGGAAACAAGCAAGCGGGTTGTCTAAGATGTTGTCTACGTCACCGGAAACAAGCAAGCGGGTTGTCTAAGATGTTATCTACGTCACCGGAAACAAGCAAGCGGGTTGTCTAAGATGTTATCTACGTCACCGGAAACAAGCAAGCGGGTTGTCTAAGATGTTATCTACATCACCGGAAACAAGCAAGCGGGTTGTCTAAGATGTTGTCTACGTCACCGGAAACAAGCAAGCGGGTTGTCTAAGATGTTGTCTTATCTACATCACCGGAAACAAGAAAGCGGGTTGTCTAAGATGTTGTCTACGTCACCGGAAACAAGCAAGCGCGTTGTCTAAGATGTTGTCTACATCACCGGAAACAAGCAGGCGGGTTGTCTAAGATGTTGTCTACGTCACCGGAAACAAGCAAGCGGGTTGTCTAAGATGTTATCTACGTCACCGGAAACAAGCAAGCGGGTTGTCTAAGATGTTGTCTACGTCACCGGAAACAAGCAAGCGGGTTGTCTAAGATGTTATCTACGTCACCGGAAACAAGCAAGCGGGTTGTCTAAGATGTTGTCTACATCACCGGAAACAAGCAAGCGGGTTGTCTAAGATGTTGTCTACGTCACCGGAAACAAGCAAGCGGGTTGTCTAAGATGTTATCTACGTCACCGGAAACAAGCAAGCGGGTTGTCTAAGATGTTATCTACGTCACCGGAAACAAGCAAGCGGGTTGTCTAAGATGTTGTCTACATCACCGGAAACAAGCAAGCGGGTTGTCTAAGATGTTGTCTACGTCACCGGAAACAAGCAAGCGGGTTGTCTAAGATGTTATCTACGTCACCGGAAACAAGCAAGCGGGTTGTCTAAGATGTTGTCTACGTCACCGGAAACAAGCAAGCGGGTTGTCTAAGATGTTGTCTACGTCACCGGAAACAAGCAAGCGGGTTGTCTAAGATGTTGCCTACGTCACCGGAAACAAGCAAGCGGGTTGTCTAAGATGTTATCTACGTCACCGGAAACAAGCAAGCGGGTTGTCTAAGATGTTATCTACGTCACCGGAAACAAGCAAGCGGGTTGTCTAAGATGTTATCTACGTCACCGGAAACAAGCAAGCGGGTTGTCTAAGATGTTATCTACGTCACCGGAAACAAGCAAGCGGGTTGTCTAAGATGTTATCTACGTCACCGGAAACAAGCAAGCGGGTTGTCTAAGATGTTATCTACGTCACCGGAAACAAGCAAGCGGGTTGTCTAAGATGTTGTCCACGTCACCGGAAACAAGCAAGCGGGTTGTCTAAGATGTTGTCCACGTCACCGGAAACAAGCAAGCGGGTTGTCTAAGATGTTGTCCACGTCACCGGAAACAAGCAAGCGGGTTGTCTAAGATGTTGTCCACGTCACCGGAAACAAGCAAGCGGGTTGTCTAAGATGTTATCTACGTCACCGGAAACAAGCAAGCGGGTAGTCTAAGATGTTGTCTACGTCACCGGAAACAAGCAAGCGGGTTGTCTAAGATGTTGTCTACGTCACCGGAAACAAGCAAGCGGGTTGTCTAAGATGTTATCTACGTCACCGGAAACAAGCAAGCGGGTTGTCTAAGATGTTGTCTACGTCACCGGAAACAAGCAAGCGGGTTGTCTAAGATGTTGTCTACGTCACCGGAAACAAGCAAGCGGGTTGTCTAAGATGTTATCTACGTCACCGGAAACAAGCAAGCGGGTTGTCTAAGATGTTATCTACATCACCGGAAACAAGCAAGCGGGTTGTCTAAGATGTTGTCTACATCAACGGAAACAAGCAAGCGGGTTGTCTAAGATGTTGTCTACGTCACCGGAAACAAGCAAGCGGGTTGTCTAAGATGTTATCTACATCACCGGAAACAAGCAAGAAAGGAGAAAAGGTGTGCGCTCGTTATATAAACCTTTCCATGCGCAGACCCCCCCCCCCCCCCTCTGTGTCTGTTGTTTTACTGCTGAATCAATTTTTCCACTCTGCTCAAACTCGACACAGTTCAGACATGTCATTGGCAGTGATCGATACTGCAGCAATTACACCTAGTAGACATGTACACAGGCTTCTCACTGCAAAAGTCAATTATTTTGCTTTCTTCTTTTCTAGTGAAGCAGGGGCATCTTTAAAAGAACATAGCAGTATTTTGCTTTGGTTTTGAAAGTATACAGCGCGATGCTCGAAGAAGACATGAATCACGAATCTGTAGAATGTGCGACTCCAACTACATCATTTAAACAGAAGGCAATTAGATGCTCAAGCTGTAATGACGATTTTCTAAAAGAAACCTGATCATTATGATCATGTGATAATCGGCGACTCAAGAAATGACGCAGGATTCAATCTAGAAGTCTTACAGATTCCCTACTGTGCTCCTCCTCCTCTCGTCCCTTCAAACAACCACCACTGCAACAACAACGACAACAACAACAACAACAACAACAACAACGGCAACCAAACAAATAAAAGAACAAAAGATTTTGTGCCCGTAAATAAATACTAGAACTAAGCAACCAGGCACTGTGGCATTTTACAGCTTAATCACATTTCAAGTAAAAAGGAAAAAAACAACAACAACAACAGAGATTGTTTAGGTGGAATAAATACCGAAAGGTCCCAATCGAACATGTTTGGGATTCCCTGCTTTACAAAAATGTCAGACAACATGGAATCACAGGCCGTGACGAAATGGTCTGGGGGGGGGGGGGGGTCCCTGTACTGTGACTGAATTTATTTCGCAGATGGTTTATTAGTCAGATAGCGTCATCCTTTTGCCAGCGTGCCAGACCGGATCGCCCGTGTTAAGTAAAGGTTAAGTGGAACTGAACCGTGACACGGCACTGGGGATTGCTACTGCATTTTAGAAAAATACTGTTTACGCCAAAAGAAAAAAAAAAAGACAAATTTTGCAGGAGCTGCCAAGAAACATATTATGTTGCATTCTGCTTTATTCTTTATGGTTCAGTTTACCATTTTTAGAAAACAAAAGAAGGTAATTGATGTATAATTATGAACCAAATGGAAAGAAAGTGCCAATGGCACTTAGACTCCTTCTAATTGTAACCCCTTCGTTTATAGACCTTGTTTCGAAGACAAATAATCCATGCGGAATGCCATTTAAAGCTTCAAACTATCAAGGCATCATCATGGATATTTTAACATTTTAATAGCTGTACGCTCTTACAAGGGGGTGGGGCTGGGGGTTGGGGGTCGGGGGTTGAAGGCACACTTATGAAAAGCTTACAAGGGGAAGGGGGGGGGGGGGGTTATCGGAAAAAAAAATCACTAAAATCGAAGATGCGCGAAGGATGGCCCTTTATGCAGGGTTTTGCACTTGCAGAAGCGGAGATTCGCTCTTATTCCTATGATAGACACAGCCTGTCCCAGTTCTTGTATAAAGATTTATCTAATTTGCAGCGCCAAAGGCCATACTGAACATCATTAGATACAAAATAGGTTGACAAGCAGAAAAGGCTGCACAGTTTTTTGCCTAGCACGCACACAGCAATTGCAATCTGAGGGAATTGACATTTTTTTTTTGACAGGGAGAAATGCTATTTGAAAGACTTCATTAGAACGTTTTGATCTTTTAGAAATATGCCTCAATTAGCTCAAACCCTTTGTCAATCATTCGGATTTTGGTGGAAGAAAGGTCTTCATTATTGGAAATGTCTACATCCAAGAAATTTGCTCCATTTGGCGATGACATATTTATGTCCTAATTTTTGTTGTTAAAGAAATTAAATGTTAAGAATACCTAGTTTAAGCAGAATGATCTTACTTGGTTCAAGACCGTTTTCTATTGATTTATCGATCTTTGCCAAGTTAAAGGTTAAGAAATGTTATCATTCTACCCACCAAATCCCATGATTTGGCAGTGAGCTGAGTTTTGAAGTCTAAAGACGAATTAGAACTCTCGGGAGACGAGACCATTGGAGACTGTTCAGAGGAAGAGAACCTCCGTCAAACAATAAGCCTTGCAGCCCATGGGGAAGCATAGCCATATTAGGGTCACATAAACGTTTGTTTGTTGTTTTTTTAATGGTAGTTGGGTTCTTGTTGGTTTGGTCAAACTCATCGAGAAAGTGAGAGAGACAGAAAGAGAGAGAGAGAGAGAGAGAGAGAGAAAGAGAGAGAGAGAGAAAGAGAGAGAGACAGAGAGAGAGAGAGAGAGGGAGAGAGAGAGAGAGACAGAGAAAGAGAGAGAGAGACAGAGAGAGAGGGAGAGAGAGAAACAGACTGACTGACTGACAGACATTCGGGAGGGAGGAGAGAGAGAGAAAGAAAGAGAGACAGAGAGAGAGAGAGAGAGAGGGAGAGAGAGAGAGAGATAGAGAGAGGGAGAGAGGGAGAGAGAGAGACAGAGAGAGAGACAGAGAGAGAGAGAAAAGAGAGAGAGAGAAAAGAGAGAGAGAGACAGAGAGAGAGGGAGAGAGAGAAACAGACTGACTGACTGACAGACATTCGGGAGGGAGGAGAGAGAGAGAAAGAAAGAGAGACAGAGAGAGAGAGAGAGGGAGAGAGAGAGAGACAGAGAGAGAGAGAGGGAGAGAGGGAGAGAGAGAGAGAGAGAGAGACAGAGAGAGAGAGAAAAGAGAGAGAGAGAAAAGAGAGAGAGGCAGGGAGAGAGGGAGAGAGAGAAACAGACTGACTGACTGACAGACATTCGGGAGGGAGGAGAGAGAGAGAGAGAGAGAGAGAGAGAGAGAGAGAGAGAGAGAAAGAGATAGAGAGGGGAGGGAGAGAGCACGTGGCCAGAAAAAAATGGTACAAAAGCGTCCAGAAAGGGAAAGATAGAGAGAGAGAGTGGGAAAAATAAGAAGGAAGGTAGGCAGGAACGGACAAGAAAAGAGCAACATGCACAGACCGAGAAGAGTTCCCGGAGAAGTGAGACAAGAAGAACTGTTCCGAAATTTCGCAGGAAGTCAATATTACACCATAGCTAAGTCTTTTAAAAACTAAACACCGTAGCCACGCAAACACTTAATGTGGCACGTCCCGGGGTCTGACCTTAGCGGAACTAGACTGAACTAACGAATACGAGGACTGGACTTTCGATCCTTTACTAAACGGAACTCAAATTGTCCCGTGCTTATTTGTGCAGCGGCACGAAGTATTGGCGAAGATCAAATTAGGTACGGAATCGATCTCGTCTATTTTCTGACATTTGCATGTCGAATCAATGTTGGTGACTGGTTACAGTGGAATCAGTGTTTAATCGATTATCTCTCCATGGCTTACGCATTGCAATGTAACGTAAATTCGCCCTGACAAAGGCAAAAAAACCCCCGAAACATTAATATAATTAATTAAATCGGAGTGTTATTGGGGGGGGGGGGGATGGTACTAGAATAAAGTTTAGTCAGCTCGCGACCTTTGTTCTTGTTTATTCCAACTCCATTTTTTTCACAACTGAAAAATTCCACAAACGTTTGCGGCTTTAGTATTATGATAAGAAGGTAGAATTAAACAGAACTGTGAAAGAGCTTGATAAGTGCCACGACGTATTTCAAACAAGTGTCAAAGTGTGCATTTTTTAAATGTTATACCTCTTATTTCTACATACTAAAAAAAACTCCAACTTTTCAGCCAATGGAGAGAGAGAGAGAGAGAGAGAGAGAGAGAAGGAGAGAGAGAGGGAGAGAGAGAGAGAGAGAGAGAGAGAGAGAGAGAGAGAGAGAGAGAGAGAGAGAGAGAGAGAGAGAGAAGCAAACAAGAACTAAGGTCGAGATTTGCCACTATAATCCCATCGCTATCCAAATGGCCACAGTAACGGTTTTAGAAACTGGCCACATCCTGGTAAAAAAAAAATCCCATTGTATGATCAGTTTTGGCCAGATGACCCAAAATAGCCCTCTTTTTAATTCACTAACTCCTGTGAATTCAAAAAAAAAAAAAAATTAAACAAAAATGAATTTCTAATTTTCTCCTCAATCTGATGTACTCGAGATGTGGGCATTCTACGTGTGAGAAATAATTAACATGCGACCATGAGAGAAACTTCTATTTTTTTGCTTGGCATCTCATATAATGCCATTGTTATTATTATTATCTTGTAAATGTTATTATCACTAGTATCATTGTTGAGGATATCAATATTGTTATTATTATAATGTGATACGTAAAGCCACTAAAGCCATCTTGTTTTCTGCAGCCCAACTCGCTTGAGCTACAACTTTGTTATGAGCTTCTTAAAGGGATGAACTGCTGCCCTTTGCTTCTTCACACGGTCATTCAGCATTTAACCCCCCATCCACATGCCATGGCTGGTTACTATATTGACGAAAGCCTCGTTTTTGTTTCTTTCATTCACTCATTAAGAAGATCGTTTACAACAGGATGTTGTTACAAGTACATACGACTCCCAAGTTTTTTGGGTTTTTTTGCGACGGGGGTACATATTTTTGAAGACTTTTGTGACTCCAGAACTAGAGAGCTCCTCCCGAAATGCCCCTTGACAACAGCCTTGATTAATTACGATTAATTATTCTTTCATATTTTCTTTTTGTTTTCCTCCTGTTTTTTTGGTTGAAAGGGTAGGGAGCAGGGTTAGGGATTCGATAAGATTTGGGGTTGAGGATAAGGACAGGGTTATGGATAGTACGTATACTTATGCGCCCGTAGCGCAACACCCTTGGGTTGCATTCGTACTTCTAATAACAGCCTTTATAACAATATAGATCTAGGCCCCAACCCAAAAGAGAAAAAATAAATTGATCTAGACGCTTTAAAGAAAGTCGTGTTCTGTCCGCCTGCAACTCATTCATTCTGTATGTATTGGTTCCTCATACCTCCGCAAGCGGCCTTCTGTCCATCCCCGTTTTATAAACCCTTTCTGCCTTAATGTGAACCCCTTCAGAAAAGACGACACGGATAGTGTTTGCTCATTACCACAAAACGTGCGAGCAATCGGAAGATCCTCTAGTGGGAGCCATTGGGTCAACTTGCGGGCTGTGGGCCCTCGGAAAAGTTTCAGTACGATTTGAGCAGTGACAGTGTGGACGGCGCTATGCAAGAGACCGAAACACTGTTGGAAAGTTACGAGATGGGAGAGTTGGGAAGCCTGTCCTGGCGTAATGCCACTTATCCAAGTCTTCCTTGGTCTGCCTATGGCCTTACATCCAGAGAATCGCATGTTGTATGCACGATGGGCCGGATGGTAGATCGGCATTCGCAGGAGGTGTCCAAAACCATTTTACCCGCTGCTGCCCTACGCGCGGGTGGAATGGTGTTGTTCCCACTAATTTTGCACATTTCGTGAAAAGTGAATTGTCACATTTCTTGAATCTAGCTGCGGCATTCAAATCGAGCTGCATTTTCATGCACGCACCTTATTGAAATTATGAAAGAAATCAAAACAAAGCAAACGAAAACAGAACTGAATCTGATCAGGCGACACCGCTTTTTATATGGTTAGGATGACAGCATTTTATAACCTTTGCCGGTTATAGGGCTCGCAATTACACAACTGGCACGGAATATTTCACCATTTTACACGCTTTCGCGTTCTATTGATTCTGCTTGAATTCTTGTTCCAGTATAAACATTTTTTGCCTGTTTATGAAATTTGCTTAATCCGATAATGTTGTCGGTGGACGTCCTGTTTCTTGGGGGACATTTTCCTGCCGCAGAGAAAGTTTGTAGTTTGAGCTTATTTCAGAATTCCCGAATTATGCCCCTGGGATAATGTATCATTTTGTCCAGACTCTCATATTGCATCATCCAGATTACATAAGCTTAGGTCTACCTTTTTTTTTTTTTGCCTTTGCTTGGAATTTTTCTTTCTGTTTCCTTCCAGTGTTCCCTCCTCTTTCCTTCACTTCTGTTACTTTTTCCTTTTTCCATTCTTTCTTTTTCTTCTCAAAATACCGATCTTTCTTTTTCCGTTTTCATCTTCATTTTCTTCAATCTCAGATTCAATTATTCATGCCAGCATTTTTTCTCCTCACATTTTTTTCCCCCGGCTACTTTCGGTCATTATCGTTCTCCAATAGCCAGTTCATCAATAAAGGAGGGATAGAGAGGGATGCAAATTAATAATAATGAAGAACTTAACAAAAATAGATTGGAAATTGAATATCTTAAGTAATTGCTTAACGATTTTTGTGGGCTTAGATATATTGCATAGGGCAGGTACTATATCATACATCTGAGGGGAAAGAGAGATAGGGCAGCGGGGAAGAGGATAAATTACTATATAGCAAGAGATGCAGAACTTGAAAAAAAATAAATAAAGCCAAAGTGATGAATTTACGGAGAAGCGACCGCGTGAGTAATAAATTCAGGATTTGGGTTAGAGACACAAAATGCAGACAGGTGAAAGATCATGCTTGTATCACAATGTATTATGGGAAAATGCATGTTATATTGACGGAGGCAGGCGTTGGCGTTGTACCAGTAACGTCACAGAGACAGAGGAGATGATAGATAGATAGATAGATAGATAGATAGATAGATAGATAGATAGATAGATAGATAGATAGATAGATAGATAGATAGATAGATAGATAGATAGATAAATAGATAGTTGGACAGACAGATAGATTAGATAGATAGATAGATAGATAGATAGATAGATAGATAGATAGATAGATAGATAGACAGATAGACAGATAGATAGATAAATAGATTAGATAGACAGATAGATAGATAGATAGATAGATAGATATATAGATAGATATATAGATAGATATATATATAGATAGATAGATAGATAGATAGATAGATAGATAGATAGATAGATAGATAGATAGATAGATAGATAGATAAATAGTTGGACAGACAGATAGATAGACAGACAGGCAGACAGATAGACAGACAGACAGATAGATAAAGAGACAGGCAGATAGACAGATAGATCGATAAAGATAGAGAGACAGACAGAGATAGATACATTTTCAGAATATTGACCATTATTATTATCAGTGCAGGATAATCAGATAGATAGACAGAGAAACAAATAGACAGAGACAGGAAATCAGACAGACAGACAGATAGACAGATAAACAGACAGACAGACAGATGGATACATTATTACATACATACATGGATTTAATTAATAGATCAATAGACGGAGACACACCCAGATAGACACGAGGCAGTTTTAGATGTCCCTTAATTGTTTTCATACAATTCCACAAGAGAAATGATGTAAAGAATGAAGAAATAAAGATAACTAAAATAAAAGGAAGTAGGGACAACAAGAGGTGGACATATTCAGTTGAGTAAGGAATCGTTACATCAGATGTCCGTGGAAATCTCTGGAGAACCGACCTGTCATGGGCAACCTGACAGCGGTCAGTATCGATTTTCCATTACCCCTTGAGACTGGAATCACTTCGTTCGCCTTATATTGACACCGAATATTGTTTTCTCTTCGATTCTGTCACTTGGTTGGCAAGTCGACGTGGGAAATTGGCGGCTCATTTCATTGGGTTTTGTTCTCATGTGGGTATCCAATCTACCCATAACGATACCACTAATGACAGTCGGTCGCTGTACTTATCCTACAGGCTATGGTACAATGCAGTAATTCTTGGAATGGACAGGCTTTCCTTTCGTGGAAATTAAGATGATCCAGGAATTTCTGATGAAATGCCTTGGAACTACTTAGTTTGTTAAACTGGAACATTTAGCTGATCAGTCGAAATAACCAAGAAGTCATTACATAACACCTTTGAAGTTCCAAAATTTTTACAGTACTTGGCAAATAAAGATTCAGAAGAAAGTAATTTTACTTTCTTTAATTGGTACTAAAGGGAAGGCGTTTGCACTGCATTGGTTCACAGACGGTGGAATTCCATATGTGCCAGCGTCCTTGCCTAATATCTGACGTTTTATGCGCACAAGCTGGCTCGTTGACCCTGTAAATACAATTGAGAGTCGACCAAGTATTTGTAAAACAAGGTGATGAACAAAGAAGCGAAAAACGAAACTTTCGATGACATTTTTTAAATTCTACTCGACAAAAATGTGTTGTTTTTTTTTTTTCTACTCTAAATAGTCGTAAATAAATTATATTCACAACTAAATTTGGTTCAAAATGGGCATCTTCACGTAATTTATACTAAAATATTGAGGGCGGTACACAGAATTTCATAATATTCTGACATGGAGTTGCAAAGTTTTAGGTGCTTCCATATTCACCTTTAAGCTCCATTATGTTACTACTACACCTCGACCGTATCTTCTATAATACTCTCCTTCTGCAGGAACGACAGTTACGTAAAACTCTAATAATTATAAATGTACCCTACTCTTTCCGTTTAACCCCCTCTCTCTCTGCGTGAAAATGCGACAGAACAACATTACTGTACATTTGAAGGCCACACCAACGGAAACTCCTCTTGGAGAAGTAAAGTTCCTTCTCGCCTTGAGTCAAATCTGCCTAAACGCTGTTTTGATCCAGATTGCGAGATCTCCTTTTGCAATCTGACTCGCGACAGTTTTAGCACCCCCAAACTACGTAGCAAGACGGACTTGCTTTTCATTCTCGCCAGTGGGCGTGGTCCCATTTAACTCCAGAGTCCAACATCTCATGCAAAACCGAGGCAAAACAGAAAGTGCGGGCTCTACGAGCCCATGACAAATGGCTTTCTATACTCATCATTTTTCTGTGGGTGTATGAGCTACTACAGAAAAACCATATTGATCTATCTACTCTGCTAGACATTCTCTCTCTTGCCCTCCCCTTTTCCCCCCCCTCAAAACGAAAAAAGGAGAAAACAACAACAACAACAACAACAACAACAACAACAACAACAACAACAACAACAACAACAACAAAACAACAATGACGATACCACTAATGAAAGTGCTGTATTGTTATTCCCACAGTTGATGGCAAAAAATAGTGTTGTGGTTCATCAGTAAGGTGCTGTTGTCCAACAACAGAAACAAATCAATGCCGCCCATATCTCGCCATTTTACGGGAATGGCAACAGCGCGAAACCACAGACGTTTTCCATTCATCCATTCATCCACAATTCATGCTGACTTGACGGAGCTGTGACCATAGCTCATCTGAAAGGCATTTATTAATTATGCAAACATACGGGGTGAGCATGAATCCAGCTCATGTCTATGGTGGAGAATAATGGCTTTTCAGGGTTAAGAATCATTTTATGTGATTGATGGACCGACAGTAGATTTTGTGTTTGAGAGAGAGGATTGGCCTTTCCATGCTTGAAACGTGCTAGGCTTTGTCAGAGGAGTAGCACGTCCGTGCTAGAAAACGCTAGAACATGCGTTTTCCAAATAAAATCAAATGGTAAAAATTAGGGGTGATGGCACAGCTATGTTTGGCGAGATAATTGATAAATACGCAAGTGCATATGGAGATGTTAAGCAATAGCTATTTCCAACCGGTTCGTGCATGGCTATTTATTTTATGGATGTTACATACAGAAGTGAGCTATGGCCACAGTTTTAAGTATATCCCTTTTATTTGACTTATCTCAGGTCGATTCAAAACTTAAAAAAAAGTATCACGAAAACCATTACCATAGCACCTCCGCTGTTCCTGCAAATTGAACAAAGCATATTGAATCAGCAATGCTGAGGTTAACAACGTTTAGGTGCTTATATATTTTTTTTCTCTTCTCTTTGTTTGTTGTTGACCGAAACAGGTAAATTTAAAGGCGCATTGCTGCATTATTACAACCGTCGATTCTTTGGTTAGCTATAGCGGTAGGTGGGTGCAAAAAGAAACTTTTAAAAGTGTACACAGAGAACAAACCACCACAAATGATAAAATAGGAAACTATTGACGTCTCAGATTCGAAAGCATCACGCTCAGACACATACTATACTTTGCTAGCGACTCGGGAATTCAAAGGGAATATTAAAGTCAAAGAGAGTGGTAAATAATTGCCCATGGCCGCCCCAGCCTGAAAGTTCTCAATGCTGAGCACACTCTCCACGATCGCATTAGCCAGTCCTCAAAGACAGACAAGTTAATGACCCAACGGGGACGGCCAGGATAATCAGCATTTTAAATAATTAAGACGTCCTCAATTGTCAGCCCTTTAGCATATCCATGCTTAAATTTATTTGGCCAAGACTAAGATTTTTGTGTGTGTGTGTGTGTGTGTGCTAATACAGAACTTATGTCTTCGGTACTGATAAACGTTTAGTGGCAGAATTTTTCACCCAAAACAACGTAATAAATATTATTATTCCACTCTAATGGAGCTAGATAATGAACATGTAAGCATCTAAACCTTCGTGACACACTTCACTTCCGCCTGTGATCCCTCCTGGAACATAGGCCGCCAACAAGCCTTAGAGCTCTCCAGGCATCCTGGTCCTGGGCCAGTCGTTCCAGCTGTCCCCAGGTGCGACCCATCTTCTTAAACCTTCGTGACAATGGGGCTGAAAATTATGGAACTTTGTGTATTGCCTCAATTGTTGACGATCAAGTACGCGGACGCATCCATTTAGTTCAAAATTCAGTCTTGAACATGATTTATTTACGATTCTTTTTGAACCGCCAAAAACGAGACACATTTTGTTCGAGAGGAATGGAAAAAATTATCTGAACGTTTACTGTGAATATGTGACACCGTTTTATGAACGGCAGTTCAGCTAGTCATAATTATGATCCATGGATGGTAGTTTTACGCATAATGTCTGAATTCCTAGAAGTTGCATAACGTACTAGCTGTTCTTAATATTGAAATGGGTAAATTTTTTATGCTTGTGAAAATATAATATGAAAATGGAATAATAGCGAAAACACACCAGCTGGAAATATTTGATACACTCATAATAAGATTAAAAAAAAAAGTATTATGATTTATATCACATTCTGTGTATAGACTGACAATAAGGTGTGCTGATCCATATTTCTGAACATTTTAAACGCCGTAGAAATGAATTCCTGCATTCCGTCCTTCAGGAAAATACATGAAAGCATTCGAAATGCGATTAAATTGTTTGCATGGCTTCAGCAATGAGGCATTAAACTCAATGCATGCGCTGTCGCCAATCTTTTTTATTTTGCATGTTTTCAGAGAATAAAGCATAAAGGCCAATGCACATGCTGTCGCCGATATAAGCATATCCTGACTGAGAACCCGTTTTTGTTTTTTGATTATTTTGCTTGAGTGCAAATGGAAGATCTAGGGCTGTTAGATTTCCCAAGGGTGGATCAGAGAGAATTTCAGTGATGATCGAAACTCTGTGTAGACATGTAGACCAGATGGAACAGGTGATTTGGTTGGGACATGTATAGGAAGAGAAACTTACACAAGTTTTCTATCCAATGATTTTTAATAATTTTTCACGCTAGTCTTTGTCTTGACGTTTCAGTTCCATCAGTGATAGACACTTGTGTGTGACTGGTTTGTAGTTTGATATTATAATTATACAGGCTATTAAAACAACAGTGACGCCGCCACTACCACCATTAACAACACAGCATCACAACAACAACAACAATAACAATAACAGCACCATTGTTAACACCGCCAACAACAACATCAACAACAACAACAACTACAGCAACAGCAGCAATAACGACAGACGTGAGCTAGGTCTAGCCACAGCAATGACAACGAAAATTTTATGATCAGCATGGTATTAGATCCATTCAGTGCTGTACTGTTGTTCACCGACATTTTGCGCATTGAAACCTGAAGAAACCCCGTTTGGCTGTGAAAAATGAGTGAACTACGAGACTAACGAGAAAAAAGAAGCTCCTAATACCAGGTGAAATGTTGATGTGGACGCTGGTTGTAATTATTCTTATTATTGTCCTTTTTTGGAACAACAGAAAAAGAAAAAAAAAATCACAAGATTGTCTGGGCCACACGACCATACAAAAGCCCAACACGAGTAAGAATGCCGTGAAAACTTTGAGTACATAATACCCGTATGTTATTCCCTTCGCCTTACATTCCCATGGGAGACTATCCGTATGATAGTCTGTGAGAGTGGGAAATTACCAAGGGGAGACGACCGGACTCGCCAGTGATACCATCTCCTTACGAGGATGTAATGGAACATAAGCCGTGTATCCGGGCAGTCTGAGAGAATTATCCCTGGTTATTGAAATGAAACACACTTCCGTGTGTTTGTGAGTTGTGGCAGTTATAAATAGCCCCAACAGAACTACTCAGCCGGTGAACATTTACTATCAACTGAAAGCGTGGAAATATTTCTGTATGCCTTTTTGGTTTGCGAGACAGGGGGTATCGTGCGATGCCCGTCAGGCACAGAGATGCTGACAGAGTGTGGCCGGGATTAATATGATAGTGTCGTCCAGGATTTACTAAGAAAATAATTATAGGAAATTAAGATGTGCACTTCTTGACTGCCAACATAATTATGACTGTGTCTGACCGGACTTGGGGTGATAGCCGATTACAAGACGCTGCACCTGGCGAAAATATCGGAACTCTGAATAGGGCGCCAGGCTGGATCTAGGTATCGCTGAATATTCATAGTTTTGATATGGTACTTATGTGGTGTAGCCTACATGGACAACAAAAGATACCAGTGATGAATGTGTTGGTGGTGTTTATGAGAGAGAGAGAGAAAGTGAGAGAGAGGGAAGAAAGAGATAGAGAGAAAGAAAGAGAAAGAGAGAGAGTAAGAGAGAAAGAGAGAGAGAGAGAAAGAGAGCGAGAGAGAGAAAGAGAGAGAAAAAAGAGAGAGAATCACTAAATGAATGAAAGCACACGAGAGAATGAATGAAAATGAATGACTACATATAAGACGAGTGGGACAGTGAATAAGTAAGTGAGTGGGTGACTTTGGGAGCGAGAGAGGGTTTGAGTGAACCAATACGTGAAAGAACAAAAATGACCGAAATGAAAAAGAAAGGATCCGAATAAGACAGTAAAAACAATAACAATTCGAATGCAGTAAGAAACTTCAGGATCACTGTGGTACTTAACAACACGCCCCATCCTTCCTATGTATGGTCTTAGACTGCTCTTAGACAATCCTTTACTCCAGTCGCGTTTCATCTTTTCATTACTACACGACCTACTACATAATCTTACTTAACAACCAATCAGTGTCGGTATTTCCCCCTAGCTCGAGGTCCCATTGGTTTGATTAATTCTATGATGTGGGACTAGGAAATTCCTTTAGCGATAAGCTGTCTAGTTTCTGCATGCTAAGCCTGTCAATTCCATTAATGGAAGTAGCGGACCCTCGCCATTCCCCTCCCCTCCAAGAAAGAAAAAGTGTGTACAAGTCATTAAACAAACCCTGTTTCTGAGAAGGAGCTATGAAATAAAAATATTTCGCACTTTGTGTAAAGGCAAACAGGAAAAGCGGCAGATTTCCTGCTTTTCAGATGCAAATCTGACACACTGTGACCCCAAATTTTATTTTTGCTCGTACTCTCTTTTCGCTTTTAGAAAGATGGCAAATTTCCTTGTTTAGATCCAAAGATTTCACGTTAAAATCTTTGTGTCCATGACGATGGCAAATGTTGCCATTCTTTTGGGTGTATTTAGAAAATTGGCAGTTTTCCTTTTTCGGATTAAGAGAGTTGATCTCATGATCATTGTATGCATGATGATGCCAACATTTGTAATTCTTTGATTCCCCCCGTTGTTTTTTTTTGAAGAGGTGACAGGTTTCCTCTTTTGGGGTAAAAGATTTCGTCTTATAATTATTTTATGTATAATGACAACTTTCGTTTTTCTTTCATTCCTCCCATCGTTTTAGAAAGATGGCAGATTTTCCGTTTCAAGTCCAAATTGTGTGCGAGATGATGCCAAATTTTTTTTCTTCATTCTCTTTCTTTCTACTTTCCACAGCTCGTGTGTTGTCGTCGTGACTGTTATTGTTCTCTGTTACTTTTTTGGCTGCCCTATTAGATCTAATGAATTTTATGTTCTGGGTCTTTGAATTGAACTATATTGTGATTACTTTATGACCGATAGACTACTGTCTTGAAATGTACACTTTGCTCTCGAAGCGTTTTTGTTAATGGCTCAATTTCGAACTCAAGTTATCTGTAGTTGAGAAGCTGAAAATCAGAACTTCTAAACTCAGTGCAAACTGGGTTGATACTTTTGAGTAAAAAAAGAAATTTTACAGGGGTGGGGGGGGGGGCTACCAAAGAAAATAAGCTTCATGTAATTTTCATCTGTGTTCTTTTAAACACTCAGGCACCTCCGATTTTCAGCATTTGGAAGGGAATGTAGTATTTGATACCAACTTGCCGAAGAGGCAACAAATTACTTAACAGGTCAAATAAGTACTAAGAGTACGCTTTGTTTCTGTCATCTCTTCAGTGTGGAAATAAGCAAAATATGTGACTTGCCTAGGGAGAACAAAAAAAACAGATGTTGACACCCACCACTCTAACTAGAATGTACGGCTAAGTAAACCATTTAAATGCACAGACATTCTATTGCATTAAGCCCATTTAAAGCCTGCCAGTTTCATTTAAATGGTGTCTCTGTGAAATGTCCCCTGACCTTCAGACCGAAAATTCCATAAAGAGACGGAAGAAAATAGAAGCTCTCGTTTTCCTTTCAGGAATTTTTTTTTTTACCTCCCGGAGGCATAATTTTTTATAAGTTCCATGATGGAGTTCGTGGAATCTGAGTCGGCAAAATCGTTTACAGCCAGCAAATTTCCCAGAAATGTCTTAAAAGACGTCCATTTGCATTTCCATCAACTTTGTTTACCTAATCGTGGGAATGTCTCATTTTTGCAGTAAAGGTCAGAGATTCCAGTGCTCTCCTCGGTTAATAGAAATATCAGTGATATTTGCACAGAAAAGAATGTTTTTTATTTTAGTTCATGAGGCTGGGAAGTTTCACTCATGATATCTACCGAATAGGAATTTTTAACTTCGTTTTCTCTCTAAAGTTGTCAGGAATTCGTGAATACAATAGCTGCGTGAAGCCAAATCAGAGCATTCTAGTGAAACATTTTGTTACAAACTTTAAGGTTCAGTAAACTATTACCCATTTTGGACCATATCTATGCCATGCCATTAGAATTTCAGTTACGAGCTTGAGAAGATTATGTATTAAAAAAAAACAAAGTAGGTCTGGATTGTAAAGGAGAAAAGCAACGATACCATTTGCCGGGACACGGTATTTCCGGCGTTAATATTTTGTTGCTGTAATTAAGAAATTCAGCGGTAAGAAACTCCTCAGGTGGAGCGAGGCAGATGACACTCTTCAGAGGAAGAGTGGATTCTTTCATTAGATGTTTCGGCCTTTAACTTCCTGACATCTCCTAGAACCCCCGGCCACACCGAGTTCATGACTCTCGGCCTTTAACTTCCCGACATCTCCTAGAACCCCCGGCCACACCGAGTTCATGAGTCTCGGCCTTTAACTTCCTGACATCTCCTAGAACCCCCGGCCACACCGAGTTCATGACTCTCGGCCTTTAACTTCCTGACATCTCCTAGAACCCCCGGCCACACCGAGTTCATGACTCTCGGCCTTTAACTTCCTGGCATCTCCTAGAACCCCCGGCCACACCGAGTTCATGACTCTCGGCCTTTAACTTCCTGACATCTCCTAGAACCCCCGGCCACACCGAGTTCATGACTCTCGGCCTTTAACTTCCTGACATCTCCTAGAACCCCCGGCCACACCGAGTTCATGACTCTCGGCCTTTAACTTCCTGACATCTCCTAGAACCCCCGGCCACACCGAGTTCATGACTCTCGGCCTTTAACTTCCTGACATCTCCTAGAACCCCCGGCCACACCGAGTTCGTGACTCTCGGCCTTTAACTTCCTGACATCTCCTAGAACCCCGGCTACACCGAGTTCGCGACTCTCGGCCTTTAACTTCCTGACATCTCCTAGAACCCCCGGCCACACCGAGTTCGTGACTCTCGGCCTTTAACTTCCTGACATCTCCTAGAACCCCCGGCCACACCGAGTTCGTGACTCTCGGCCTTTAACTTCCTGACATCTCCTAGAACCCCGGCTACACCGAGTTCGCGACTCTCGGCCTTTAACTTCCTGACATCTCCTAGAACCCCGGCCACACCGAGTTCGTGACTCTCGGCCTTTAACTTCCTGACATCTCCTAGAACCCCCGGCCACACCGAGTTCGTGACTCTCGGCCTTTAACTTCCTGACATCTCCTAGAACCCCCGGCCACACCGAGTTCGTGACTCTCGGCCTTTAACTTCCTGACATCTCCTAGAACCCCCGGCCACACCGAGTTCGCGACTCTCGGCCTTTAACTTCCTGACATCTCCTAGAACCCCCGGCCACACCGAGTTCGTGACTCTCGGCCTTTAACTTCCTGACATCTCCTAGAACCCCGGCTACACCGAGTTCGCGACTCTCGGTGTTCGTCACCCACCTTTTTCTTTTATTTTTTTTTTCCTTGCCAGGTTCTTCTTTGGATTTGAACCCATACCGCTTGGTTTCTGTTTTTCTGTGCAGGTGTCTTATCCATTTGGCCAAAACGACCACTGGTCATAAAATGGTATAATTTTAGGCTATATGCATTTTCATTTCTTTTACACCAAATCCAGCAGGAAGCATTTGCGCTGTTGTTGCTATTTCGTTAAGGGCACTCCTAATTTTCTTGCCACCTAGATTGAGTTTCTTCAGAGGAGAGTACATTGTTGACCACACAAATCCTCCTTGTTCCGGCGTTAATATTTTTTTTGCTGTAATTCAGAAATTCAAAGATAATTCCAAAACGTTTGCTTCTTCTCATCTCGCTCTCAAGGAAAACCTAATTTGGCCAAAGCGAACCCTTTTCTGCGATTTCAGCACATTATGTACAAAATACAATGTTTTCATGAATAATATACTTCCAGAATGACCTTCACATCCACGAACTTTCCGATAATAATTGCATTTTGACAGATTTGCGACCATCTTTGTGAAGATCAAAATATGAAACTGGCTGGGAAATTAATGGAAATGTACAAAAATGTTCCTCTTCTGGCACCAGTCACGCAATACAGACTCCGATCAATGCGAACTTTGTCCAGAATTTAGCTGAAAGCCATTGTTATGTACAGTCAGTATACAGAAAATCTTATTTTGCATAAAGTAAAGATAATTCTGAGTGATTTAGACGCCATTAGTTTTTGTAATCATTCACTTATTAAAGTCATCTAAAACATGATTCTGTTATGAAATAATTGTCTAGATATTCCGGAAACACCACAGCACTGAAATAATAACGAACAGTCGAGACGATAAAGGATCGATATAATTTGGTTGCTATTATGAAACACTGGAGTTTCCATCTGTGGAAAAAGCCGTGTTGTTTTACGTGACGGCAAATGAAAGACGTCCAAGAGAAATAAAAGAGAAAACCATGAACAGCTGAACAAAGTGGAAAACATGTTCAGTTGAACAAAGGGGAAATTTGTACGTTTAAATAAACGGGAAAACATGTACAGTTGAACAAAGGGGAAATTTGTACGTTTAAATAAACGGGAAAACATGTACAGTTGAACAAAGGGGAAATTTGTACGTTTAAATAAATGGGAAAACATGTTCAGTTGAACAAAGGGGAAATTTGTACGTTTAAATAAACGGGAAAACATGTTCAGTTGAACAAAGGGGAAATTTGTACGTTTAAATAAACGGGAAAACATGTTCAGTTGAACAAAGGGGAAATTTGTACGTTTAAATAAACGGGAAAACATGTTCAGTTGAACAAAGGGGAAATTTGTACGTTTAAATAAACGGGAAAACATGTACAGTTGAACAAAGGGGAAATTTGTACGTTTAAATAAACGGGAAAACATGTTCAGTTGAACAAAGGGGAAATTTGTACGTTTAAATAAACGGGAAAACATGTACAGTTGAACAAAGGGGAAATTTGTACGTTTAAATAAACGGGAAAACATGTTCAGTTGAACAAAGGGGAAATTTGTACGTTTAAATAAACGGGAAAACATGTTCAGTTGAACAAAGGGGAAATTTGTACGTTTAAATAAACGGGAAAACATGTACAGTTGAACAAAGGGGAAATTTGTACGTTTAAATAAACGGGAAAACATGTACAGTTGAACAAAGGGGAAATTTGTACGTTTAAATAAACGGGAAAACATGTACAGTTGAACAAAGGGGAAATTTGTACGTTTAAATAAACGGGAAAACATGTACAGTTGAACAAAGGGGAAATTTGTACGTTTAAATAAACGGGAAAACATGTACAGTTGAACAAAGGGGAAATTTGTACGTTTAAATAAACGGGAAAACATGTACAGTTGAACAAAGGGGAAATTTGTACGTTTAAATAAACGGGAAAACATGTTCAGTTGAACAAAGGGGAAATTTGTACGTTTAAATAAACGGGAAAACATGTACAGTTGAACAAAGGGGAAATTTGTACGTTTAAATAAACGGGAAAACATGTACAGTTGAACAAAGGGGAAATTTGTACGTTTAAATAAACGGGAAAACATGTACAGTTGAACAAAGGGGAAATTTGTACGTTTAAATAAACGGGAAAACATGTACAGTTGAACAAAGGGGAAATTTGTACGTTTAAATAAACGGGAAAACATGTACAGTTGAACAAAGGGGAAATTTGTACGTTTAAATAAACGGGAAAACATGTACAGTTGAACAAAGGGGAAATTTGTACGTTTAAATAAACGGGAAAACATGTTCAGTTGAACAAAGGGGAAATTTGTACGTTTAAATAAACGGGAAAACATGTTCAGTTGAACAAAGGGGAAATTTGTACGTTTAAATAAACGGGAAAACATGTAGAGTTGAACAAAGGGGAAATTTGTACGTTTAAATAAAGGGAAAACATGTACAGTTGAACAAAGGGGAAATTTGTACGTTTAAATAAACGGGAAAACATGTACAGTTGAACAAAGGGGAAATTTGTACGTTTAAATAAACGGGAAAACATGTACAGTTGAACAAAGGGGAAATTTGTACGTTTAAATAAACGGGAAAACATGTACAGTTGAACAAAGGGGAAATTTGTACGTTTAAATAAACGGGAAAACATGTTCAGTTGAACAAAGGGGAAATTTGTACGTTTAAATAAACGGGAAAACATGTTCAGTTGAACAAAGGGGAAATTTGTACGTTTAAATAAACGGGAAAACATGTTCAGTTGAACAAAGGGCGATGGAAAACATGAACTGTTAAACAATGGGGAAAACATGTACAGTTCAAGAAAGGGGAAAACATGTACTGTTGAACAAAGGGGAAAACGTATACTTTTTTAATAAAGTTTTAAGATAACATTTAAAAATGTAACAGCGAAGCCGATAAAAGTGGAAAGAGAGACAGAAAACAGAACAAATCTGGATAAGAAAAGTCGAAGTTCCACTCAATTCATACATAAACAAACGGTTTTTATTTATACTTCGAATAGTGGCCCAGGCAATTTCATTAAGTACAGTAATGGTACAGTGAGTGGCGTAATTCTGTATCCGACAGAACAAGCTTGATCGCAGAATGTAATAACAACAGAAACATCACGTTATCACTAGTGGTGCGCTGTTCCGTACTATTTGTACTGAATTATCATCATCATCATCACCGTCGTTATAATCATCAGCATCATCGTCATCATCACTATCATCATCATCATCATCATCGTCATCACCAGCATCACCACAATCATCATCATCACCGTCGTCATCATTATCGGCATCATCATCTCACCACCACCATCATCATCATTGTTATCATCATCATCGTGATGCCCAGCATCACTACAATCATTATCATCACAGTCGTCGTCGTCATAGTCAATCTTCATTATCATCATTATCACCACTACCACAATAATACGCTTTTCCTAACAGTCTGTATCGAGACATCATCATTGTCATCATCTCCACCACCACAACCACCACCATCATCATCATCACTATCACCACAATAAAACAGTACTCCTTACACTACTTACAGTTTGTATCAAAACATCATCATCATCAACATCATCTTCACCACCATCACTCTTGTTTAGGTAGCATTTTGCCTGGACCATTTGACCGCCTCATTAGAAACATATGATTTTTATATCAGCCTACAACTAACTCACTTTAAAATAAGCCAATAAAACTTAACTTTTTCACTCATTACCAAATGGAAAGGCATATAAACTCTTCCTAGAACTCCCTCCATTTTTCTTCATAAAGCTTTTCATATGCTGAGGGCAAATCCCATGCCCCTCCTCAGAGTCCACGTATTTTATGGATGCTCCTTGATGTGTCACAGGGGATGTATTAATCATGCTTTCACATTATGTTACGAACACACAGAGGAATATTGACCATATTTCCACGACCTGATTCTGTGTCATAGTTTCTGAGCTTTTGAAATATGGAAATCACTAGAGAGTGGCCTTATTCTGGCACATGGCTCGACTCTTGTAATAAAGGACTGTTAATAGTCCTTTGGGGCTGATGGATCCCCATTAAGAATGTGTGGTATGAATAAAAAAGTGAATGTGAATGGTTTGGGATTTCTTCAGCCAGATAATGCCTCACTCGACTTGCCACTTTTCACGTAACAACACGGACCTCTGGGTGAAAGATCATGTCGCAGTGGGAAGCTAAATCTGATGATACTAGATATTTTGTTGTAGGAATTTGAATTTGATGCTTTACTTAGCATAAGGTACATAAATATTTCAGCCTGCGTAGATATCTGCCTATATTGGAGACTCACTGCCCTGGGCATTTACAGCGCTCTCTGTTTTATTTCTTCTTGTTGTTCTTGTCGCCTTCCATGCCTTTTAGCCCTCATAATGATTCCCTAATGTGAACCGCCTTTCATTTTCTTGGTCTGGCCTATCTTCTCTTGCTTGTCGTTCTGCAGCCGCCGCAAGGACAGTTTTAGGCTGGTTCCGTTAGTGGTGGTAAGATGTAGCAAGGACGAAGAGAGCTTTGATTTGGGAGAGAGGGCGGGTGTTGGGTAGGTATTTATTCAAGGTGTTTATTAATTTTTGGGCAATCGCCGTGGCTCTTGCTATTTGCCAGTCCAAGTTTGCTTCGTCCTTGCTTAAATCCTCTTCTACTTTTCCTTTCATTCACTTCCACCTAGGGAAAGGTTTACGGACACAACTGTTAGCGTCTAATCGTCTTTCATTCGACTCTTCGACTTAAGATAAATCAGCCGTTTTAACAGTTTTTCCGGTCACAGCATTGGGCTAGTGGTGCGCCGAGTGCAGTCTGTTTTGTGTCTCTTCTGAATCAGCGCGAGAGGACTCTCTCTCCGCTAACTGACAAGAGGATTTTGATGCAACAGAGCCAGTGACACAAACTTGTTTCGGTCTCTCCATGAGGTTCTTTTGAACTCCATAGACCAGACCCCACACTAAACCAGGTGCGGTCTAAAACAGACGTGATTCAGTGTAGCATCAGCCTTAAGCTGGGTTCTCATGTGTACGGAAACGGAAACGGCAACAAAAAAATCCCTCATATAATAAAATGAAAGAATTTTTCCATGTGTACGGAAAGGGCGTGCGGAAATATTCTTTGTATTTCACTACTTGAAGGCTCTTTGACATTTCCTTTGCTGTTTCCGTTTCCCCGTTTCCGTATACATGAGAACCCGGCTTTAGGTGTCTATTGTTGGATCTACGTGTCTCCGCTTAGTAATTAAAATTAAAATTAATAGATCAAAATTTATCCCTATCCCCCCCCCCCCCCATATCACCAACCAAAATTTATAATTCATTATTAAATAAATATTATATAATATATATTCAAATAATATTATAATACTTTAGAATACAAGTTGTGAGTTGCGAACTGTTGTGAGTTGTGAACTGCACCTAACAGGCTGCGTTACAATTTGCTCTGAGATAGAGAGAGATAGAGAGAGTGAGAGAAAGAGGGTGAGAGAAAGAAAGAGAGAGAGAGAGATGCAAATCGAGCGAACAAGACTTTCTGTAAAGCGCCTAGAGCAAACTCGTTTGGATTGGGCGCTATATAAATCATCTCCATTATTATTATCATTATTATTATTATTAGTATTAGTAAACGCCAACTTCGCACTCACTCGTAACTTCCTCCCATTGTCCCATACATCACTGTGTTATTTTCAGTTTTCCTACATTCTCTCTGCCCCATCCTAACCCCAGCAAACCGCCCACCCCGCCCATCTCGCCCACGTGCTTATGTCTGGTATCATGAACATATTCGTGGTCACCCAGAAAGACATAAAATTATATATTCGAACCACTTGTTGTTCATGATTCCTTCCAAACCCCTACTTTCCTGTAACCTTTATGAAAAAAAAAAGCGAGGAATCGAGACAGATTCTTGGGTGAAAATGATCAATTTCCTGAGGTTATCAATAAAGTCTGTCGGAAACCTCATGCATAATTTATGAATCTGATGAGCCATACGAATAGTTTGCAAGTTTGATGAATTTTACCTATGAATATTGCCGTCCCAAAATCTATTTACGCTTGCAATTTTCAAAACATCAAGGAGAGTACTGACTTTAAAAAAAAAATATTCTCAGAAGTTCATACACTCCTACCATTATTTCTTGGGTGTACATTTTGTTGGTGGCAACTGACTGTGCCTTTCTGGGCTTAACATCACACGCCCCTGATTTGCAATGGTGTACAGGAGGCACGGACAGTGATTAAAGATGAGGTCGCAAATACTTGAATTCCGGGAAACAGATTAAGTGATTGAAAATGCAAACATTTACGATTACTGTCTTAGCATAGCAAACCGGTGTTCCCCCAGTATACAAGTGCGCAGTGGCGTGCAGAGGTTTGGCAGTGCCCCATCACGCCGGGGGCCAACCCTTGATTGTATGCCCGAAGACTCAAGTATAGGGCCCTGACGATCTTTGATGGGATGCCCTCTGAGCTGGATGCTCGGGGCACGCCACTGTCAGAAAGGCGGGTAGAAACAATCAGCAGCAGTATTGGTCAAGTGACCTGTTGAGTATTATAAAAAAAACAACAAAAAACTAGTTTAAAACATTTTTGAAAGCAATCTCCTGTACCAAAAAATGGGCTGTAATAAGCCTCCTGGATCTAGACTCATCAAAAGCAAAAGCAAACCAGCTTTCTCTAGCAGACGATGTCAATAGCAAAAGATTCCCTATACTTAATAAAGGAGGGAGATTTTTTTAAAGGTGGTGTCTGCCTGTCATTTTCTCAATCCTTAGATTATGTTGTAAGTTGCGTGTGTGTATGTGTACATTTGTGTGCGTTTGCGTATTTGTGTGTGTGTATGTATGCACGAGAGTGAAAGAGAGAGAGAGAAAGAGAGAGAGAGTAAGAGAGAGCGAGGGAGAGAGAGAGAGAGGGGGGAGAGAGAAAGAGAGAGAGAGATAGAGAGAGAGAGAGTAAGAGAGAGAGAGGGAGAGAGAGAGTGAAAGAGAGAGAGAGAGAAGAAAGAGAGAGGGATAGATAGAGAGTAAGAGAGAGAGAGAGGGAGAGAGAGAGTGAAAGAGAGAGAGAGAAAGAGAGAGAGAGCGTAAGAGAGAGGGAGAGAGAGAGTGAAACAGAGAGAGAGAAGAGAGAGAGAGAGTAAGAGAGAGAGAGAGAGGGAGAGAGAGGGGAGAGAGAGAGAGAGAGACAGAGAGAGAGTAAGAGAGAGAGGGAGAGAGAGAGAGAGAGAGATAGAGAGAGAGTAAGAGAGAGAGAGGGAGAGAGAGAGTAAAAGAGAGAGAGAGTAAGAGAGAGAGAGAGAGGGTAAGAGAGAGAGAGGGAGAGAGAGAGTGAAAGAGAGAGAGAAAGAGAGAGAGAGTAAGAGAGAGAGAGAGAGAGAGAGAGAGAGAGAGAGAGAGAGAGAGAGATTTTCAGTTTGAGTTTGGAGAAGTACGTCGACACGCTGACAGTCATATTGTGATGGGAAGAAGCAAGATGATAGACGTAGGCAAATTATGGCAGAATGATAGGATAAAAGGAGGCCCTGCCTGGCTGAATACACATTTTGTCATACTCCTTTTATCTCTCACTCATTCTCCTCCTCTTCTCTCCGTCCTTCTCCGATTCTCGTATTTTCCATCCAGGACAAGACTGTAGATTACGACACTTTAGATATTTTCCTTTGACCATCCTAATCTCTACCACGAGAGAATGATCGTAAATACTACGGCGCCGCGATCAAGTTTTTACCTAGATGTTACGCCGTCTTAAACTGCGATGGTCATTGAGGATTCTAGCCACGTTGTCCAGAACCAATCTAGATGTTGACAATAGTTTATGTGTTAATAAATCAGATGACATTAGCGTCTTTTCGCCCTCATGTCTTGGGTTGTCTTTCTGTTGGTAATCTTTGAGTGTTACGTCATTACCTACTTAGACCTGAGGGAGATTGGGGCAGGCATTCGGCCAGACCAATTCTGGGTATTGGAGAGTACCCGGTGTCATAAATCAGGTGTCAAGGAGTGTGGTTTTTCTCGGTGAGTGTATTGTTTCACCGTGTAGACTCTGGTGTGTATTAACCCTTTCAGTGTCATAGACCTCCATAGTGGTCACCGGCATATTCCTAAATATGTGCGCCGAGACCGCTATGGCGGTTGGCCGGGGGTAGATTGGATCTATGATCAAGTATTATGTGAATACAAACGAGGGCGTTATAATTTTTTTTCCCATGCGTTTCAGGAGTGATTTCGAGTCATATAATTTGCCACTATATCCCAGGGCTGTGACACCAAAGGGTTAAATCTGATGTTGAGCTCTCAGGCAGATAGACAGGTCAACCGACAAACAGATAGATAGATAGATAGATAGATAGATAGATAGATAGATAGATAGATAGATAGATAGATAGATAGATAGATAGATAGATAGATAGATAGATAGATAGGAACAAACCGACAGATAGACAGGCAGACAGACAGACAGATAGACGGATAGATCGATAAAGACAGAGAGAAAGACAAAGAAAGATCATATAGATTAATTTTCAGAATAATTGACCATTGTCAGTGCAATATACAAATCAAATTAGAATATTTAATATTGTATTTTCTTGGAAGTTAAACTGTGGAGGAAAAAACGTCCTTTGTGTGAGAATCTCCACATACTCATGTACTTTGTTAACGAAACTTAAGCATCCGAAGAACGACATCGTGAGATGATAAAAAGTAAGCCTGTATGTTTTTCGGTCCTTCCTCAGCTAATAGAAAATAGTTTGCTGAAAGCTGCAGCGAAGATGGATAATAATATGTTGGGAGACACTGTGCCAGCGTACGGCCATTAGAATGTTGAATATGGATGATAAGTTCTTGATGTTTGAAAAATTTAAATTATGTTTTGCTTGAACAGCATGATCGTTTCATTACAGACATGATTTTTATAACTTTATTGTAATGTAACAATTTAATTGGCTGAAAAGGAGTAAAACAAAGCGGCAAGTATAAAGTTAATAATGTAAATGAAAAGGGCACGTACCCTCTTAGAACCATTCCCTTCCCCTTTGTACACCTTTTCGTACACACAAAAAGCAGTCCCTTCCTCCTCCCGGGCGCTTACATACTTTACGCCCTGCCGAGTCGTTGGATGGTGACGTCACAAAATTGGTTGCCAATGAGATCCAACTGCTTGGATGGTGTACATACGAAGGCTTATTGAAACTCAGCGTCGTGACGTCACCAATCAACTAGCTGGGCCATATCAAAATCGGCCACTACACGTCTGGCCTTATGGATTGCCCTTGTAATTGTCCGACAAAATGCTGATTCCATTATTGCTACCACTGGCACAAGCCAAAGGCAAGACGAATCGCCGCACCCATGGCGTGTACTAGTGGCTTAAAGTAGCCAAAATTCATCTTGTTATATTAGGCCACTATTATAATTATCATAATGATTTATTATGCTGTTATATCTTGATATTGCGATTTGAAATTTGATCGATATAGCTCATTAAATTCCAAGATGGCGTGGTCTCCATGGCAACGAAACAACTATGTCGATTTTTTTTTTCGCTTTGTTATCTACTAATTGAAACATGCGATGTTTAGAGGTATTGATTAAAATCCGCTGTGGTTAAGAATGATAAAAGTCACTTCCATGTGCCGCCACTGTGATTTTTTTGTGTCTCGGTAAAACCTAATGGTTTGGTCGGTACTTCCCTATAGTACCACACCATTTCTTAAAGATAGAAGAGCTTGGCAGGCCGAACTGGCAAAGAGATATAATAATATGCAATATTTGCCAATACTGACCGTTGGTAACTACTAAAAGCTACCTATCTGACATTTGCTATCACTTATATATGTCTTCTACTGACTAAGATCTATCATTTGGTACCAGTATCAATTTGCCTTAGTGAGTGGACCTCTTAGAGAATGCCAGCTGATACACTAAAAATGTTTACATAGAAGTGGATATTATTACCAAAGATAATAGAAACAATAAGATGAGACTACTAGCGCTTTTTGCGTGCACAGATTTGGCACCACCACCTCGCGGCGAATGCGCGGAAGTAATGAAAAATACAGTATTTTACAAAGCCAAATAGAGAAAATATTGAATTTTGTTCACTGTTCATCCATTACTGTAGGCCTTGATTGATGTCACTTAGTTTGTAATTTTAACTTCAGTCGCTGTTGGAAAGCTCTGGCTATTTCTTCTTTGGTCGCAGAAGCACTGTAACAAATCAGCATCATTAATTTATCACTATATCAAGCATTCTTTTCATGCTGTGCGCCATGAGCCCCGCCCCCGATCAGCGCTCAGACTGTGTGCACAATTTTTTTTAAGGTGCGAAGAAGGGAGCGGCTCATCTTAGCGTTTCTAGTGTCCTTGCTATTACTAAGGCCAATGAACCCATTTGTTAAAAAAACAACAACACAACAACAGCAGTGTCATCCATCCAGTGTTATTTTTGTTTGTTCCCCCAAAAGAGTTTTCTGTTTTGTCTTTAACTAGCATTGTGACGGATGTGTTTTCGGAACTGTTGAAAACGTGTGACAGACATTGAACTTTAAAACTCCCAGAAGTAATTCAAGCACAAGCAGTATAATCAAGTTGCCCTTTAAAATAATTCCACAGGAAAGCAAGCTATCGTAGCCACAGTGATGCTTTTGTTTTGGAAAAGGATGAGGTTCCTCTGACCAGGTGGAAATAATTCAAGCTGGTGAACAAACTCATCCCAGTCACCAAATCTCATTTCTGGAAAAGTACTGAAAGAGACTCCGTTGTCTCTGTGGTCGACACTTTTTTATGCTTAACTTGGTAACAACCGGGCCGCTACGCGAGAAACACAATGACTGGTCAAAATTAAAACCTGGTCGAAGGAAACTTTTTGGTTTAGTCTGACCACCTGGTCAGAGGAATCACCTCCTAAAAGGACATTGATCCCCTCGTCAGAGGAACCACCCTCTGAAAGGACGTTGATCTCCTGGTCAGAACAATGACCCCATAAAATGTCATTGATTTCCTAGTCAGAGGAATCACTCCGTAAAATGACGTTGACCGCCGGGTCAGAGGAATCACACCGTAAAATGACATTGATCACCCGGTTAGAGGTATCAAACCCTAAAATGGCGCTGACCACCGGGTCAGAGGAATCACGCCGTAAAATGACGTTGACCATCTGGTCAGAGGAATCACGCCGTAAAATGACGTTGACCATCTGGTCAGAGGAATCACGCCGTAAAATGACGTTTACCATCTGATCAGAGGAATCACACCGTAAAATGACGTTGACCATCTGGTCAGAGGAATCACACGTAAAATGACGTTGACCACCGGGTCAGAGGAATCACGCCGTAAAAGGACGTTGATCACCCGGTTAGAGGTATCATACCGTCTAAAAAAAGGTTGAATTGTAATTATTAACATGTTTGCTGCAGCTGTTCACAACATAATGTAGTATCGATCTACAGTCTTAAATGTGAGATATTACATCGTCTTTTACTCATTAAGGTAAATAATAAGTTATACTACGGTGTAATTGTAAGGTTTGTAGTATTTGGTACAAACTACCAAATTTAATTATAATAATATGGTAAACTTAATTAAATTTGTTCACATGCAATACATATATATTCATAAGCGCTCATATTGACAGATATAATCAGTGAGAAAGAGAGAGAGAGAGACAGAGCGAGAGAGGGAGAGAGAAGAAAGAAAGGGAGAGAGAGAGGGGGGAGAGAGAAAGAGAGAGATTAAAAATAGACCTACAGGCAAACAAGTAGATAGATAGATAGATAGATAGATAGATAGATAGATAGATAGATAGATAGATAGATAGATAGATAGATAGATAGATAGATAGATAGATAGATAGATAGATAGATACATGGACAGACAGACAGATAGATATGCATAATCTCTCATGCAAAGTGTATTAAATAATCAGAGAAAAATCCCACGAGACTTTAAATGCCCCGACATGAACAGGAAAATGCCAGCATAGTCTCCTCAGTAGACGATCTACACATGAAAATTCATAAGTTTGATAGTTTGATACAGGAAAGTACTCCATTTCCCGTGCCTTTGGAAGAAGAGTTGCACTGTCTGGCTGGCAGACCTTTTTCTGGACTTTCCCAGAGTTTGCGTCAGCAAGACTTGTAAATAATTTAAGTGTTTGTAAAGAGCGGTTCTATTGTTTCTAAATACTGTCTAGATAGTCCCACGCAGACATTTCTTCTCGAGCGTTGCCACTTGCAAGACTTGGCTGTTTGCACTATTGTTTTTGGCTATGAACTGAATTGTAGTCATGGATCCACCCCCTCCAACACATACAGATACACACAAAGATCTCTCTCTCTCTCTTTCTCTCTCTTTCTCTCTGTCTCTCTCTCTCTCTCTCAGTCTCTCTCTCCCGCTCTCTTAACCTCCTCGCTTCTTTCTCTCTTCCTCTAATTTGTCTCTGACTCACCCTAGTCTTTCTAGCTCTCTGTCCTCTTCCCTAGTTCTCTCTCTCTCTCTCGCTCTGACATCCTCCTCCATTCTTCCTCCCTCTCTCTCTCTCTCCTAAAATAACGAAGCGTATGCTTTGTCTAATAGGCCAGACTGAGGTTTGCTGGCTCAGTAAATTCTACGGAAAACTCTTTAGTTTAGCTAAGGTTAAGTTTGGCCAACTGGCCACAAATACCTTTCCGTCAGCGAATGGATGACAGTGACCTTTCCGAAAATGAGCGTCTCCAAATCATCACTACCACACCACCATCAACAGCAACAACAATGACGACCGGCGTCCCAGCATGACGTCTCTCCATCGGCCGCCAGGAACAAAATGAAAAATAACAGAGGATGTTATTAGGAGCACGTAGACTCAATACAAAGCCAAATTGAGAAAATATTGAGTGATGTTCACCGTTCAGCTATAGCTTTCTATGTAAAACACTATGTCTGTCTGAAAACAGCCTAAAAAAATACACACTAAAAGAGCAAAGACCCTGTCTGGGAACAGCCTAAAAAAATACACACTAAAAGAGCAAAGACCCTGTCTGGGAACAGCCTAAAAAAATACACACTAAAAGAGCAAAGACCCTGTCTGGGAACAGCCTAAAAAAATACACACTAAAAGAGCAAAGACCCTGTCTGGGAACAGCCTAAAAAAATACACACTAAAAGAGCAAAGACCCTGTCTGGGAACAGCCTAAAAAAATACACACTAAAAGAGCAAAGACCCTGTCTGGGAACAGCCTAAAAAAATACACACTAAAAGAGCAAAGACCCTGTCTGGGAACAGCCTAAAAAAATACACACTAAAAGAGCAAAGACCCTGTCTGGGAACAGCCTAAAAAAATACACACTAAAAGAGCAAAGACCCTGTCTGGGAACAGCCTAAAAAAATACACACTAAAAGAGCAAAGACCCTGTCTGGGAACAGCCTAAAAAAATACACACTAAAAGAGCAAAGACCCTGTCTGGGAACAGCCTAAAAAAATACACACTAAAAGAGCAAAGACCCTGTCTGGGAACAGCCTAAAAAAATACACACTAAAAGAGCAAAGACCCTAAAAGAGCAAAGACCCTGTCTGGGAACAGGACGCATTAGAAACGCCCCCCTTGATCATAAGCGAACTCCATAATAACCACATAAATATGTTGGCGAGAGGCGTCCTTAGATACGACATCACTCATTTCATCATCTCTTGGCTAATTCAGGGAATCAGATCTCATTATGTTCCACACGGAACCACACATGGGAGTTTCCCCTAAATCTGTGACGTCATTGCAGCATTCGACCACCCTTGTAAATGTACACTATCTTGATAATTCTATCGCAAAAAAAAACAAAACAAAATTATAATAATAATTTGCCGTTGAGATTTCATCGAGTTTTGCATCAGACTGAACATGAACTGAAATTGCTGTCTAATGTGTGCAATATTATTTTGTCCTCATGGTGTATTTTGTACTGTCTGATCGAATGATATGTTTATTATGTCCTATTGTGGAGGCGTGTCCTATGCGAATAGTTGTGTTTGGTAGTTTGGTCAAGGCTTTATCAACTATAAGAACAAATATCGTTCTTACTTCGTTTGAAGAAAAAAACCAAACCCAAACAGAAACAAAAATAAACAGCAACAACAACACACACATAGAATCAAATGTTTATGTTTTGTTTACATGAAACCTGACAACGGGGTAAATGATGTAGGAAAAGCGACAATTGAAATAAACGCCAATTTTCTGACAAGAATGTAAATCTTATTTTTGTAAGTATAGGATTTTATAGTCATTCTGAAATCTGAATAATGACAATAGAATGCACCGTGAATACTCAGAGTTATAGTGATTTTAGTACCTTTTGTAGACAGTTCAAGTAATCAATTACTAGCTAAGGTAGTCATAATGGTCTTGTTTGTCGAACCATGCGAAGAAATCAGCAGCAACAACTTCAGCAACAACAACAAGAGCATCCTCAACAACAACAACACATATCAGCAATAAATTAACTATTGAGTGACATCCAGTTTTCTTTAAATTTGTATTGCCAACCATAATTGTAAACCGGCTGTTATTGTGCCGACGCCCCGAAAAACCCAAAACTCAAAGTCAAGTAAAACAGCATGTCAACAAATGAAATTCCATATTTATATTGTAAGTAGTTACTTTATACATTATTTGTCTATGTTTATTTCATCCGGAAATTGAGATAATCATGTTTTCTGGTCACTGACTAATAAAATACGTTGTGTGTTTATCCAGCTGCATTTAATTTCATGGACATGTTATAATGACAGTTTCTGCCACGTTCCATTGGGCATTTCTATTGGTGGGTCTGAGTTGTGGATCAACATTAGCGTTGACCCCAGAATTTAAAAATAGACTCAAAACTGAATTGTTTAGGACTGTTTTCTTTGAAGCTGAATGATGTTTTGGTCTTAACCCTCTCGGCACCATAATGTATCATCAGTGATACACTGACATTTATCACTCGGTTGAAGTTCCCACAAGAACTCTGTACGAGAAAAGTAAATTATTTCTAGTGTTTTCTACAATGTACACAATAAATCAACTAAATGGATGACGAAAAACCCCTTAATTATGCTCCTAACAATAAATTCTCACGAAATCATAATTCGCCCACAAGCACAATGGGGGTAGAATCTAGAAGGTTAAATGTTTGAGGATAAGAGTTGGTTAAATTTTGTTGATGTATGTGACTGGGAGCATGATGAATTGATCTTATATTAATCCTGTCTCTAATTTTAGTTCAGCACCTTAGAGCAATTAATTTTTTTTTTTTGTGTGGATTTTGAGCGCTATACACATTTATTATAACAATTTAATGACAAATTTGCACCTATTGTTTGTCTGTATCTTTTGTTTCCAGCTATGGTGGATACTATGAGCGTCCCTGCCATCTTGGTGGGCTCCTTGCTGGGGCTACTGATCTGTGTGTTGGTGGGAGCTGTCATCTATACGATATGTAAGCGGAGGAAGATGTTCGCGGATGATGAAGAGAAAGCAATGAAGCCCAAAGTGTACCAGGTAAGTGTTGGAGATCCTAGTATCATCTCACCCTTCTACAAAGTAAGGCTGTTGTTACTTGTACGTACGTACCCCAGGGTTTTGGTCTAGGGGCGCTTACGTATAATTACCTATCCTTAACCCCGTCCTTATCCTCAACCCTAAATCTTATCGAGTCCTAAACCTTGTCCTTTACCCGTTCAACCCCCCCAAAAAAACGGGAGGAAAAAAACAATGAAAATCTGAAAGAACAGTTAATTAAGGCTGTTGTTGGGAGTATTTCGGAGGGAGCTCCGTAGCTCTGGAGTCACAAAAGGTTTTAAAAATACCTTACCCCTATCGCAAAGTACTTAGGGTATGTCAATACTTGTAACAACAATCAACTAACAATTCACGGATGGTCTTGGGCAGAGCCGTCTTAACGCATGGGCATACTGGGCAGTTGTGCAGGGCCCTAAGGATTTAAGGGAGCCCCATGCAAGCAAATTTACGTTGGTTTCTGAAATAGGGAAAACAGCCTATTGCTCTGCCCAGAGGCCCTGATTGGTGTCAAGACGGCCCTGGTCTCGGGCACAAAGCGCACACGTTTTGAAAGGTTAACATTATAGGAAAACAAGTGATTTCAGTCAGTGCAAAGTGGGCTAACTGAGATAGACTAGATGTTGGATTACAATGTACTTTTTGTAGTTGTTGTTGTATTTCTGTTGTGTTCTGTGATCGATATTTTGAAAAAAAAAAAGAAAAAATTTTTGATGTAGAATGAGGTCTTCATCTGTTTTCGAAACAAGAAAAAATTTGTAGATGGGCGTTGTTTTTTGTTTTGTTTATTCCTTGCATCATCGATATCCTTCCTTGACGTCACGGGATGTAATTTTGCCTTCGTTGTTGTACGTGTCAAAGCGTCTTGATTTGATATATTTTGAAGTTCAGGCATAGATAATGAGACTTTAAGTTGTATTTTGTTCCTTCAAGTTGTAATATAGTGATGTTGTGAAATTTATGATTCCATAAGCGAGAGAATACATTGGTTTATCTTGCTCAGGGAATAACCATCTAGGCCTAATTGTCTAAACCCGTAGAATTTAATCATTACTCCAGTGATTCTTTCTTGTAGTACGTTGAACAGTAAGGTGAACAGCAGTGGATATGTACAACAATGCGGTTGTGGAATCACAGCTTCGGTTGTAGAATCATGGTTGTGGTATCACACTTTTGAAAACTGCCAGTTTTCTGGGTCTGAACAATACTGTTTTCAGTAATGAACATTCTTTACATCCTATAGGTTAGAGTTAAATATGTCGGGAACCCGTTCCGGTGTAGAGAATTAAAAAAGAGTTGGAAAAGAGTTGCCATGGACGTTTGTACCTCATACCCCCACTCAGGTGACCGTGGCAAGATACTCTGAAATCAGAAGGACTACATGAGAGCTCGGTAAACAACCCACAGCCAACGGTCCTTGAAACCAGGCAGAGCTGAGAAACGAAGAATTGTAGAGAAGGCAATTTCTATTGATTTCCTAAGCAGTATTATACCAGCTTGGCTGCTGTGGTAGAAAATGTCACATCTTCCTTGTCGTAAATTCAATTTTTAAAATAAAAACTGACCCAAAAAAATGCTAATGAAATAGATAAGGCCGTGATATTTGATATGATTACGATACAAGATAAAGAAATGACACTCAAGGCCGACGTTTGTTTTTATTTCCAGGGCTCAGTATGCTTCTTTTTCCTCTAGTGTTACAGGAACGCATACAAACGGAAACAACAATAGAAAAAAAGAAATCTGAGTTTGTCGCATAGCGTAACTTTCGGGTCACTGACTGAACTTGGAGGAGACCGACACTGGAGTGGATCTTCAGAGGTAGAGAAAGTCTCCGTTTCGGCCTATTACGTCCTTATATAGAGTGGGTTCATGCCACACCCACATTATCACATTACAATAATTAATATGTTACGGTCTGTATTCATAAAGTTACGCCGGGCCCCAAAACTAACTAATACAAAACAGATACACTCATGTGGTCGTGTTCAGATTATGCAATGGGGAATAAAGAACAATAATTCGTATCCGATTAAAGGCTGACCTGGAAAACCCAAGCGTCTATTTCAAGAACAGAGACCTGCCTTTGGCCATGGCACAATGGTGGATTGTAGTACTGTGTGTGATGTTTCGTCGCTTTTCTTCACGAATTTTTAAACAGTCGAGAACTTGCTCACGCAGTGGGTGCAAATAAGAAAACTTCAATTCCTCCCTGTAAATACATACGAGAATTGCGATACATTCCCTTTTGCTCATTATTCCATAATAGAATCACTCCATCCTGACCCCAGTGTCCTATATATTTAGAATACCCACTAATGTAACGCAAAATCCTGTTTCGTGATTATTGTTCATTATGGTGTGATAAGGTGAGAAATTATGAGTGCGCATCTAAAAGAGGACAAGGTTGTTGAACATGATAACGGTAAACTTATGTAATGTCAACAAATTTGGTCCAACACATTTAAAATGCAAAATTAAAGTATCTATAAGCTTTATTTCATGCTAAAACTTACACATATGATATAGGAATGGATGCAAAATGAGGTTCTGACCTTGGCCAAATTTAGACCTATGGTCACCCAGATGACTTTTTGCTCAGTACTAAGATATTCACAACCTGACGGGGTTCTCAGGCTGCCTGTATTTTTGTTTTCGTTTGACAATTTCAAATGACTGTGATGGGTTTCAAGAGTTTTGCAAAGGCAGCCCATAGCTGTGCAGTAGAAGACAGTTAACACATTGCACTCCCGTCACGCTAAATCTTTTCAAAACCAAAGCAATCAAGACAATCAAACCCAGCACCTATGGGGGTGTAGTGGATTGGAATGGATCGAAAAAAAAGGGTATTTTCACATTAATTGCTCCGTGGTCTCGACGTAAACACTCGAATTTGGGCCCTTGTCGCACGTTCAAGATCTTGGCGCCCACCAAGGAACTGAAGAAAGCTGGAAAAAGAAACCCTCAAGAGATTTGGACGCAATTACTTCTCTGCTCCTGTTACGCCAAACTGAGTGCGTAGGGAAATCGGGCAATAAATTCTCACATTTTTTCATCATAGTGAGAAATGACGTCTCATCGGCATGGAGGTTATAGCTAATAAAATTAATCAAGTTTTTTTTTTTTTTTGGCTCTGCCCTAATATCTTACTTGATAGCATGTCAAATTACTGTTATTTATTTCATTATTGGCCAGAATATTTTACTTCACGATGCGGTCTTTGAAGTGATTTCAATAAAATAAGAGATCTAATTTAGTTTTAAACAGCGGCTATGAAATTACAAACGCTATCTTATTATGTAATCCAAAATATCAGAGCCCTGGCATAGAGAATTGAGATGTGGTTTCCACTTTCTCATTAAGATAAAAAAATTAATGACAGCGTGGAACAGTGTGTTTTTCACGTTGCCTTATGTTTCAAGAAATCCCGTTGTAACGAATAGCATGAAAATGTGACATAACTATTACTTTTGAAATTGTTCTTAACCAGCCGATATTACATCGTTATCGGAAAGCTAAAGTATCGTGAAACCATCCAAAGAACGTCCCAGTTTGTGACATATTCTTCTCTTGTCCACAGCATCTCTCCCCCCCCCCCCCCCACTCCGCTATTGATGATACGGACAATAACGTAAAACACTCTTTGCTTCTGTATACTTGTCCACAGTATCCATTCCGCTCCGCTCCTCACCGCTACAGAGGCAAAGAGAGTTTTCCAGACGTTACTGTTCTTAAAAATAGCGGAACAGATGCTGTGGACAAGAGCTGTTACTCTCTTACTAGGAGATAATATACTCGGCGCAAAGGCAATTGAAAGTGGTAGCCACTTTCATCAAATCTCGTTCCCAAGCCTTACGTACCGACCACTCAGTTTTTGTCTGATCTAGGTCTATCAACAAAATTGTGTTCAGGTCTTTATTTTAGGAGGTTTCGCTGCTCTTGGCATTTATACCTCACTTTTCTTGTTCTTGTTTCTGTGTTTTATGTGGTGGGGCTTAGTTTTTTTTAGAATTTTGCCCGGGCAGCGGCCTTATTCCGCCTGCTCGACTTTCAAATGCTAAGGTATCTTTAACGTGCGCAACATGCACACGGACCTTCCGAGTTTTTGATCCTTACCCGAGAAGACTAGGTGCTTGATCCTACCTGCCATAATGATAAGGAGCAGGATTCCCCCCCCCCCCAAAAAAAATTCCAACATGCCTGCACTGACCTGGGATCGAACCCGATGTCACAAATCCCAGACTGGGAGATGTAATAAGTTATGACAGGACAACAATCACGAACAAACAAGTTAACACTTAACAGAACAATCCATCAGACTCACACATTTATTAAACATAATTATACATATAATAGCGCAATTACATATATTATATTATTGAAATGAACTGCCGTACAACGGTCTTATTCTCACACACACGCTCCCTCGGATCCACAATCCGGTAGTTACTCCTAAAGGCACTTCGGCCTCAGCCTCTCCCCTCAGGGTCTTAATAGTACATTAATGATTCACTGGCACCGCAGTCTCTCAATATCACCTTCCTATTGTCATACACCTTAGCACTCCCCTAGCACCTCCGCAGGGCAATAACACATTATTATTTCCATAGCCATCAACATGGCAACAACATAATATCAGTTCACTAGCCTATCAACATGGCAACAATATAGTATCTCATTCACTCTCATATCTACGTCCCTGTCCGTGGCCTGACTGCCACGACTTTATGTGCCTCTACTGTCCTGCACTGACAGCCTCACTTCTGGCCTATGTGTGGCCTCCGGCCCTATGCTGGCCTATCCCCTGTGCTCATCGAGGTGGCTCTGCGGCCCGTCCCCGACACCTACAAGAATAACATTACATTGGTATAATACCCTACCATTTCTATTCACTCCACCTCTCCTTACAATCCATGAAGCGTACACACACTAGTTCACCTTTCACTCACCACACATCTTACGGTAACACACCTCCATCGGAGTACACACTACTCACTCGCGCTACAAATCCATGAACTCACTTTCATCTATCGCTCATGGCGCACATTGCTATATTCAATATCAAGGACTTCCACATTCCTCACATATACTTATTTACATCATGGTAATAGACGAATATAATATAATACATCAATCATAATAATCAATCAACGTTCTACATACCAGTCATAACTGGAAAGACTCTCACTAGTCTTCTCGACTGCTTCCTTTTATCTCTGCCCGATGGGCTATTATTCACAGATCCGCTCCCTAGGACCTTCTAACTTGCAGTGATAGTTATACAGCGCTTTCGCCTCCTTCAGACCCCGCCCCACTACTCACAACAGCACGCTTAACTTGCTGTCTACTGTGAGTCCTTACTCTACACCCGCTCTGTAGCAATCCCCTTAATTGCACTCACTCCACTCGTGACATCATCCCCCACCCCAAAAAAATTAATGCAATTAATTTCAAATCGCATCAAGATGACTGTCAACGAGTGAGCGTGAGCAATACCTACACTAAAAAAAACTGACCTAGCAGTTCCCCTAGTATATAAAATACCGAAATCAGGGGAAAATATGGGGATCAATATGGTCTGAAATATGCATATATGTGTCACCTCATGAATAGCTAACTAAACACAATATCTAATACAGAATCAAAAACCATTCAACCTATCAACCATTCTTCATATCATATTTATAATGTCAATATTTTAAAGTCGACTTATTCACACAGATCCTGTCAATGTTCCTGTCCTCCGATGTATAAGCTCCTGAACTCTTCCCCTAGGCTCGACTAAGGTAGTCGGCGATATGATTGCTGGTTCCTGGAATTGGTTGAATAACGAAGGTATACGGCTGCAAAGCCAATGCCCATCTAGATAAGCGTGGGCTGGACGAACGATTCTTCGACAAAAATGACAGTGGCTTGTGGTCTGTCTGGATACAAAATTCTCGTCCCATGAGATAACGTCCTAGTTTCTGGACGGACCAGACAATGGCAAGACACTCACGCTCTATCACAGAATACTTTCTTTCTCTCTGCAATAACTTCCTACTGACATAACATACAGGATGGACACATTCGTTCTTCTCCTGTAGAAGACAAGCGCCGACACCAGAGTCCGACGCATCCGTTCTGAGGATAAAATTAGATCGAAAATCGGGTAATATCAGAATGGGTGACGATGATAATGCTGTCACCAAATTATCAAATGATGTCTGACATTCAGACGTCCACTGGACCTTATCGGGTTGTCCCTTCTTAGTAAGGTCAGTAAGAGAAAATGACAAGGAGGAAAAATTTGGAATGAACTTTCTGTAATAATTTAAAATTCCGACTAAGCTTCTGACTTGTTTCTTTGTTTTAGGGATTTGCAACCCTACTAACTTGTCAATTTTTGTTTCTTCAGGTCTCTGAACACCTCTACCCACAATATGTCCTAAGAATATTATCTCTGGACATGCCAAATCCATCTTTGCGGGTTTAGCAGTTAACCCAAAATGACGTAATCGTTGAAAAATTACTGTTAGTGTCTGAATATGATCAGACCATGTCGACGTATGGCATGCTATATCGTCAAAGAATGACACGACATTAGGTATGTCCTTCAACTCCAGTATGAGAATACAGATACTCTGGTCTCTCATGAAACCTCTGCAGCATATCAACGTGGAAAACCTTTACTGATCCATCAATGTGGATAGCGTAATCTACCTTCGAAACAACTTGCTCAATAACATAAGGGCCTTTCCATGTCATCAATAACTTATTATGGTCCGTAGGTAACAACAACAGAACCTTGTCTCCTGGCTTAAAAATTCTCAGTTTGGAACCTCTATCTTTATAGTCTTTTGCTCTTTTCGAAGCGATACCAGAAGCTTCTTCTGCTATAGTGCGCGCTGAAGATAGTCTTTCTCTTAAATCAACAAGGTCTATCGAAACCTTTTTAAACGGTTCCGAAACCGTGGGGATCTTTTGAAGAGGAGCCTGGGGTGTACGACCCCTATGCGTCGTCTTTTGGCACGCACTGCACGTCTTACAATATAACCGCACATCTCTGTATACTGACGGCCAATAAAAATCTTTCAGAACTCTCTCCTTGGTTCTAGTACTTCCCATATGATGCGCTAATGGGACATCATGGGCCAGACGCAATACTGTAGCAATCAACGACCGTGGCACGACGACCTGCTTTTGAACGGAAGCCACTGTGACGTACATACGGAACAGAATGCCCCCCTGGACAAAAAAAGAAGATGACCCGTTCTTATATCTCCTCGTTTTCTCGGTTCGCGCTTCCCCAAAACATGGGTTTAATGATGGGTCCTCCCTTTGTAATCTCGCCAAGCGCTCTGGCGTGATGTCTAGGTTGACCGCTGGCGTAGCCAAAGGTCTAATCTTGTCTTTGTCGGCTACCCGTCGGCGTGTTTCGACCGCGGCGCAAAAGTCAATACCTTTTGATTGCGACCATGCTTGCACGTTCTCGTCGGAAGGGGAAACTACCCGGGATACATTCCCAATGATGAGCTGGGCGCCTGGAAAACAACCAACGACTGCTTCGACTTCCCCGCTAAGGAAAGGTGTATCTATCATTATTTTTGCCATGGGTAATTTCTCAATGGCCCCCGAAAATTGGATGCACGGGACAGTCTCACCTGTAAGCTGTGAATCCCGAATGCAGTCCCTATGCACTCCCACAACGGTAGATCCTGTATCTCGTAAAACCGAGACCGGTTCGTCCCCAACAAACCCCGGATAAACCCTAAGACCACCTCCTGTATGACATGAATTTATGACGGGGATCTTTCTCCCACAAGGTAAAACACCGGAAGATAATAACTTCTCACAACTGGGACACTTAGAATACTGTCCGCCTCCGTTGTCCGATGTAACGCACGCAGCCCCATGATGAAATTTATTTGGGGAACATGGACTGGAGCTACTGTCCACGTTCGCCGCTATCCTACCTGCCGGGCAGTTCACGCTGATGTGATCTGCTCTTCCGCAGTTCCAACACTTCGCGGCCCTACACTCGCGCGAAAAGTGACCCACGCGTCCGCAAGTCCAACACTCCGCTCCCTGTGCTGCTCTAGGCCTGGGTCCCCGTGACCCCTCGCGACCGGAACTAGAGTCCCTATGCCGTCGGTCATCGGCAAAGGTCACAAGTCGGCCCCGGCCATTACCGCGACCTAGCCCTCCTGCTCGGTCAAACTTACCGGATCCATATGCCGGTGATTGGTGATAGCCCCTACGCTGCCCCTGGGCTTGCCCGCTATAGGCACCACGCTGACGCGACCTGTCCCTAAGTCCCGCCGGCGACCCCTCGACAACGGCGACGTAGCCAGCATCTTGGACGTACGCCCTGGCGACTGGTTTGGACGGATGCGCCGTACGGTATGCCTCCGCCAACTTAGACGCCTCCTGCACCGTCGCGGGTTCGTTCTCTTTCAGGAAAGCCACCAGATCTTTGTGGCACGACGCGTACAGCTGGTCACGGATCATTAAGTCTTTCAGTTTAGCAAAATCCGTGCCCACATGCGCCAAGTCTACCCAGTTCGCGAAATACTCCGTTAGTCTCGCGACGAAGGCAGCAAAATCCTCCCTGGTGTCTGCACGTGCCCGCCTAAACTGCTCCCGGAAATATTCCTCGGTACGCGCAAATCGGCGAAGCAGCAAAGCCTTCAGCTTATCGTAATCTTGCACGTCTTCGCGCTGTAGCTCTTTAAAGTAGGTTAACGCTCGCCCCTGCAATAGCGATGCCAGGTACGTGGCCCATAATTCCTTATTTTCCCCCCATTGCAATTGTGCGTTCAGTTCGAACCTGTAAAGGAAGGCGTCTATGTCGTCCTTCCGGTCGTCGAACGTAGGGAGCTTAATCCTAACGCCACCTTTATTGTGTACCTGCCGCTCAACCGTTTCCGTTGGCGTGTTCCTCTTGAGTTCTAACTCCGCAATCTTTACTTGCGCCTCTATCTCCTTTAACCTTAACTCCCTTTCCTGTTCCTGAGTCTTAGCCTCTCTTTCTTGTTGCTGAGCCTTAGCCTCTCTCTCCTGCTCCCTATCCTTAGCACGCTCATCGCGCAAATCCGCCTGCTGTTCTTTGATCCAGCCGCGTAGCTCCTCTCCCTCCAGGCCAAGTTCCTTACCCAACTTCATTAGTTGTTGGAGTTCCGCCATTTCACAGATTTATGGTTATGGTATATATTTAAAAAAAACGGCTAACCTGTCGGTATGATAACTAACGACACGACCAGAGACCTGAGATCACACCAGATATAACAATACCCAATTCAGAATACAATTCAGAAATTTACCTTTACAGCACAACTACTTCTATATCTACAAAATGTATAGCACTATTAATTATAAAAAGAATAGAAAAGACAAGAATAAGGAAATTCAGTAGAAGGACCACAAGTACGTCAAGGACAACGAACCAGACTAGGACAAAGCTTCTACAAAAAAAAACTATAATGGAAAAAAAAAAATGCAACCTACTACGCCGATTACACTACAAGGTACGAACAAGAACAGAGTCTGAAAAAAAAGAACGTATCTACAGAAAGGTAGAAGAGGGACAAGAGAAACGTCTTCCTAAAACAACGAGGAAGATAGAACGCTACAATCTAAACAAAAATACAGGTCCCTATAGAACTGTTCACTGTGATGAACGAAGTTCCAAAGTTTACCACACCTTTTTAAAAGGATAAACTAAGTTCAACACAGCAAACCCGCGCCACCGCCCGTATAACCTATAACGACAACAACAGCAAAAACCGGGAAACAGACAGATGAAGAGACAGCCCTTAATCCAGGGCACAAAATTTTCACTTAACTTTTGAAATTTTGAGTCAAACTCCTCCCTTTAATCGGAGCTCTGGCTGCTCGTCTCCTCAGGCTGCACGCACACACTCTGGAAAGTTTAAATACAAATTAATACCTATTCATAGCAATACATGCATCAATATACATTCATTATTATACATAAATCATATCATGAAATGTCCATTCATCCAACGAACAAGACAGCACAATTACCTACTAACTAACTACAACTAAATATTACGAAAATGGACGAGTCACAATGGACGAGCCCCCAATGTCACAACGGACGAGCCCCCAGTGTCACAAATCCCAGACTGGGAGATGTAATAAGTTATGACAGGACAACAATCACGAACAAACAAGTTAACACTTAACAGAACAATCCATCAGACTCACACATTTATTAAACATAATTATACATATAATAGCGCAATTACATATATTATATTATTGAAATGAACTGCCGTACAACGGTCTTATTCTCACACACACGCTCCCTCGGATCCACAATCCGGTAGTTACTCCTAAAGGCACTTCGGCCTCAGCCTCTCCCCTCAGGGTCTTAATAGTACATTAATGATTCACTGGCACCGCAGTCTCTCAATATCACCTTCCTATTGTCATACACCTTAGCACTCCCCTAGCACCTCCGCAGGGCAATAACACATTATTATTTCCATAGCCATCAACATGGCAACAACATAATATCAGTTCACTAGCCTATCAACATGGCAACAATATAGTATCTCATTCACTCTCATATCTACGTCCCTGTCCGTGGCCTGACTGCCACGACTTTATGTGCCTCTACTGTCCTGCACTGACAGCCTCACTTCTGGCCTATGTGTGGCCTCCGGCCCTATGCTGGCCTATCCCCTGTGCTCATCGAGGTGGCTCTGCGGCCCGTCCCCGACACCTACAAGAATAACATTACATTGGTATAATACCCTACCATTTCTATTCACTCCACCTCTCCTTACAATCCATGAAGCGTACACACACTAGTTCACCTTTCACTCACCACACATCTTACGGTAACACACCTCCATCGGAGTACACACTACTCACTCGCGCTACAAATCCATGAACTCACTTTCATCTATCGCTCATGGCGCACATTGCTATATTCAATATCAAGGACTTCCACATTCCTCACATATACTTATTTACATCATGGTAATAGACGAATATAATATAATACATCAATCATAATAATCAATCAACGTTCTACATACCAGTCATAACTGGAAAGACTCTCACTAGTCTTCTCGACTGCTTCCTTTTATCTCTGCCCGATGGGCTATTATTCACAGATCCGCTCCCTAGGACCTTCTAACTTGCAGTGATAGTTATACAGCGCTTTCGCCTCCTTCAGACCCCGCCCCACTACTCACAACAGCACGCTTAACTTGCTGTCTACTGTGAGTCCTTACTCTACACCCGCTCTGTAGCAATCCCCTTAATTGCACTCACTCCACTCGTGACACCCGATACCTTCGGTATGAGAGGCGAGCACCTTGCCTTAAAACCATCTTGACCCAACTTTCAACAAAGTTCAGCAAGGGCGGAAGTTGATTCTGTTACACATTAGACTACGGATATATATTCGTGTTTGTAGGGGCAGGGACGGGAGAGAGGAGGGAGGACGGGGAAGTCCCATAGCTAAGCCGTATGTTTAAAATGATGTCTATTTATTTTCAAAAAACATTTACTTAAAGGCTAACTCAGACAGGTCCGTCCATCTTCACCAAAATCTTCACCTCCTGTCAGGAGGGAACAACATTTGAAGGAACTAAGTTATTTAATTTTACAGAAGTTGATGAAAAGGTCATAAAAGAAATCATACTAGACAGCCCAAAGAAATCATGTAGTTTAGACCCACTTCCAATTGATTTGCTGTTGGAAAATTTAGATGAGTTGTTGCCCTTGTTAACATCGATTGTTAATAAGTCTCTAGTGTCTGGTATTGTACCAAGTGATTTTAAACATGCTCTTGTGACACCTATCATTAAAAAACGAAGCCTCGATCCAAATATTATGAAAAACTATCGACCAGTGCCAAATTTGTCATTCCTATCCAAAATCACAGAGAAGGTAGTGTTGAAACAGCTCCTTCGTCACCTAAGGCTAAATAACCTTCTCGAGCCATTTCAATCGGCATATCGGAGCAACCACTCAACTGAGACAGCATTGGTTCGTGTCATGTCAGATTTATTGATGAAGGCTGATGAGGGTTGCATTTCCATCTTAGCTTTACTTGATCAGTCTGCTGCTTTCGACATTCTAGACCATGATATTCTTTTGAGCAGACTTGAAAACACATTCGGCATTTCAGGCACTGTCCATGAATGGTTTAATTCATATTTGCAAGAGCGCACACAGTGTGTTTTAATTGGTAACGTTAAGTCTGATGTCCTGCCATTAAAATACGGAGTGCCACAGGGATCTGTATTAGGGCCAGTCCTTTTCACCTTGTACACACAACCATTGGCCAAAGTCATAATCAGTCACCACGTAGACTATCATTTCTATGCAGACGACAATCAAATTCATAAGGAATGCAACATTTCTGAATTTGGAAACACCAAAGCTAAAATTGAAAATTGTATCAAAGATGTTCAGACGTGGATGACACAAAATAAGCTGAAACTGAACGAAGATAAAACTGAGATTCTCTTTGTTGGTTCAAAGTCTAAAGTTGATCTGCTGAGGTGTAAAACTATACATGTAGGAGAAAATGATATCACTCCGTCTTTTAGTGCTAGAAACCTCGGGGTAATATTTGACTGCCGACTGTCACTTGAAGATCACATCAACAACGTTTGTAAGAATGCTTTTTATGAGCTTAGAAAAATATCTGCAATAAGGAAATATCTTTCTGTCAAAGCTACAAATCAGTTAGTAATATCGTTTGTACTATCACGGTTAGATTATTGCAATGCTCTGTATGCTGGTTTACCAAGTGCAAAGATTAATAAATTACAACGAGTTCAGAACAACGCCGCAAGGCTTGTTTTAAGAAAACGCAAATATGAACATATAACACCAATGTTAGAACAGCTTCACTGGCTCCCAATTCACAAAAGAATTCAATACAAAGTTTCAACTCTTGCCCATCAAGCACTACATGACACCATGCCTCAATACATTCAAGACCTGTTAACACCATACTCTCCATCACGGCATCTCAGATCATCCTCTGAAAACCTATTAAAAATCCCACATGTCAACTGTAGATCCTTTGGAGAAAGATCTTTTAATTACCAAGCCCCAACTGAATGGAACGCATTACCATCTGAAATTCGGAAAGTTGACAGTTATGAATCATTTAAAAGAAAACTAAAAACCTATTTGTTTTCTCGCTAGATAATATCTAGTGTCAGCTGGCAGTCAAGCAAATTCATTCATGACGAATCACATAGTAATGTTGGCGTATTTATATCTGTGAGTGTGTCATATACACGTGTAATATACGTGCATGTGCTGTTATTGTTGATATTATTAAGGGTGTGATTGGATGTCACCTTGTTTGGTTGATTATTAGTTAGAGATGTGATTGTATTGATGTGAAGTCTGTGAGACTGCCTCTGCGGTGATACGGACTATAAACCCATCTTTATTATTATTATTATTCTTGTAACGACTATAGTGCTTGATTTGGATTAATTTGACTTTTCTTTCGTCGGCTAATTGTCATTGTATATTTGGAAATAGAATAGTTATTTTACTCACCACCTCGTTCTTTAAGATCAAGCGATCAGGGCCTTCTTAAGATTTTTAACTGCCAGTCAGAAACTAGGAGGCTGAGCATTTACACACCGTGCCCCGCACATCTGGAACTCACTGCCAAAATCATTGCGAGAAGCATCTACCGAGCCAAAATTCAAAACTGTTCTAAAAACCCACCTTTTTAAAAAACACTTTCAGTTGTGAAGTCTCATTCCCAATCCATTTATTTTCTCCTTTCACTTTAATTTTGCTGTTTTATCGTTTAATTTCTGTCTTATAGTATGTTACGTGTGTGTATCTATGTATACAATGTATGTATAGCAGAGAGAGAGGGTGAGAGAGAGAGAGAGAGAGAGAGAGAGAGAGAGAGAGAGAGAGAGAGAGAGAGAGAGAGAGAGAGAGAGAGAGAGAGAGAGAGAGAGATTGAGTTGAAGATGGAGAGAACAAGACTTTCTGTAAAGCGCCTAGAGCAAACTGTTTGGATTGGGCGCTATATAAATGATCTTCATTATTATTATTATTATTATTATTATACGGTTAACCAATTTCAAAACAAGCAGAAAATTAACGAGTGGTTTCCATGAGTGGCATGGCATTACTAACCAAGGCCCCTCATAGAAGCATTTTTTCCTCTGTCACATTTTTTGATTTGATTCTTACCCTCGCATTAATGTGATTCCTACGGCCCAATGAGCATCAAAGCTGCAACAGGAAATGCCAGGCTTGTAGGAGTAATTTGCCGAACGCGCTAGCAATGGTACAATGTCAAACCTTAATGGATTAGTATCAAGTGACACTACTGTTTTCTGAAATAACAGTTTTGAAATAGTCAGTTATAATTGATGGGGCTGACCTGGCTCATTTGAAACGAGTCTGTGAATTAAACATATCCTTCTTTGTCTTTATTTGTGTCATTTTTCCCATGCTGGGCCTAACGTAGCGGTCTAGAATGTAAAGGAACGCTATTTATATGATTAATCACGGAATTCAGTGTGATTCCATACTGTGGAAACAAAGACTCCTCAACTAGGCTCTGAAAGTCGTGACCTAAGTTCTTGTTAGATCCAACTCTGTTTTTTGCGACGGTGAGGAATTCGACGTTAAATGCTTGCGGCTTTAGTATTATGATAAGGAGTCTGAAATAAATCGAAATTGAGAAACAGCTTGATGAGTGCCACAAACGCATTTTAATCAAGTGCCAAAGTGTGCATATTTTGATATATCTCCTCTCAATACTAAAAGATCTCCAGCATTTCAGAAAATGGAGATAGAACAAACAAGAAATAAGGCCGTGAAATACCACGTTTTTTTCGTTCGATTTTAATGAAAAATGATAACAGAGACACCAGCAACAGTTTATATCTGTAGCGGAAAAACAAAAACAAGACGAAAACAACGAAAGCAAATAATATAGAAATATAATGTATTCAATATGGCAAAAAATGTCATCTAAGGTTACTCGAGGAGGTAATTTAAACCGGAGATTATGATCACTCACTTAGATAGCAGTGGGAATGTTGTCGTTCAGCTGTTGTTACAAAGGTTTGTAAAGATGTAAAAATATTGTGTTTCTTTATTTAATTGATAAAATATTGAACACATACACAGAGTGAGAGAGAGAGAGACACACAGAGAGAGAGAGAGAGAGAGAGAGAGAGAGAGAGAGAGAGAGAGAGAGAGAGAGAGAGAGAGAGAGAGAGAGAGAGAGAGAGAGAGAGAGAGAGAGAGAGAGAGAGAGCAAATTTATTTGGCGGTGTCTTGTGAACATTTTGTGTGATTCTTTTATTCATTTTCATACAGTTTTATTATTGTCAATTTTTTTTTCACCCGACGAAGGATCCAAGACTTGGAAATTCGTTAATTTCTACAATTTTTATGTGATTTCAGGTTTTAGCTTTTTGTTATGCGGAGCTTCGCGATGGACATTTTTTTTTTTGGGGCCAGATTTCAACTTCTTTTCTCATTGCATTACATGCACTTTTCTAAGTAAAACAGTGCAAATACTCGTCACTGGCTAAATTCATCATTATTGAGACTAGTTGACCAGCTGACTCGGGAAATACACAGGTGTGACTTTTCAAGTGGGGTTTCAATCATCAATGTGCAGATTGTGGCGCAGAACGAAATTTCTCGTTATAGTTTTGGATTCTATGCGAAGAAAATGCGCTATTTTTCCGGCTCCAAATTTGGGAACACTTTCTTCTGTTGAACTCAGTTTTGGCTCAAAATCAAGTGAAACATTAAAGATAAAGCGAACTTCAAGACCTTTTAAAGTATGCCCACGTACACCCTGTGTCTCTGTGTGCGTAATAGGATATTTTGTAGAATTTAAGGCTCAACTGTTAGAGTGTCTTTCATAATTACATTGGAGACCTTACTTCCTTTATAATATGAAGCACACCATTATGAGATCCGACGGATTAGAAAATACCATGTAATTACCAGAAAGGCATGTTAAAGGAAACTTGAAGTTAGGATAATGTTCCTTGACAGTTGGATTTGACTTGGTTAATAGACCTTTGAAATCTCAAGAATCTTTAAAAGATGAAAGTGAAAAAAAAAAACCAAACAAACCAGCCAGCTTCGTGGAATGCGCGCTGAAACTGAAATAATATAACAGCAACGACAAAGAAGAATGGAGTCAAGGGGGACTCATTGGTCTAGAGGCAAAGTCCTCGCCTCCCATGCCGAAGGTACCAGGTTCGATTCCCGTAAGTGCAGGCATGTTTTTTTGAGGGGGGGGGGAGGGGGAATTCCTGTCCCTGATCCCATGGTGGGTAAGATCGAGCACCTAGTCTTCTCTGATAAAAGCGAAAAGCTCGGAGGGCCCGTGTGCACGTTGCGCACGTCGAAGATATCTTGGTAGGTGGACATCGAGAAGAGCAGTCCTAACAAGGCCACTGGCGAGGAAAAATTAAAAACATCAACAACAACAACAACAACAACAACAACAACAACAACAACAACAACAAAAAACCTTCCCAAAAAACGCACAAAAATATGAACAAGAAAAATAAAAATAAAAAAAGTGAGATGTAAATGCTAAGAGCAGTGAAACCTCCTACATAACAACAACAACAACAACAAAAATGAAGTCAAGGCCGGACATGGACATCCATTAGCTCAAGGCGAGATGCTGCTTTATGCTAGGGGTCACTGAGGTGTCCGAGACACTGTTTCATGGCTCCCATTGGCCTGCATGGCCATATCGCAGGCTGCATTCACTGCGGAGATAAATATATCATGGAATCTGGCGGGAATACGAAATCGAAAATCCATGTACAGCTTAAACCGAGCTGGGTCAGGTGGAGGGGAGGTGTAAAATGGAGCCTGAGGGCGGGGGTGGGGTGTATGGGGTGGAGACTGGGACAAGGGAAGAAGGGATTGGAAGATTTAGTATCAACGTGTAGATCAATCCCAATGGATATTTTTACATGTAATGTGTTTTTCGTGAACATTTAAAAAAAAATTTTTTACTACTTTTATTTGGATGGAGACACAGAGAGAGAGAGAGAGAGAGAGAGAGAGAGAGAGAGAGAGAGAGAGAGAGAGAGAATAGAGAGAGAGAGAGAGAGAGAGAGAGGAGAGAGAGAGAGAGAGAGAGAGAGAGAGAGAGAGAGAGAGAGAGAGAGAGAGAGAAAGGAGATAGGCACTCTTTTAGTTTGGACAGTTAAAACACCTCCCTCCCTGCTCCTCCCCTCCCCAGTTCCGTGATATTATTACAAACCCATTGCTTGATGGCGATGTGGTGAGAAATTATTTCAGACTTTAGGTGCTCAGCCTGTTACAGCTATAATTAGAGCCGGAGGAAGGTTTCTTTGCTGCTTCGTTTGTGAAGCGAAAGCAGTGAAAGAAATGACATGTTCGGGTATTAAGGACACAGACGCAGGAACAGGCGTACACACATAGAATTCTCAGCTGCCAGTTTGATGAGACACATGTTTACTACAAGCTATTGAATTGTCAGAGCACAAAAAACAACAACAAAAAAACAACAGCAATGCCTGTGTAAGGGATGCCACACAACGATTCGCGACCTGAGTTCTTGTTTGTTCCAACTCCACTTTTGCACACCTGAGAAATTCGACATTAAACCTTTGCGGATTTAGTGTTACGATAAGGAGTTAGAAAATATCGGAATTGTGAAACAGCTTGCTAAGTGCCACAATGCCTTTTAAACAAGTGTCAAAGTGTCCATTTATTATATCTCTTCTGCATTCTAAAAGATCTTCAGTTTTTCAGAAGAATCAAGATAGACAAGAACTAAGATCTCGATTGTCTGAAGTCCCGAAAGTGGCACGACAAAAAGAAACAGACAGACAGAGGAGGAGGGCAGTTACCTTTCTCATACTAGACATGAAAGTCCCGGAGGACACAAGTCCTGATGATAAAAGTCATCCACTCAAATAAGGTTTGCCATCACTAAGCAGCGGTATTAAACTATGAAGTGCACAAGGTGCAGTGCGCTGTTACATTTGCCCTGTTTTTATGAATGTTTTATTTGTTTGTGAAAGAAGGAATAGGAACAATACAAGATCCCGTTTCCATACTGCCATGTTGTCACTGGGTTTCCGTAAGATGTCTTTTTGAGTATATTTGCAATATAAGTTGGTCTGTCAGAAACATTTCAGAAAAGACAAAGTTGGACATGAACTCGTTGAAGAAATAATCTGCGTTTATTGATATACAGTTATTATCTAATTACCAGACCTGGAAGAGCTTTTAAAAAGTACTTTTTTTTTTCATTCCAGAAAAATCAATTGATAGAAAAAGAAAAAGAAGCCCGAACAACTGACTTTCTTTGTTTTGTTTTGGGGTCTTTTGAATTCCAGCACTTCTGAATTGGAGCTTGTGTGTTTTGTTGAGTATGAAAAAAAAAACAAACACAAAGAAACCTCGACCACGGAAATATGTCATGAATTATCAATGCATGTGCGTGGCCACGAAATTTGCAGCAAATGATCCCGGTCACCGGGCCGAACTGGCGGTTTGTAATTCCCAAGGTACTCAGAAGGTGGGTCGATTAATTTAATATAGCCCCGTTTTGGCCTCGGGAAGTGAGAGCTGATTACAAAAATTTCGGTCTCACTCACTCCATTCGCCACTCTCCTATCTCAGCTCCCAATGGTGTCCCGGCATCCACAGCTTTGTGTTCCTTTTAGGGCATCGGAAATGGCTTTTTTTTCCCACTGCCTTGGGCAGGTACATAAATCATGGATGCACTGTAGTGTTTAATCACAGAAGATTGGATTTGTTGCCATTACTCTGACATTGAGGCTGTGGAGAGGGAAAGTGGTACATTTCAGTCAGACAGGGGATTTTTTTGGCCATTTCTGAATATCTGACGAAATCGGGCTGAAGATGAACTTTACATACCTCTTTCAAAAATCGAAATAAAATATTCCCAAGACAATTTCAAGTCAGATATTTTAACTCAGTGCCGAAAATTGGCCAATCATTAATTTTATAAGCAAATCTCACTTTCCATAGAAAAAAAAAACTTCTCCCCTTTGGAGGGGTGTTGTCGGGAATTTTGTCTTTCACCTTAAGTCCGTTTTCCCCAGATCCGCTCAAATTTGTTGTGATAATTAACCAATATGCCTGGTACTAAAAAGTACTACAGGACGAGGATGTACTTGATCAAGGTCGTGGAAGTAGTTCTTCCGTATTTCACTTGCGTTCCCTAATCTCAAATGTCAAAGTGTTTCTGGGGTTCATACCCAAAATACTCGCAATAGATATTTTATTGATATCAATTAGCGGCCAGCTTCCAAATACTTTACTGCGGCCATTGTTTCAACTGAGAGACCATTGTGGAAGGCGAGCCACACATAATCCTGACTTTGATCCCAACCCCTGCACCACATGCACTGAGCTGTCAAAATCCAAATTGGGCTGCATGTCTCAAGAGCCACTCCGAAAATTTCTATATCACCAACAGATAGCAAAATTAAAAAGGCTAAAAAAGGAAAAGAAAAATTGTATCCTGTGAAGGCCCGCATTGAAACCAAACAAAATAAAGAAACGTTACAATAAATGACAAATCGGTCAGAAATGAACAGAAAACCAAACAAACAAACAAAAAAGAAGTTTTTGGTCACAAAGTACCCGTTTTAAGCAAAACAATGAGATCAGTAGAAAACGGGCTTCCCTCTCTCTCTGCTGCTTACCTGTCTGTCTTTCTGTCTGTCTGTATATCTGTGTCTCTGTGCTAGTATGCGTGCGTGCACGCCCGCATATGTGTGCGTGTGTTTGCCTTGATGCAACAACAATGAAAAAACAACAACCCAGGAGCTGCAACATTGAAGAATTTTCACCATCAGGACATTAATTTTAAGTATGGATAATGGACAGGAGTACATTATGATCCGCTCCAGTGTGGTTAGTGGTCTGCTATCATACTCGACAAAAAAGATGCAATGTGTAATTCTAGTTCTTCAGTCTGTGACGGGTGTCACTGAAGGCAAAGATATTAGAAATGATAAGATGAGGCACTCCCTTCTTCGTTCCTCAAAAAACAACGACAACAACCAACAACAAAAAACCTGCACCCTGATCGGGGATGGGACCCATGGCGCATTGCATGAAACAAATGCTTAATATAGTGATAAAGGTCGTTGTTATAAGCTTTTTTCGCCAGGGGCGCGTACTTATACGTACCTATCACTAACCCTGTCTTTATCCTCAGCCCTAAATCTTATCGAATCTTTAACCCTGCCCCCCTACACTTTCATAAACAACAACAACAAAAAACAACAACAAAAAACAGGAGGAAAAGAAAAAGAAAATTTGAAAGAATAATTAATCATAATTAACCAAGGCTGTTGTAAGGAGAATTTCGGGAGGGGGCTCGCTAGCCCCGGAGTCACAAAAGGCTTTAAAATACTTATCCCCAGCGTAAAAAAAACAACACACCAACAAAATAACAAATAAACTGCGGGCTGGGGACACACGTACTGGTAATAATTTTCAATGATGAATTAATGATGCGGATTTGTTACAGTGCTACTGCCAGGTTATAAAAGAAAACAGCCAGCGTTCCCCGCAGCGATTGAAGTTACAATAAAAAAATAAGTGACGTCATTCAGGGCGGACAGCGATTGCTGAATAGTGAACAAAAGTCAATATTTACCCTAGTTGGCTTTGTAAAATACGACACTATTCATGACTTCCCCGCATTCGCCACTAGGTGACGGTGCGAAATCTATGCACGCTAAACGATTTGAGGTCTTTATTTTAGGAGGTTCGCTGCCCTTGGCATTTACACCTCACTTTACTTGTTTTATTATTTCTTGTTCTGGCGGGGGGGGGGGGGGGGGGGGGAGATGATATAGATAAATTTTAATCTATTAATTTCAATTTGGCCCGGGCAGCGGCCTTTCGGCCTGCTCTTTACGATTTCCAACTGCCAAGGTATCTTTAACGTGCGCAACGTGCACACGGGCCCTCCGAATTTTTTCGTCCTTATCCGAGAAGACTAGGTACTCGATCCTACCCCCCAATAGGACCAGGGACTTGAAAATATGAGAAAAATCCAATTTCCAAGAACTACTCGATCCTACCCCCCAATAGGACCAGGGACTTGAAAATATGAGAAAAATCCACTTTCCAACATGCCTGCACTGCCCGGGTTTAGAACCCGGGACCCTTGGCATGAGAGGCGAGCACCTTGCCTCTAGACCACCTTGTCCCCTTGACAATGTGCACGCTAAACGCGCTAGCTGTTTCATTTTATAGTATCTAGTGTATTTGCTGAAATGTAGGGCACGAGTATACCGTGGACACCGAAGAACCGGGGATGGCTTACATTTCTCACTGGCAGAAGCAATTTGTTGTAACAGCTCCAGCAGGAGAATACTGTGTCTGCAAATGTGTAGCAACCCATTCTGTCAGATTTAGCTAGATCATACGCCTCTTGTAGGATACGTATCCATATCTCAGCTGAGTAATTTCAGACAGTCCTTTTATCTAACGTTTATTGGTGGCTATTCTGGTTTCTTTGGCTTTCTGAGAGGATATTTAATGCTGCCAGAATGGGTGTTTATGTTGCAGTCAATTCATATCTCCCACTAATGGTTATTTTACAACAATTATTTGAGTGAAGAGCATTTAGGTTGAAGTCTACCACTACTACCAATGCGGCAGACAAATCATTCCTTCAAGCTTGACATTTCGGGTTGCTTCCTAACGCCATTTATCCTATTTCACTCTATATGTAATTCTTCTTGACTTGATTACAACATACTCCCTCCACCCTCACCCCCACCCCCACCTCCACCGCCCCCGAAAAAAAATGGCTACTTTTCCCCCTCTACTTTCGAAAACAAAATCTTACCTATCATATCGGTCTGAATAGTTCTGCATCTCATATTTCAAGAAGATAACTTGATGTTGGTCGCACTTCGCCTGCCAAGCTGCGTTTCAATCAAGTCAAACAGAATAAATAATATTTGATGTGTTATCCAACTACTTGTCCTTTATTCTGAGAATGAAACTTAGCGTAGGTCTGGGCAATTCGCTATTTCCAAAGTGGCCTTGATCAAAGCTTCTCCACACTACAGCCAACCAAAGAGACTGACAGGAAACTTCACATCTATGGCTGTTTGATTCCCTTGGACGGGAAAAGTGTGTGTGTGTGTTTGGGGGGTAGTGGGAGGAGGGGGAGGGGGAGGAAGGACAGGCCTATTTCCTTTCAAGTCTCAGAGGTCAAGAGGAAGTGACAACGGAAGTCGTCCCATCAGCCATTTGGCGTGTGTCACTGTCTCCGGGACCGTCGAGAAGACTTGTCGCCGAGATCGTCCAGTAAACTTGTTTGTCAGATCTGATTGACACATGGGTCGATCAGTAGTAACCCGTAACTTTTAGCACTTTACAACTCTTACTTCAGACAGTATTTAGAAAACGATGGGGATCTCTACTTGGTTTCTTTGAAGTGAAGGTTTCTGCTTGCAAGAACTTTGAGCTATCTTACATAACAAATGTATGATCATGTCAAAGGCAGATTGTGAGGAACACGGTGATTTCCAACACGAAAATTCCAGAAGTATTTTGTCTGTTGACATGGCTACAAAGTACCAATGGCAGAGACACACCACTTCCTTGTTTATGTAATGTACTCTTTGCTCATCTGGCAGAGTACGGGCGTTTAACTTTTAATTATGAATTGCGGTGTATGCATGCAAGGAGCGAAGGTACATACCCGTGTAAATGAAGTGGAGTCTTTTAGACTACCTTTTCTTTCCAAAAGCTACTCGATCTAGATTGCTGTCACCCCATTTCACAATACAGACATGTTTAGCTTTCAGAAAATCCATGTGGCAATTTGCCCCAGTGAGTGGAACTTTGTGGCCCCTTTTGCCTCATACAGATGATACACTAATAAATGTAACCGTGTATGGGAACAGACATAATATCAGATTTTAAACAGAGTAGTTTGTACTTTGGTGAGTGACCTATTTTGCCTGTTTTTTCCGAAGTCATTTGCTGCAGGGTTTAAATAAGATACGTGAATAATAACTATGTCGTGGAAGCGAAACTTTATAATGTGTTAAAAATATTGCAGAACATTTGACCTTTTATTTCTTTACCCTGGGATCTATATGTCTAATGTGTATGTATTTTGATATGACAAACCGTTTCTGGATTAAGGTGCGTTTTATAAAGGGATATATGACAAGGCAATGGATATCTTCCTCATTGCCTCGCTTCAGATCATATGAAATCTCTTTGTCTGAAAGGTAGAGAGAGACGAACGGAACTGGGAGACTGCACTGGAGAGGAGGGTGGGAACGGGAAATGACATGTATATGTGTATATAAAAAAGCAATAAGGAGATGGCGCCCTTTACAAAAAAAAGATCTATGCAGCAAATGGAAAAGTTATTGAAACCGCGCGTGAATGCCGTAGGCAAATGTTGAGACGAAGGGTAAAAGATTGGGGCTCCAGCATGTATACAGAAACTGATAGGAAGAACTCCTACTACATGTAAAAACACAGTTAGAGGCTTTGAATGAGTATTTTTGTAAATGCTAGAACTCTCCTCATTTGTCATGTGGTGGAGGAATGTAAGAATACATATCTGGCAAAAACATTGGTAAAAAAAAAGTACATAGAAGGAAGAACTCTTCTGGAATAAATTTAGAGACTGAGTGAGCAATTGAAGAAATGATAAGCAGGAAGAACAGAATGTGTGAACGGTTTTAAGACCAGTGAGCTATCCCGCATTTTTCGAAATTTCAGATTTAACTGTGCAGGTCAAAAACGGGCGTGGTCCTACCTTTGTGTGAAGTTTCGTTTCCTACCCATAATTACAAACATTTGTACATCCATCAAAAAATAATTGAGATCTGGGTATTTGCCAGGGGCCGGAAATCTTTAATCTCAGTTTTCTCAGAACTGCTCTTTGGAAATAGCCCAATTGTCCTAAATACTGATCATATGAGAAGTAGAGTCTGGCACTGTGATACAGGGGTCAGTTGGAACTGAGTTTTAAAACATCATTGTTCTGTGTTTCGCCATAAACCAACCGTTAGAGAGAGCAACTGTACGTGACAAGTAGTGTGGTAAAGCTCTGTTCCGGACTTCTGAAAGTGGTTTGAGAATTATGTTTACTCATGTTGTCCCCTTAAAATGACAAGGTTCTAACTCCCTTCCATACTCCTTTCTATCAACTTCTACGAAATTGATGATGGGTGTTTCGTGTGCTCATGGCTTTTGACGATACAACGTTTTTTCCTTTTGGTAATACAAATTACACGCCGTATACTTTGATGCGTAATGGAGAAGGCCTATAGAAGTAGTGTGGAATGTAACTCAGTTCAGCCAAAATGTGGAGATAGAACCTTGTTATTCCAAGGGAACAATCTATTGACCAGTCTCAGCTCACAATATTCAAGAAACATAGAATTTATGGGCTATTTAGGAGCTATAATAATAGCCACGAAGTGCAGGGGATACAGTAGAAAATTATATAACGATGAAGAAAGAAAACAAGTACAGGAACGAAAGACAGAAGGGGAGAAGGAAGCGGACTTAAGATGTTGTCGTATCACAGACGCAGGACAAACGGAGAGGGAAATTACCAGCATTATGTGTATTTATCATTGCCTCCATTTCGTGGGGAATTTATCACAGAAAAGAAGAGAGAATGAAGGAGAGATGTTAGAGGCAAAGACTTAGAGAGGACAAGAAGAATTTGGGACAAAACGGAAGATGTTAATGCAAAACGGAGATCCCTTCTCCCTCCTACATTTCCCTACCCCAACCCTTCCATTTTTTCTTCAAACTTCCACAAAGGAAGAAGATGATAGATTTACTCAAAGGAAGTAAAAATGCTTCGAGGGAAGATTAATTCACAACCAATTCCGTGATGCCAAGCCCTGGGAAGTGTTGGGTCGAATAGCAAATTACATTATTCAAACGGATACCGAATATTCACTGATCATTATTCGAATACTCGACACTGTTTCTAATACCTGAGTGTTTTCATCCAAGAAAATAGAGTTCCACCTAAAACAACGCGAGACAAGTGTCCTGTTTCTTACTTCTCCTCTTCAATTACGCTACTCGATGACCTTCAGTGGAACTGGGCTAAGTCCCAGACGAATGTGAATGTGTTAAGTTTCGAAACTGCCTCCCCTTCGACTGGATTAAAAACAACAACAACAACGTTCGCAGACTTGGGTGTCGAATAATTTATACGAAACTATTCCACCGAATATTCGCCACGGGTCGCTATTCGAATATTCGAGTAGTTGCGTCGGATAGCCCACCATTATCCACAACCAACTCCGCGAAGCCACGCCGCTGGGACCGTGACATTTCCTCTGTCCTGGAACAGTAATTCACTCCTTTTCGCGAAACTTTTAGCTTGTTTCTTAAGAACTGTTTGAGACAGTGAAGTGGCTCGAGAGAAGAAAATGGTGGGGAAGAAAGAAAACGCGAAAAAGAATACGAGATGAAACGTTTCGAGCGTCGATGAAAAAAAAAAAGAAGAGAAAAAGACAGGTGAGAGCCATAGAGATTAATGTGAAATGAAATATAAAAGAAACTCTCTAGCAAAATGAAAACCTTAGATCTTCACAGAGAATGAGGGTCTTTCGAGATGAGCCACTCCTTGCAAATCTGGCAACTGCTTTTAAACTGTTGACATAGTGAAACATGTCCGGAACATGGAGTGAGGTTCGTGTTCATCGAACCGGCCTGGGCACCTCACCATAATCATTTCCGATAGCCTGTGGCAGGATTAAAGATCCGGAAGTGACCGAGTCTGAATAATTAATAGGGCCAGGCAGTTCCAGTGTTTAATGAGCGGAAGAGTATGGGCATAGGAAATGGCAGAAAAGTGTGATACAACAGATTGTATTCTTTCACATCCGCCCGTGTTGGAGCCCTTGGATGTTTCTTCTTATTTGCTTTTGTATATACCAGGAGGGCTAGAATAGGCTGTGTGCACGGGAGTTGGGGGGCGAGGGAAAAGGTGGGGGGGGGGGATCTCCTCTCATATCTCCGATGGGCAACCCATGCCCTCATTGAGATGTTGAAAACCTCTGTGCTGAAGGGTCTCTTTCATGAATTCGAGTGTTTGCTCGTCTCTCAACGCCCCTGACTCATTCCATCCTACTCCTGGCTGTTTTTTTTGTTTTTTTTGAGGGGTAAATTTGCATGTTTACGTTCGTAAGTTGATTTTGATGATATTTCTTTCCGCCAAACATTCTTTTTTGTCTTATTTTGCAATACGATTTTACTTTTATATGCAGCTGACAAAATAATACTCGTAAAACCCGTATTACTTACACTGTTTACAGCCCAAGTGCTATCACACCAACTGTATTTTTGTTACCGCTCTTGATTTTTCCCAGTTCTCTTCCACTATAGATAGAATTTTTTTTTTGCAAAGAACTAACCACATCTCCCCACAGAAGCAACAAACATCCCTTCCTGCACATTTTAAGCCCACCTGCCCTTATTGCTGACTCGTGGGAAAGTCTGTGCCAAATTATGAACAGGGACAAAAACAAAACTGTCCTTCTTATTGTTAATTTTGCACAAAAGTTACGACATTTCCGTCCGTGCCATCCAACTTTGCTGAATCAATCAATAAGTGAAACTGTCAAGTTAGAAGAAACTGCAAATGTCACGGCTTTACTTATTTGTTATTTACTTTTTAAGTTTTATTTGTTTATTTACTGACTTATTCATTTATTAAATTAAAAAAAATGATAAAGGAGAGAATTTATATGGAGTAGGCTGTTCAGGCAATACTTAAGTTTAAAAAAAATTTAATTTGCAGCTGGTGAATTGGGCGTAGATATATGTTTTTTTTTTTCTCTGCATAGTCATTTGAAAGTCGACGGTATTGAGTTAGATTATCATTGCTAGCGTCCATTACATGATTATATTTGTTGACTATCACAAGCTCAAACAATAGTGCGTGACTGTGTAAACTCAGACAGTAAACCAATATCCACGTAGTTCAAATGGTGTCCAAATGACAATGACGGCAGCATGTGGATGCAGCTTTTCCCAGTGTCGGGAGTTTTGGAGACCTTTGTCGGGGGGGGGGGGGGGTCCAGAGATTGAATTGGCTGATAGAAGAGACAAGGAAAGGGGCACAGAGGGGCCAGATGAGTTGAAATTGGAATGAAAATGTCAATCTGGCCTGCCTTGGGATCATGACTTATGATGCCCTGAGACCAGTTACTACTGAACCAAGGGTTTGATTAGAAGGGGACTGCAACTGTCATGATATGTTTCCTACCACTGCTGTTTATGTATATTATTCACCAATCCCCGCCCAGTTTAGTCTTATAACAGCAATAAACACTATATGATAATGTGAGATAAAAACAAGATAATGGTGCTTCATTGTAAAGATTAGAGGAAGGAACTATATTTCATTCAAAATAACAACTTTTAGAAGAGTTGTATATGTAGGCGACCATCAAGCTAAATTTATATTAGAAAGTGAGAGGAATGAAGATAAGAAAGGAGTCCGATTAGGGAAGAAAAAAATTCCCCGTCTATACAACTTATCCACCCATCCCAAGACAAGCTGATTTACTTTACAACGTTCTCGTGATTACCAAGTTTGTAGCACTCGGTCCAGAGTACACCTAAGTCGTGAGATTACAAGTCTAGAAACCGAACACAGAAGAGAAGACGCAATATGAAGATCAAATTCCACCGACGGGTACAGACAAGCACTCAGGTTCATCTCCTCCAAGAAGACTCTGGAGTTGAGTGTGCAGAGTTCATCCTCGCTGAGGCTGTACAAACATCGATTGCCAGTTGACCCATCCTGGAATTGCGTTCATTTCCGAGAAACACAAAGAGTATAGACAGAATCTGTATATGTTTTTAGAAACCAAACTTTCCTGTTCTTGAGGTTTTTCTCAAACATTTGACAGATCAAAATGTCAAACAGAGCTCGCGATGTCCCACAAATGCAGTGTGTCATGTTTCTGCAGGTCCACCACGTCTACTGACCGCAAACTGCCAAGCGACATAAAATGTATTAATTATTGTATTTGGGTTGACTGACATTCAGATATAGGCGCATTTATCAGGAAACCAGAGGGAAGGCTAGGACTGATGTATCCGTCAGAAAAATCAGAAATCTTTGCATACTTTGAAACGACAGAGCTTTACCACTTTATTTATCACAATCTACGAGCAACCGGGGTCCTTTATGACATTGCGGCACGCTTTTCCCTAGTCCTGCGTTGTGTAATCCTCAGATATAGTACACTACGCACTAATAATCGTCTTCAGCAGGACGTAACTCAGCAGTCAGATGTTATTAAAGAAGCATGCACTCTTTCACATAATCCCTTTTACAATTCCAATATGATGTCGTCTACGTACAAAATGGTCAATGCTTTTGTGGTGCTATGAAAGCCTCATTTTGGGTTGTTATTTTTTCTTGTTTTCCTTGATAAAGGCGCCAGCTGGAATATCGAATATTTTCTGTCTGTTCTTTTAGTTTGCATTGTAGCGTTTGGGTATTATTTCTTACTTTAAAATCGAATCTGGTCAAATTGGGAAGACGTGGTGGTTAGAGCGCTTCACTCTGGTGCTGGAAGTCCTAGGTTCGATTCCCTTTCGAAACGTGGGCCAGCCTGGCTAATATCTGGCGGTATTTTGAAGACATTCCCTCGTCATTCATCGACGGAATGCCGAGGGCCTTAAGCCTTGAATCTCAGATAGCCTCATTTTACTCAACAAGGAAGTAAGACTTAAACAATAACAACGAAACAAAACAACAAGACTGAAAAACAAAGCGATACTACAGGCTGATTCCTTTCCTCGTCGAGTCTCCTACCTTAGACTGGTGGCGCACTGAGTCAAGTTGTGTTGCACCTGTTTTGACTCAGTGCACCCTTGAATCTCTCTCCGCAAGTTGACTCAGGACATTTTTGAACGCCTGAACTAGTGAGACAGGCTTTGTTCGGTCTCACCAGTTCGGGAAATCGCGTTTAACGCCACAGTTCTGTCCCTCTCTCTCTCTCTCCCCCCCTCTCTCTCTCTCTCTCTCTCCCGTAGTCTTGTGGACCGTTTGGGGCGCCACAGGTGATCTGGCAACCAGCATCCTTCAATCCTCTCGGGTTTCTGGCCTCCTGGTTGTATCGACTTCACACCTGGCACTAAAATCGAGCGAAAATGGACTTGACTTAATGTACCATAAGCCTTACAGTTTTGTTAACCAAGTGGAAGGGGGGGGGGCGAGGGAGGGACATTTTTTATTACATAATTATATATACCCTCATTCTTCTTTCATACCCCCCCCCCCCCCACCTCCCAAACCAAAATCCTCTTCTCCTATCTTACACACAGCTCCAACATCATGATGATCCCACTTCACCGCACTCTTGGCTTCCGTTCTTCATCATTATACATTGTCACAAATCCCAGACTGGGAGATGTAATAAGTTATGACAGGACAACAATCACGAACAAACAAGTTAACACTTAACAGAACAATCCATCAGACTCACACATTTATTAAACACAATTATACAGATAATAGCGCAATTACATACATTATATTATTGAAATCAACTGCCGTACAACGGCCTTATTCTCACACACACTCTCCCTCGGATCCACAATCCGGTAGTTACTCCTAAAGGCACTTCGGCCTCAGCCTCTCCCCTCAGGGTCTTAATAGCACATTAATAATTTACTGGCACCGCAGTCTCTCAATATCACCTTCCTATTGTCATACACCTTAGCATTCCCCTAGCACCTCAGCAGGGCAATAACACATTATCATTTCAATAGACATTATCATTTCAATAGTACATTCTCCCCTCAACATGGCAATAGTACATTATCACATTCACGCTCATATCTACGTCCCTGTCCGTGGCCTGACTGCCACGACTTTATGTGCCTCTACTGTCCTGCACTGACAGCCTCACTTCTGGCCTATGTGTGGCCTCCGGCCCTATGCTGGCCTATCCCCTGTGCTCATCGAGGTGGCTCTGCGGCCCGTCCTCGACACCTACAAGAATAACATTACATTGGTATAATACCCTACCATTTCTATTCACTCCACCTCTCCTTACAACCCACGAAGCGTACACACACTAGTTCACCTTTCACTCACCACACATCTTACGGTAACACACCTCCATCGGAGTACACACTACTCACTCGCGCTACAAATCCATGAACTCACTTTCATCTATCGCTCATGGCGCACATTGATATATCCAATATCAAGGACTTCCACATTCCTCACATATACTTATTTACATCATGGTAATAGACGAATATAATATAATACATCAATCATAATAATCAATCAACATTCTACATACCAGTCATCACTGGAAAGACTCTCTCACTAGTCTTCTCGACTGCTTCCCTTATGTCCGCCCGATGGGCTCTTATTCACAGGTCCGTTCCGTAGGACCTTCTAACTTGCAGTGATAGTAATACAGCGCTTTCGCCTCATTCAGACCCCCCCCCCACTACTCACAACAGCACGCTCAACTTACTTGTCTACCGTGAGCTCTTCTTACTCTACACCCGCTCTGTAGCAATCCCCTTAATTGCACTCACTCCACTCGTGACATACATATTCAGTCTCCTCCTCTTCCAGTATCAATTCTCACTTTTTACCTCATTAAAAGATCCACTTAATCGAGCTCTGCAATAAACTCTAATAATGCTGAAAGCCAAGTGCTTGTCACGACAGGGGCCCTCCAATTCATCGAAACTCCGGGAGAATTAATGTATAAAAAGTCTTTTCAGCATCGACATCTTTTTTAAAGCCATCTATTCATATAGGAATGTAACTTGTGCTTAACCAATCGATTGGAGATGAGATTTTCAATTAATTTTGTGAATGAGAGCGGAGACAATCTGATCTTTCCGCTAAACTTAACAAAACTTGTTGAGATTCTGATGGGCAAAACGTCTACAGGAGGGAATTAGATTGACCAGGACTGTAATCACGTTTCGGGAGTTTTAGCATAATACTATACAGTTAAAGTTGCCGCGGCACTTCTGAACTTTAAATGTAATTCCCCCCCCCCCCCCCCCCCCGAAAGACAATTGTAGCGTTCATGAAATGCGTATACTGCTGCAACTTCAAGTAATGTGCACTAACTTATGTTAGTATTTATTTGGATCGTTTCTAATTTATCAAGAAACAATTTTGCGTGATGAAGAATTTTATTATTTTTAAATTTCCATTTGGCAAATTTAAGTCAGTTTGCAAGTTCCGGAATATTTTAAAAAAAATCAGTCGGTATCTGAACACTACAGGATTTAACAACAATTGCAGAATAGGCGCCATTTGTTATTCAAATCCGCGCCAGCGAGTGAGTAAGAGATGGAACTGTACTAACAGGAGAGAAGTATACTTTGCAAGAGAGCAAGAAGAGATAAGGCGTGTTAATAGCACAACGTGGCACGTCCCTCTGCCACAAGATGGTGAAAGGGCAAAGAGACGGACTGATAACGTTAGACGGTGTTACATTATCAGAGTTAGTCTTCCGTACACGGAATCTGATACTTGTATCTTTGAAACGGTTTGAAGGAGCTAGTTAGTCGTCTTTTTTTTTATTCCTTATTTTTCTTTCCTTCTCTCTTTCCGAGGTCTCCCAGGGCTGAACCTGAGTACTTTAAAGACAGGGCTGGACTAGAGCATTTTGAGGGCACTTCCTTGTAAGTCTACTATTGATTTGCTTCCAATGGGATCAACACATGTTGGCCGTCAAGAGGTTTCTGTGTTTCAGTATGTCTGGTTTTGTTCTGCGGTATAATTCATTTCTTGGCCATCCTTTCCAGACGCTGTCACTTGACAAAGTGAGGCAGAACAAATGCAGAGTGATTTCAACCATCTAGCTGAATGGGGAAACAGAAAGTGCAGTGTATCCGATTGTAAATAACTGCTTCACTGAGCTTTGCTATCAGTAGACACTTCATGGCTCAAAGAACATGTCTAGGTGCTGTAGATATCTTAGATATTTTGTCTGTATTAATGTCTTATCAAAATACTGTGCACTCTATCTCTTCTAGGTATTTTTTAAAAAAGTTGATCCCCTATTAATCAGTCGGTCAAACATTTCTTTCGCCCGAGTTTAATGAGCTCGTCTATCAGTTAGTCAGTCCGAAAAATCGATATCTGAGTCAGAACTAAGAAAACAAAAACACAAAACAATATATTTTGTCAACCCACGCATGGCTTTTGAAAGAGTTGTTACTTATTATTGTTCTCGTTTCCTAACCTGGTCCACAACCTGGAAACAACTGGAACTTTGTACCTAAACATTTTATGTCTTAAGAAAACAGTTTTCCTGTTACCCCCTGCATTTTCACTGTTGAACCATTGGAACTTTACAAATGAGCAGGGAAGCAAAAGAAATTCAGAGACATTTACGGCTGTAAATGATTTATAGAGCTGTTATCCACGAGATATTAGCAAATCGGGGAAGATATTGCAAAAGGAGAAGAAAAGACCCATTAAAGCCTGCAGTTGTATTTCTTGCCTTTCGAGTCCCTCTGATAAGTTTGCGCTCGTTTTCTCCAGTGATTTATGTCTTGCGTCACCAGCTGTCTGAATAATTTTCGTTATATTGTTACACAAAGCAATAATATAAAAGGATGCTCAGCTCTCCAAACATGCTTCTCTTCTCTCATTCTGGTTCTTACACCAGCGATTCTCATATTTCCAGAGCAACAGACTCTTTCTCATAACTTTAACATTGCCCAGAACCAGGTGACAACGCACCCGGGAGCGTCTAGAAGGAAAGATAAAATTACAGTGACAACAGAACATTGCATTGAACTGAGCATGGAGTCGTCTCGGACAATGGGCCTAGATATAATGCGATACTGGATACATTTGTAGCAAAATAAGATTAATGGAGATGATTCCCGATTTGTCGGCTTTTCTGAAACGCCTTGTGTCGCACAGCAATTTGTTTCAGTCTTGGCGGAACCTGAACAAGGCTCGCGGAACGCTGGATCTCATGTTGAATCCACTTTGAGAACTGCTGTCCTAAACGAATAGGTGCAGAACACAGGAAGCAATGTAATATTGGGTGGAAAACGATATTGAAGAAATGATTATGTAATTTATCAAAACATAGGAATGAAAAGAAAAGTCATTTCATTTGGTCCAAATATTCTACATCACGAAAATTCATCAATTTAGTGCAAGGAATGAAATCTGTTATTTGATCCGTGTTCAAACATTTCAGAATATTATTTGTGGACACAAGCTGAAATGTAGAATGTAGAGATGTATTTAGATTTCAAAATTTAGCATGAAATGGAGAAGGAATATATGACCAGATAACCTGCGTTTGAACCGATATTGCAAAATACGAAGTAATTATTAATGAGAAAAGGCAATCTTCTGGCAACACTGTAGATGAGAATCAGAATTCTGTGACGAACACATTTATAAGACATATCAGTGGCAATGCCTCTGATTTCATTGTTTCGGTGTTTGTTTTGGAGCTGTTGTTATAAGTACGTATGCACCCCAAGCGTTAGGCATCAGGGGCTCGTACGTATACGTACCTATCCCTATCTCCGTCCTTATCCTCAGCCCTAAATCTGATCAAATTGCCAACCCTGCCCTCTACCCTTTCAACCTAAAAGCAGGAGGAAAACAAAAAGAGAATCTGAAAGAATAACTAATGAAGGCTGTTATTAGGAGTATTTTGGGAGGAGCTCTCTAGCTCTGGAGTCAAAAAGGGCTTTGAAATACGTACCCCTTGTGCAAAAAACTTGGTGGACGGACGTACTTGTAACAACATTCCTATGTTTGACATTGCACTCTTCAAAAACTGGGCGCTAAGTAGCCGCTATAGTGCGTTAAGCCCAAACTCACATACTCAGACTGCAACCTCCAAACTCTGGTACTTTGGTAATAAACCTTTAACCGAGATTCCTTTTTCTTTCTTTTTTTCTTTTCTCACAGACAATGTACAATCCACACCTATTATTTTCTCTCTTGTATTAATGCGTGGTGATAACAAAGAAATGGCTGACGATAAGAACTACGTCTACTTTGACAGCTTTTCGGATTATAACCAAATTTGGTTTTCTAAAGGCCTTCCAGAATGTTTGTAATATCTATTCTGTAATCTTTCAAACAGTAGAAACCCAATTCCAGACATTGATATGTCCATAGGTTTATAGTTGTTAACGGGCTAGAATTAGCCGATTTTGAATATAGCCAGTTCTGGCCGACAACCGACGTGTTATCGCCAGTCTAGGGCACTAAACAACGAAGTCTGGAAAGGCCATCAACCTTACAGAGGAAGAAAACACTGACCAAATGTGGAAAGAAAGAACCGAGAGAGGACTTGATCCCACTGTATTTGTGTTTCCCTTGTATTCTGTGACAAGCGATATTAATATGATGTAAAATCAGGTCATCTTGGACCCCCCCCCCCCCCCCCCCAACTCCAAAATAGCGTTAAGCGTTTTATGCCCTAGATCATCTTAATGTTTGGGTTTTTTTTTCTTCAGTAATATTATTGTTATTGCACACTCCGACAAAAAATTCTTTTGCGCATAAATTTTTCTCATTATTTATCTTGAATTCCAAAGTCCACGATCCCGAAACAAAGTGCAAGCCTTTAACAGATTTGGCATTCTGGAACTGTAAAAAAAAAAAAAAAAAGGCCCATTCCAGCCTAGAACAGAATTTAGAAAGCATAGTGACGCAACTTCCGGTCTGGCGTATTAATCTCTATCCTCTCTGTCCTCACACACTGGAGAGCTGACAGAAAGTATTAGCTTGGAGACTTTCACCAGGGAAAATCGAATACTTTACCAAGAACCACATTCTGCCGAACGGGCTGAAATCTAATCGCGGTGTTGCTATTTCAACGTATCACGCGGTATGTCTGTCTATCATAGTGGCTGTTTTCTGATGTTTTACTTCCTTCTCAGCATCTAATGTTGTTTTCTCCTTGTCTGTTGTCCCCCGTCCATCAGACAGACAGACAGGCAGAGAGACAGACAGACAGACAATGAGATAGACAGACAGACTGGCAGGCAGACAGACTGACAGGCAGACAGACTGACAGACAGGCAGACAGGCATACTGATAGACAGACAAACAAACGGACACACTCATACAGACTCACAGATAGACACATACACAAAGAGACAAACACGTACGCAGGCAAACAATTTTTCCTACATGTGACGGATAGAATTGTGAACGCTTCCAGTACATTTTTATTCATTTAATTACAGTTAGAAACGTTAATCATTCTGCACAGGAGGAGCCAATTAAGTTAATTATCAAACAAACAAAAACAAAACAAAAAATAAAAAATGAGACCGAAGTAAAAATGGAATGTCTGTGTTAAAAAAACAACAACAACGTATAGACAAGAAATTCATTAATTTCAGCTATATTCTGTGACTTGCAATGTCAGTTCCACCCTGCCACTCTTTCCACTGGAGCTGTTAGACTGCACAAGTACAAAAGCTAAGTAACTGAACAGTTAAACCTACCCCCTCTTTCCCTCCATCCCCTCTCCGACTTCTTTCCTCTTTTCCAATCCCATCATACATTCAAAATGAAAGTGTTACTGAAGGGTGTTTCTTATAGAACCTGAATGAGACACTAGAATGAAAAAAACTAGCAATAAGAAATGCATCGAAGGGTATTTGCCACACTGTTGTATGGGACATTTTGCCGATTTTGAGGTTTTGTTATGAAAGTGGTTCTCTCACTCGTGATTTTATCATGTATAAATGTCATATGGGTGTATTTTTCATGGGCATTTTTATGCAAGTTTCTCTTTTGAAGGGTATTGAACAAAACCATGATTTTACACATCTCTTCAAACTTTCAGTCCTCATAAATTTATCGAAAAGGCAGAAATGCACATACAACAATATGGAAAATACCCGACGATGATTTTTTTATTTTGTATACTTCTTTAATTTCATCTGGGAAATTTGCCTTTGTGTCATTGCAGCCCAGTTACAACTGGAGTAGACACCTCGTTGCCACAGTGCAACGTCGATCGGCGGGTTTTTAAAATAATGCTATAAAGAAACAATGCAATAAGAAGTGCAATAGTAATGCAAAAAAGGAACGCAAAGACAGCCTAACATGGAGAAAAACACAAAATTAAAAGAAAAGTAATAACTGTAAACAACTACAGCAGCAACCACAAAAAAAAGCATTGTCTCAGCTTTGCTTCCTTGATGAAGGACCTGTCTTGTGAGTGACCCAAACCCGGGCAGAAACTTTTCCTAGAAATAGCGGTCTAAGTCCTTGTTCCAGATACTTCCAGCCCAGGCCTAATGGAAACGGATTCCCCTGCAACTACTGTAATACCTTTAAATCGATTTGTCCGAAAAGAACAAGACAGCGGATGTTTGGTGTGGTCAGTCGAGTGACAATAACCATTGATTTCGCGTTAGGGCATGGGATTCCCAACCTTTTTCTTTCAGTTTACGCCATTGCAATTTGCCGAAGATAAATTTACCCCCCCCCCCCCCAAACCCTGTTTTGTTGCATAATTTGAGTTTACACATAATAAAGCAACCGACCAAGAGTGAATTTTAAAATACTAGTATTCTCACTGTAATTTTAAGTGCAAATAACAATAACTATAATAACAGCGGTTAACAATGTTATTTCAAAAAAGACTAAATGTGTAGCTGCCCGACAAAATGAGGCACATTTCGGCATTACCTGATTCCAGAAAATCATTAAAAGGCATCACAGGGTCAAGTTTATCGATTTTGCGTTTGCAGTATTTTTTTAAAGTTTAGCCTCTTGACTATTCCTTTTCCAACTGATAAACCTGTTTAAGAAGGATAACTGCCTCAAAACTGACTTTGAATCGAGTCACCATCAATAAACATGACTAAAAGCTGAAACTTTAAAAGCAATTTTCTCAAAACTATGGTTGTGTCACTTCTTGTCTTTGAGAGGCTATATCTTCTCTGCTAATTAAATTACAACAAAACTGTTTATCAAATACCAGGTTGGGAACCCCCGGCATGAGAGCAACCCTTTGAAAGACATCCTCGCTTCTCTGTACCGTAGTCAGTTTTTTCTCTTGCTGCCCGCACCGCTAGAGTTTCTGTCAGAGTCACTTAGTTTCAACGACTTTCGTTTCCATTTGATTTCTCCTACTATTGACTGGTCCGCTGAATTTTCGGTTGGTTACGCCTCCTTTTTTTTTTGTACAGACATTTAACTCTTTCTTTCATATCCCCCCCCTTTTTTTTTTTTTTTTTTACAGACATTTAACTCTTTCTTCCATATCCCCCCCCCCCCTGTTTTTTTTTTTTTTTTTTTACAGACATTTAACTCTTTCTTCCATATCCCCCCCCCCCCCCCCTGGTTTTTTTTTTTTTTTTTTTACAGACATTTAACTCTTTCTTCCATATCCCCCCCCCCCCCTGGTTTTTTTTTTTTTTTTTTACAGACATTTAACTCTTTCTTCCATATCCCCCCCCCCCCCTGGTTTTTTTTTTTTTTTTTTACAGACATTTAACTCTTTCTTCCATATCCCCCCCCCCTGGTTTTTTTTTTTTTTTTTTACAGACATTTAACTCTTTCTTCCATATCCCCCCCCCCCCCCCCTGGTTTTTTTTTTTTTTTTTTACAGACATTTAACTCTTTCTTCCATATCCCCCCCCCCCCCCCCCTGGTTTTTTTTTTTTTTTTTTACAGACATTTAACTCTTTCTTCCATATCCCCCCCCCCTGGTTTTTTTTTTTTTTTTTTACAGACATTTAACTCTTTCTTCCATATCCCCCCCCCCCCCCCCCTGGTTTTTTTTTTTTTTTTTTACAGACATTTAACTCTTTCTTCCATATCCCCCCCCCCCTGGTTTTTTTTTTTTTTTTTTACAGACATTTAACTCTTTCTTCCATATCCCCCCCCCCCTGGTTTTTTTTTTTTTTTTTTACAGACATTTAACTCTTTCTTCCATATCGCCCCCCCCCCCCCCCCCTGGTTTTTTTTTTTTTTTTTTTACAGACATTTAACTCTTTCTTCCATATCCCCCCCCCCCCCCCCCTGGTTTTTTTTTTTTTTACAGACATTTAACTCTTTCTTCCATATCCCCCCCCCCCCCCCCCCCCCCCCCCCCCTGTTTTTTTTTTTTAATATATCCGTAGTGTATTTCTCTTTAGTTTGCTTTGTTTTGTTTGGGTTTTATTTCTCACGCAGGGTTTCGCAACATACAACATTTTCTTATTGCCCAATTTTGACTTTAGTAACTGTTACTTGTAATATTAAATTATCTGGACGCACCGCTAGTTTCCAAAACTGATGACACAGAAATATTGTAGTCTTGACTTGATCATGAATATTATATTTTTGAATGTGCTGTGTTGTAGAAACTATAATTTAGAAGAATAGCCGCGATTACTGCACTAAAGTGGGGGAGAGGGGTGCTAACATAAGGAGAAGCTGGATTCAGATAACATACAAAGGGCATTGTCAGCTAAAACTTACCAGGAAATGATCGGACTACTTAAACCACACTCCGAAGCTAGAATGCGTACACGTTTCACGAAGCCTCAATACTCATTTTTCCACGGCTGTCAAACATGCAGGGCACAGTATGTTTCAACCAATACGGGCGAAATTCGGGTCTTCAAACCGCAAAAACCACACAAAGCCTCGAAATATCAACCATTAGGACGAAATATTTTATGCTAGTGGCTCTCATTCTTGTTGTGGAATAAATTTTTGCGAGTGGACATTTTCGTGTCTGAAAAACTGTTACAGATGTTTAAGATTGGATCACTGAAGATGAGCATCTGCGCCAAGAGATGTCTTTGTCTAGTTGCTGCACATAGTGTAAAATTGGACAGAGATGATGGCCCCATATTATCCCGTGTTTTTACGTTTGTCTCGGCGAGAACTTCTTTTCTTTAAAAGAAATGTCAGAGATTTCAAGAGAAGGCAGTGTTTCCAGGATATAAGAAAACGTCCCCGTAATCTCGGGTTGAGACAAAACGCAGGAAAGTTTCTTTAAAATAGATGTTTTTATATGTCGCTGTATTTCTGGAGATTTCAGTGGTTTTTAGGGATGTCCAAAATCTTGCTTTAAGCCGACAGAATCTATGAGCGAGACCGCCATCGTTTAAAAAAAAAATCCGAAAAAAGATCTTGCTGTTAAAAACAGCGAACATCGAATTTCGGCTAGATATACATGGACGTCCAAGAACTTTTGCTCTCTTGTGCTGAGGCAGAAATGTGTATAAAAATTGGAAGGGGATGTCATTTACCTTGGTAGGACATTCACCTCCGCTCATCTCAGCGCCCCATTCCCTTTTGTTACAAGCATGTGACGATGTTCCTTACCAGTTTAAGCTGCCTTCGCCTCACAGTGAATATAGGTAATAAGATCAGTGGAAATTTAGGAAGTGGACAGATACGCCCAATGTTCTCTTAACACCAACAAAAAAAATATTGGAAGATCAGTGGAAATATCTTACAAGACTTTTAGTGTTCCACATCCCTGAGTCTTTACACGGTGGTATGATACATAGGCGAAAACACTTCCACTGATCACTCGGAATTTTTTCTATGTTTGTTTTTTGGTTATAGTTGTTGTTCTTGCTGCTTCACCGGCATGGCATCTTAAACTTTTCTTATCATTAATTAATGAGACAGATTAATGACTAGAGTAAGAGGTCTGGTAGGTGCAGAAGTTCGAATGGATTGAATTAAGTGCACAGGACGGAAAAGTGAGACGGGTTTAGGTTACTATGGAGATTGGGATGAATGAAAAGAAATCTCTTTTGTGGGAGAACATTTATAGTTGAAATTTTAATGTGGTTAAAAATTGGGGTGAAATCGCAACTTTAGTTCTCGTTTGTTTCCAGCTCCACGTTTTGCGTAACTGAGAAATTCGATCTTAAACGTTTGCGGCTTTTGTATTACGAGGAGGAGTTATAATAAATCGGAACTGTGAAACATCTTGATGTGTGCCACAACGTATTTTAAACAAGTGTCAAAGTGGCATTTATTATATCTCTTGTACAAGCTCTTCAGTTTTTAAGAAAATTGAGACAGAACAAACAAGAACCAATGTCGTGAAGTGTGCTTCTCTTTCTTTCCCCTTTCTCCTATTTCGCGTATTTCAGACAATCGTGAACCTCATAATTTCTCCCCATCACCTCCAACACTTTAAATATGGCACTAACAGTTCAAATATCACCATCTCTTACACCATCACCACAGTGGGGCTAGGCAGACAGAGTCAATCAGTATTTCGCTGAAATAGTATATGCCTGAACCTGAACTTGAAGCTCAAATAATCACTACTGTCGATGACGTAAAAAGAATTGATTGAATTCCGTCATAAGACGAAATCAGCCTTGCCTGTCTGTAATCTGACATTTTCCCTGACATTATTCAAGCCTGAGAAGATTTGGCTGACAGCTCGGGGAGGTTAGACTTGACTAAAGGACTGACAGGATTGACCTATGGGTCAGAGCAGACATTTTATACGTCGTTTATGGTAGCAATGGTAATCTTGCTTGTTCACAAGTAGGGTGCGAGCAAAGGTCCTAGGTTGTAATTATAAAGATATTCCACTCTTTAGTAGACCACGAGTTTGCCAATTTTTGTAAAGATGAATACTATTTGCGACCTGGATACGCCTCCAGTAATATAAAAATTCCCCTGGTTGGGATAGTTCAGGGAACTTTGTGGGTGATGGAATAGTGGATCGTTACAAATAGCTTGTATTTCAAGTGTTGGGTCCCCACTCTCTCTCTTAGAATACCTCTGTACGGTTTCTCGCGCCAGCTGCCTCAAATGCTCTGCATCTATTTGCAGATATTTTAAGTAGTCCAGAGTTCTCAGTCAGTTTCTGTTAATGTTGCCTTAAGTTAAGGTCATCATTGACCGTATAATGATTTTCCTTAACCCGTCTCACCTTGCGTGCATTGTCGAGCAGATCTTCAATATTACGGATAAACTGCACGCGAGAATTGAATTATAGTCTAGTTTCACAGCACTTATGTAGAGGCAGTTTTTCATTAAAGGCTGAATGCCAAATGTTGCCATCACTATCAGCAACAACTACTGCGCGAACCCAGAAAAATACATTTTGTCGTAAATTTCCTATCCTAGACAACAACAATACCACCAAAAACTTTCGTCTTGAAACAAACAATTTATACACAAAATCTGGGTAAGAAATTGAAAAGGTCTTGGATAGTGATAAAGTGCAAATGAAGTTGTTGCAAAATCACACGATGTCTTGTGTTGTCCCGTTTATATTTAATCTGTGCAGACAACATCTCATCCAAACAACAATTTCTCTGCTTTTCTAATGTCTTCCCACTTTCCTGATGTAAGAAGACACGGCCAATGTACAAATTTACTTTCCACCCTGCAAATTCAGTTTTCCTGAACAGCAAATCAATCTTCTAAATTGCCAGGTTCCTATTCCCACCTCTTTATTTGGCAGAAAGTGCATTGGTTTGTGTCTAGACTCCACGCCACACATAGACCTACGCCGCGGCTGATCCAAAATCAACTCCGTGTTTCGTTGTCGTGTGAGCAGTGAAAAAAATGTAGAAGACCGGCGTGTTCTGTAAGATATTAGCTAGATTTTTCAGTTTACTTTAATCTAAGGGGGATATTGCATGAAGGATTGGTACATTGTTTCTGCACTCTCTCATCTCTCCATCAGTCCACCGACACCCGAGTCTTTTTCAATCTGAATATGATAGCGTAAAACGAGAAGTGCACTTTATTATGCAAGATACATAGCTATATGATATGCACAACGTGATGCATCAATTTGATTGACAAATGGAGAGTGCAGATTAGATCACTTTGTTGCCCTATAGTTGTTGTTAGTCCCTGTAGTTCACAATGTCGTGAATAAGAAATAACATCTAGCTGTATGTACACGGCATTTACTGGTTTTGTATATTGTCTGCTCTTGTCATGCCAGGTACTGTGGACTTACTCTCCACCCGCCAAAGCAACAGCAAAAGCAACAACAACAAGAACAAATAATATTGATATGAATGCTTTGGAGCACAACTAAATCTTCTTATGAAGTTAAACCATAGGAATACATATTGGATTTAAACCGTGAACGGCGTAAAGTGATCGTTATCTTGCCGACGAAACTCAGACTCAGGGAATACATAGTGCAGTATTTTTTTATTTTTTTTATTTTCTTAGCCCATCTGCCTGTTTTCGGTTTGCGCTTCTAGTGAATCCTCCCTGTATGAACGAACACTAGAAATATTAAAAACAAGACTATTCACTCTACACCAGTCTGTCCATTTGAGTATGTCATTACTGTACCATAAAGCGTTCAGAATTCTGAACTTGGGCCAATAACCAGTCTTTTTCATTTGGCCATTATGAGAATAGAAACTCGTATTCGGTAAAACGAGAATGTGATTAGCTTTGCTTCCCGGATATCCCAGGAAACTGCTTTGGTCACGAACTAAACTCTTTTGCACAGCCACAAAACAGGTCCTTGAACCTGAGGTCGAAAACTCTAATTTCATTGGTCAGTGTAGCTGATGGCCAGGACACTTACGACCTACAGAATTGCCAGTGGGTCTTTTAAAAGGAAAGGGACACTGTCTTCCGCGGAAGGATCTCACTTAAAATAATTGGTTATGTATAGCCAGAGGCAACAGCGTCTGGCACCACATGTGAATGCTAATGAGTTAATCAACCAGAAATGTCTTTAATATCGGGAGTCTTGTCGGTTATGTCCAAATATTCCCTACTTGGAAGATATCTGGTTGTCTTCTTTAAAGATTTATGCTTGGATTTGGAGGAAGATACCACTTTGTAAAACAGATCTTACATTTTAGCTGTATCGACTAAGGCAGGCGTCATCAACCTTTCAGAGGAGATTTATATTTGATATTTTCGATAGAATGCATCTTTCGAATGACCCGCTTGTCCAGCACGTACGCAAGTGTATAGACCAGTCATAGTTTTCTTTCTCATTCAACAATTTCTTGGGTTATTTGTATTGGCAATTTACAAAAGAAGGAGCCACAACTTAAAGCCAAAAAAAAAAAAAAAAAGCCGCAAGAGGCTTGCGAGCCGCATGTCGCCGATCCTCAGTCTAGGGTCTGTCATAGTGGAGACATTTTTTGGGACTTACGACTGTTTGCCCCAGTGTCCCGTTACTCTACCACATGATGTGCAGGCATTATTTTCATTACCTAGTGGCTTTGTTCTGTAATGGCCTCTTGGATGCATTTTGTTGACCCATCTCTTTCTTTGCAACCCTCATAGGAAAATAACAAAACAAAGGATCCATAATAATTGTGTTTTAATTAACCTAGAATTCCTGTGCAGGAAGTTGCTAAAAAGCAAAGAAATCCGAAAGAATAAACATTATGCACATTTAAATATTATCATCATCGTCGTCACCATTATCATCTGTCATCATCATCATCATGGTCAGCAAAAACCAAATCTTGTAGTTTGTTAAATAGTATCTAATTATCTAAAATAAAAAAAAAAGAATCATTATTAAGAAGCTTCGTTAGAACGTCAAAACAACAACAACAACAACAATCGCAACAGCAAATTCAGTAGAAATATATACCAAGTATCACTATTGTAAAGAAACTTTCCTGGTTTGGAGAAAGCAACATTTTAAGGATTCGACATTTCACCACCGACAGATTATGCTATTTGTGCATTCACTATTATGTAAATGAATTCTCATTGCTCCAGTATTCAGTGTCGACCACAGTGGAAAATAACAATATTTAGAGGCCTCTTCATCCTGGAAACTCTCCAAGGGGCATTATGCTTGAACGACTCTTGCCTGCCCCCAAACGGAGAGAGTAACTTACCCTTCACACGCAATCCAGTTTCCGGTCGCGCCGTTTGATTTGTTGACCAATCGTAAAGCCTATCCAAGTCACAAGGTGGAAGTAAACGAGAGATGGAGGAGAAAAGGAAAGAAAGTAATCCAAGCTAAAAGCTGGACGAATGTAAATCAGGGTCACGTGAACGTGGAAATTGAAATATAGGATTGAGGTGGGAGTGGAGGATGGAATCGGCCGTTGGAAATGGGAAAGAAAATGGAAGGGGGGGGGGAGGGGAGGATGGAAAGGAAGTCCTTGTGTGCCTTGAGAGGAGGTAGAGGGAAACGTAAAAAAGATAGAAAAGGCGCCTGATTAAATCCCATTGACTGGTGTATAAATAACAGAAAACGAAATCGCAGAAGTCGGTTAAAGTGGAAGAAAAATAACACAGAAGAAAGAGGAAGAGGTGGGAAAGGGGTGACAGAGGAGTCTGGATAACATCATCATATTGTATATAACAGGGGTGGCTATAATGGTTTAATCTAAGAGCCACGCACATTAAAACTTCAGATGTTCGAGAGCCACGAGATATCAACTAATTTACACACACGTTTTTATTGATACATACACATTTTGTTACAACAATTTTAAATAAATATTAGGAAATAACTGTATAATACAATACTTTACTTATGTATGCAGTTCTTTAAACTGCTAATGTATTAGTTTCAGTAATACAAAGTATACACATAAACTAAGTGTTTTCAAAATCTTCACTAATGATAGTTTTAACCATACTGAACTTCTTAAGTACAGTAATGAACTACTGGAACATCTGGAAAAATATAACATTTCTATAAACTGCGATGAAAAAAGAGCTTAGCCAATACATTTCCAGGAGCTGTACATTGAAGTTCAAAGAGCCGCGGTTTGGCCATCGCTGAGAGTTTATCAGTCAGGAACCGTCACATATTCAGAATTTAACCATTTGGTTTTGATGTACGACTGGAGTCAAACTACATACTAATTACTATGTGGCAAATAGGGAGCACTATCCTCGCAGCCGTATACATATCTTCAATATTGGTGAGATTTACCTGACATCACACAACTTTTGTGCTCCTACGAAATTTTCAATTTCATTTATGGCTGTTATTATAAGTTGATTCGATCCCCATGCGTTTTGCGCTAGGGAGGCCTACGTATACGTACCTATCCCTAACCCCGTCCTTATCCTCAACCCTAACTCTTATCGAATCCCCAATCCTGCCCCCCCCCCCCCACCCTTTCAACCAAAAAAAAAAAGAAAGAGGAAAACTAAAACAAAATCTGAAAGAATAATTAATTAAGGCTGTTGTTAGGAATATTTCTAGAGTAACTCTCTAGCTCTGGAGTCACAAAATGCTTTAAAAGACGGACCTCTAGTGCACAAAAAAAAAAACAACAACCCACAACAACTTCGGCGACGTAAATACTTGTAACAACATTCTTCATTTAGTTCTCCCTCCGAAGTTCCAGAGCGATAATCTTTCTTTTCCCCAGAAGTTTCAATTCTTCCTTTTTTGGATTTCAGCCAGGCTCTGTAAGTGGGCTTGCTCAGCCGACGTGCCATATAACAAATCTTTGCCAGTGCGCATGCCCAGCCGTCGTGTACTTTGAGCAGAGGGAGATGTGGTGTAGGGCCATCATAGTGTTTGGTGTCGTAAGTCAAGCAAACCAATGCACTCTATAGAAATATTCGTATCATGAACTTTAAAATTACTAAATTATTCAGATCCTATGGATTTTCAAGGTTTGACTGAAATGTCATTTCGTCACACCCACGAAGTTATTAATTCTCAGCCACGACCCCGATATTATAGCCCTGCCTCGCCTTTGGGCGAAAAGATCATACTGTCTTGTCCTCAAGATCTGAGACTGTCTTAAAGAGACTGCTCCGATAAATACATCTGACTTCCCCTTCTCTCCTCCCCTGTTTTACACGAACAATAATTGTTCTATTTTTCTCTTCTTTTTGAAGCAATACTTTGTGGAGAACAAATAAAAGAAACAACGAAAGCAAATAAAAAGAATAACAGTAGAAAAGAAAGAACGGAACTCCCAGGAGAACGAGGCAGGGTGGTCGAGAGGCAAGGTGCTCCCCTCTCATGCCGAGGGTACCGGGTTCAAATCACGGTCGGTGCAGGCATGTTGGAACTTTGGGATTTTGCTCATATTTCCCTGTCCCTGATCCTATGGTAGGTAAGATCGAGCACCTAGTCTTCTCGGATAAGGCGAAAAATTCGGATGGCCCCTGTGCAAGTTGCGCACGTTAAAGATACTTTGGCAGTTGGAAATGGAAAAGAGCAGGCCGAACAGGCCGCTGCCCTGGCAAAATCAAAATAAAATTCATCCTTACCACTCCGTCCCCCTCCCTCTCATCTAACCCCCCCCCCCCCCAAAAAAAAACAAACAACAAACAACAACAACAAAACAAAACAGAAACGCCGACCGGCACTGCACTGTGGCGACGACGTGCCTTCTCCAGTTGTTGCTGGGTGCAATGACACAAAAGCCATTTTCCCAAATGGGATTCAGGTAGTATACAAATACACATACAAAAAACAAACAAATACAAAACCCACGTCAAACGAACGTTTCGAACCTAGACTTCCTTGCACTCCGAGCGAGCGGGTCCACTTGCAGGTCATACGTATGGGTGTTTTCTTATAGTTTTTATTTTTAAAAGGACTATTGAGATTGAGTTGGGTTTTACGGCCTGTCGGCACGATAACGGCCACTTTCCACCTTTGGCAGCCTGTTTGGTTTTACTACTCATGTTAGCTATTCAGACCTTCTAGAGTTCACACACAGAATGAAAATCGTCCCGTAATAACTTTATTACATGTGTAAAATTCTCAGAAATTGTTTTGTATATACCTGAAACAAGATTTGTTTTGTAAATGTGTGCGAAAGTTTTTAAATTAAATTGTAAGATCTTGGTCTCTTTCAGAAAGGGCAAGACGCATTGTGTGTCCACTTGAGAAAGTAATTTACTCATGGATCCGCAGGACACCGAGAGTGGAGGATATTTTCCACTGAAAAGTCACTTAGTGTTTTTTAAATTTTGTTTTGTAACCTGACCCTTGGCAATTCTATAATGTTAATGGGGTATCAAACGGTAATAGAACATGTCAGTCTAACCCTAGTTTCGTGATGTGGTTATTCTGATGTATTTGGAAATTCGGAAGAACAAACCATACACAGTTTTAATTTATCGTTTTGGTATATTCCGCATAACCCAGTCCCTTCTCGAACTTCCCTCGTACATTTTACGTGGACACGTATATTTTTGGGCAAAATGATGACAAGGAAGTAGGCGATTCTTGCAAAGGAATTGTCACAGCTGGAATGGATAGTTTAATTCCGTCAGGCGGCCTATAGTCTTTCTCTACTCTCTTTCGTGGTTGAACATTTCTTCAGTTGGGAGAATAAAAAAAAATATCGGAAGGTCATTTTAGTGAAACAAAACAGTTGTAACAACAACAGCAGGGACAGCAATGTCAATAGCCACAACAACAACAACAACAACAAAATAACAACAACAACCACCAGGGAAAGTGGTCATGTGACTTCTCATGGTTTCAACCTACGAGTCTTGATTAGCCAATTTAGTCCCCAGTCGTGTCCGGCAAATACATTATAATTATCCTAAAGGCCGTTTCCTCGTCCAAATCAGAAAAAGAAAGAGGAAAAGCAATAATCATATTAGAAAGGAAGTGAGGCCTCCAGTGTAATTATGAAAGGCAGGGACACGTTGTTTGGCTTCTCGGGGGCCGCAGCTGAAGGATGTTGGCCCCCTGTTCTTGATTTCTCTCTGGTTTCTTGTTTCTTTTTCCTTTCTCTTTCTGTTCCTTGTTTCTTCTTCTTCTTGTTTGTTTCATGTTGTTTTTTTTTCTCTAGTGGGCGCCAGATTGGCTTTTTTTTTTTTTTACTTTTTTTTTTTTTTTTACCACTGAGGCTTAAATTCTACAAAATATATACGCATAGGAAGACGAAGAGCTGTACGTGGGGATATTTTAAAAGACGTTTTCAATGCTTTCTTTGGTTTTGAGCCACAATCGAGTTGAACACCAGAAAGTGTTCCGACAGTCTGAGCCGGAAAAAAAAAGACGCATTTTCTTCGAGTAGAATTAAAAAGTATGACAGGAAATTTCGTTATGCTTCTCAATTTACACATTGGTGATAGAAACTCAACTTTAAAAATCCCACCTGTGTATTCCTCAAGCCAGCGGGCCAAATAGTAACAATAAATCATTCAGTGTTGTCGACATCGAAACCAAGTTAATAATTTTCCTTTGAATCTCTTTCAGGTCAATGGGCTGAAAGACCAAAGCGGAAGTGCTCAACTGGTATCAAATGCCGGACTGGATGATAATTTTTCAGCTGGAGGATCGACCGCTTCTCTCACGAAGACCAATGGGAGTTCACCCATACTGGGGAAAAGAACCATCAAGTAAGTCTTAAAATTTGTCTAAAGAAATTTTCCTCTTTCCCTTCTTCTACTTATTTTATTTCTTGGAAAAAGATTTAATTAAAACTAAAAGGCATTTCCTTTTATTTTCATGTTTTTTTTTAAAGATTATTATTGTTTTCATTTTATTCTTTATCTTGCCTCATTATAGGCACCTTGGCTTTTTCTTTCTTTAAAGGTTTGAATATTGAATCGTTTTGACCTTATATTTTATAGTATAATTCACAATTTTATTATACTCCAGTCGTCTTTAGAGAGCAAACATTATCCTCAATAAAGATTAAAACATTAAATGCTTCGTTATTACCAGCAATTTTCTCTTGACCCCGCAATAAGTTGGAATATCACATCACACTATAATGAATAGTTTTACATTTTATTCCATGTTTCTCTCGCAAGACGACGTATTTGCTCAATTTCTATCATTTTTCGCTCTTACTGCTATGAATATATTTTAAATACATTCTTAATTACACATCTTTCCATCAAATTTATCCTTGGCCTGAATGTTTTGGAATATTTTACAGACTATTGAGTTTACAACACAGTCATGATTTGCTTAAGATTTAGCACTCTTGTTTTCTTTCTATCTCATTCTTTTGTGGGAACGTTTTGTCTTTTTTTGGCACGTATTTCTTTCTCTCATTTGACTTTCTAAATATCTTTCGTAATTCTTGCATCGCTATACGTGCTAAAACTTTAGGATGTAATTATTTATGCTTTTGGACAAAGTGTAAAGGAACTTTAAGAGTAATAGATACGCAAGCGACATACTTAATTTGTTTCTTACAACACTGAACAGACAGCAGCTGGAAGCCAGAAAGTGAGTGTATATACTCGTACATAATTATCTCTCTGTCATTATGGAAATGTCACGGCACCTTGACACCTCGAATTAGGGCCACTATTAACATAATCTTTCCGAGTTTTTTTTGTTTGTTTTGAGTTGGTATTTATATAACAGCAGAGATTAGGAGACCACACGTGTTACTTATTTCCAATTATTCTGGGCTAAAAGGGCTTATATTCGTGGGTCACAGACAAGGCTGAGTATCTCTGTACTTAAATACGTGTATGTGAAATCCAAAAGCCGAATTCTTTTGTCTTTGCCACGAAAGTCGTGAAAAACACACGCAAGATGCTCCTTGAGTAAATACATGCTCAGTGAGAACCAGCTGTTTTGTACGGTGATATTATAGTTTATAGCTAACACTAGCTTTGAAATCAAAGATCAGTTTCAGTTTTACGAAACTGCTCTATGGTGGTGACGTCATTTCGGCGCTGCGTCTTTTGAAGTCAGCGATACCACTCAACTCTCCAAAGGTGCTAAGGAGTTTACCTATGCGCCATTTGTGACAAAGACTTCAGTATGTTACGCAGATTAAGTGAAGAATAATTACTGATGTACGCAGAACCATTGAGGCTGACGTTGGTCTCAGGTTTTGATTACTTTTAACCAAATGACAATAAAATTGGCCATATTTCGAGGTGTTTGGCCAGCCGTGCCTCTGTGTTGCGCCATACTGTACATATTCTGATACTTATCTGTAATTATATGTTAATGTACGTGGGCAATGAGTATGACCTTCCCTTTTTGCTTTCATATTCATTATTGCTCATAATGAAGTGCCCCGCATTCCCGTGTTTAGTGTTATGTCAAGGGCCCTGATCCATAGATAGGCCTAATATCAAGAAATGGTCGCAAATTATTTATACTCATTTATGTATATCGTTTAGTTTACATAACCCCTGTGGCAGTGTACTTTAGACTGCTGCATAATATTCTAGAAACAGGAACCCGCATTATAATGCATTATGTTCAAATAGCCTTAGAATGAGTAGTTGTTTTTTTTTTTCTTCTTTAGTTCTTGTTATGTTAGCTGCATACTACAGTACTACAGGCCGGCATCCAAACTCTCTCCCCCCCTCCCCCCATCACCCATGTCCCCAATGCCACTCTCATTCATCCCATCCCATACTAACATTACAATAGGTTTGGATCTTGCGCTCGATCACTGCAAACAGTGTTCATATTCTAGACACATGCAGGCTCGGGTTAAATATTGATACCAAGACACACCTTTCCCAAATTCCACTATTCATTATGATATTATGACCTTTGTATTCTTTGTTTTATGTTGTCACACAAAATATATTTATTGGGCAACCTTCTTGTAAAAGCTTTTGTAAAACAAGTGGTAAGCTTTATACGTTGAACAAATAAAAAGAGATACGCTGTTATTCCATTGGATGTGATTGGCAGCTGTGTGTAAACAACAACAAAAAAAAAATGCTCTTAAGTAAACGTGACACGTGACTTTGTTATATTATATCATATTACCTAAATATTCTGTATTTTGAATAACTGGTGTAGAAAAATGCATGATTCTATTTACATAAATTATTACATATATATTTTTTTTATTGAATGGTCACAAGGTGTAAAGAAAGCCAAGCAACTGATATAGCAGGCCTTGGCAAACTTTAGCAATATGACCATTTTCGGTGTGCACTTTTGAAACACAGAAATCTAAATAGAGACAGAAAAAAAAATGTATGGCTCGGGTTGTATAAATTGTATTGCGTGTACATTTTTTGTAACAAAACCAAAGCAAGCGATTCAATCTATCTGGCAAACCTTTGAGACCCTTTGCCATGGCCATTCTCTGTTTGCACATTTTGAGAGCTGTAATCATAATAGTGACATTTCTTTATGTCACTGTCAGCAGACGGCCGCAGTCGTTGTTTCTGTATTTGTCACACTGACATTGTCAAAGGTTTCATTGTTGTTGTCGCTGCAGTCATCTTTCCTGTGTTGATCACTACCTACACTACATCATTGTATCTCTGCTTGACCTGCTACATGTATTTCTTCCTTTACGTTGTTGCCATGGTTCTTGGATGCTCGTCATTGTCTGATTCTATGTATAATTGCAAACTCTTCTTCAATTTTATATACGCTTGAAAAATCAATTCGAATTCGAGCTTCTCAACATTTCATTGAGTATTTTGGAATGGCAGATTCACATCGATCTGTAACCCCCACCCCACCCCACTCCCTCCCTTTCCCTCCTCCCTCATCATCAATAATGTATCGCGTGCAGTTTTCCGTTTTGAGAATTCCATACCAACTCAACTGAATATAAAAGAAAACAAAATAAAATAATATTTCGAAGCAACGGTCGTGAAAATCAATATTCTGACAACAGAGGGATTCCATAAACAGCTGAAGAGTCATAATGTCACTTTCCAAGAGATTTGAAATGCTCTTCATAAAGGATGAATTTACTGCCAAGCTCGCTTCTGATGAAATAATTACTTCCAAGACATTTGACACACTGTCAGTACGTATGCAGCAAACAGCCTTCTATTCAAATCAGCCGCAAAATGGTACACTCATACTCAGGGACAATATCGTGGGGGTATTTTCTATATTGTGCATTTTTTGTCTTTTCGAAAACATGAGGATCGAAACTCTGAAGAGTTGTGTAAAACCAGAGGACAACATTACTTCACAAACTCATACCTCGAAAAGTTTGTTAACCAATTGGAATAAAACTTACTCACAATGAAATTAGGACCGAGAGAACCTTTTCAGTGACAAAACCTCGAAGTCCGTAAAATGTTGCATACAACAATAACAAATGGCTAGTACACCATGATATTATCCTACCCTGGTGATTATTGTATTGAGTCATGCATCCAGTGCACAAAGCGTAATGCAAGTAGGCTTTTGCCCCACCATGATAGATATACACTACTAAACGTGCCCCACACACCAAATCAGCACCAGCAGGGGGCAGCAGCCCTCTAGTCACGCTACTCTATTACTAAACCAATGGTTTCCCAGTTGCAGATTATACAATACGACACACACCAGACCCCTGCTAAGGCACACATTAAATGCCCACGTGAATTTATCGCACGTGGCTGGGACTTCTGCACTGATTTGCTCTGGTGTCTAGAAAAAAAGTTTAAATCTAGTAATAGTTTGTCATTCTTTATACTCGAGCTCTATTTTCTGCCATGGGCCCGCAGTGCATCTTGTTGTTTCCGAGGGACCAAGTTGATGTAACAGATGTTTATCATGTTTACAAGGTTCATGTAGACATACTTCACAGTGCGGGCTTTTTCCCGTTTGATTTTTAACTTCAATTTTATTTGATCTTAAAGTACAGCAATCTGAGGGCTGAAAGCAAGCCCAAAGTATGATCTGATAACAATAAAAACGGTAAAAGGCGCAAAGTGGCGGTTTTCGTGCCGACGCGCCGTTAAACTCAAGCTCAAAGTCAAACTCAGTACTCTGGTTGAAACCAGCGTTTTAAAACAGAAAACAATTTTTGTCCATTTTGCTGTATTTTTTAGTTTCCGAATGATAAATTTACAAAATTCACACGAGAGTACAACATTTAAAGAGCACACACCTACACAATGAATACACCAGGTCAGTCTTGACACTTCGTGCATGTTAAATCGATCACATTACGAATTGCCTGTTTCAATAACTGCACACTTATGTTATCAGATTGCTGATCGTAGAAAAAGGACTGCTCGGTTGAGGTGACACCGCACGTTCTTACAAGCGGTAGTTCATTCATTATTCATGTCTACACAAGCAACGTTTGAGTGCGAAATAAGGAAATGAGGTATAGGAGTTGAGAGCAGGAAAGGCATTTGACCGAAATGGGTACTTAATCTATGAACTTTTGACATTAGGCAGACTTGAATTTGACGATATTGTTCACCTCCTCACTGCCTTTAGCCAATGAAATCGTTGAACGGTTTCAACTGTTTAATGTCAGAACCAGAGAATTCAACTCTCTAAAAATGAATACTTCGTTTGAGCCTCCAGCTCAATATTAGCTCCAGTTACCAGCTTTATAAGATATAACTGGCAGGTAAAAAAAACAACAACCAAAAAACCTCGGTAGGAGACAGTAAAGTCGCCTGTGGCAGAGGTAGGGTTAAGCTTTTTTCTTTTTTTCTTTCACCCGTCCCGTTTTGAATTACAGCGAAACCTCTCTTGAGAGTGCATTATATAATGTCCACATACTGTTCTAACAAAAATGTTATGTCACAGTGTTCTCTGGGCTAAATATTCGATTCTATTTTGATGGCAGGTCATGTCAAATGCAGACGAAATTGATCAGTCTTATCTGGTGACTTCATTTTTGTCTGCTAGCTCTTCAGCTTGGTTTGGTCTTGTCTGTAAATTGTCTTCAAGTCTGACTTTTTTTTTTCTTAAAAGGGGTAAGGAGAGTGAGAGACCCCGAGAATGAGAAAGACAGCTGATAAGTAGATAGATGGACAGACAGAGAGGCAGGTAGGCAAAGAGGCAGACATATGGGCAGGAAGCAGACATGCAGGTGTATATACAAATTGATGGATAGGCAGACAGCCAGACAATTTAGAGATAGATAGATGTATAAATACGGGCAGACAGACAGGCAGGCGAATAGATAGACAGACAGACAGACAAATAGATAGATAGACAAACAGACAGACAGATAGACAAAACAAGGGATAGACAGTCCGCCAGACAGATATAGATAGATCGACAGACAGACAAACAAACAGGTAGACAGATAGGCATACCAAAGATAGTAGACAGTTACTCTACTATCTTTGGGCATATATGAAGCAGAGTGGAACGATTTAAAACCTTCGTATTTCATACAATTATAATGTAAGATGTGGCAAGTTGAAAAGCTCTAACAGGATAAATTACATTATAACTCCCTGGGGCACATAAAAAGCCAATTGCTCCTCCGTACCCCGAGAGCATTTATTCATCCTCTTTCACATCCTCAGACTTGTGTCATTACTGGTTAATTCATTAATGACTTGTACCCCAAAAGCTCGATGATGAAAAGCTCTCCGGAAAAATCTTTATTACATTCATTTTTTATAAAACGACCGAAAACGCCACGGCTTAGAAGTTTTAATGGCAAAAGGACGATTCGTTTTGCCTTTTTCCTCTCTCTTGTCCTAAAGTTAGGTGGGGCTGTTAGCCGAGGTGATACATATCTCAGCTATTGTGTAGGAGAAATTGAGAATTGATTGCGCAGCATGAGGAACGCTGTCCGATAGTTTCTCTCATTTCCCACTTTTGTTGACAAGCTTACAGAATTAAATGTTCTAATTTTATGTCATTAACACTGCATGGCATAGGAAAGCATTGCTGCGGTTTTTCTATTCACTGGATATTTGTTGCAAAGTTATGGCCTGAATGCATTTTTTCTGATGTCTTTGAGTGAAAAGGAACCATTGAATGTGAGAAAAATATTCTATTTCACACCATTTTGATTCTCATTGATAAAATTCAGTTAATATGTTTTGGCTGTTAACTAATGGATGTCCTTTGATGTGGCCCCACTTTGACGCTGGAATTCTTGACGGAAGTACAGAACTTGTGAAACGTTTGAAATCAATCCTAACCGCTTCCGCTGTTAGCCAGGCATGGACGCCACCCGCTTTCGTCTCTGTGATCATTTCCACTCGGGCTAACAGACCTGGTGAATGGAAACCTCGGCAACAATATGAAAGATATGGATTGAGAGAGAGAGAAAGAGAGAGAGAGAGAGGGTGAGAGAGAGAGAGAGGGGGAGAATAACAGAGGAGGGAGAGAGGCAGGGAGAGAGAAACAGTACAAACGAGAGATAGATGAAGAAAGAAAGAGAGAGAGAGAGAGGGAGTGAAGGAGAGAGAAAGGGAGTGAGAGAAAGAGAGAGAATTAAAGAGAGAGTGAGATGTACTGGGAGAGAGAGAGAGAATATGAGAGGGGCGGGGGGTAGAGTGAGGGAGAGAGAGAGAAAGAGAGAGAGTAAAAGCGAGAGATAGTGGAGAAAGAACGATAGAGAGGGAGAAAGAGGCGGGGAATGGATAAAAGACACAGAAGTAAAGAGAGAGATGTACAGAGAGAGACAGAGAGAGAGAACGAGAGAGAGAGAGAGAGAAAAAGAGAATAAGAGAGAGGGGGATGGAGGGAGATAGAGAGAGAGAAAGAAAAAAACGAGAAATAGGTGGAGGGAGGGGGGGAAAGGCACAGAGGGAATAAGAGAAAGAGAAAGAAATTAAGCAGAAAGTGAGATGTACTGAGAGAGAGAGAAGGAGAGAGAGAGAGAGAGAGAGAGAGAGAGATAGAGAGAGAGAGAGAGAGAGAGAGAGAGAGAGAGAGAGAGAGAGAGAGAGAGAGAGAGAGAAGATTACAATACAAACCAGCTTACTTTCCGTGTTCAACCAACCACATAATGACACTTCAATCCAAACTGTGACGAACGGTAAAGAGCTCCCCCAGATTACGATATGCGCCATAAAATCCTGCCTCTCTTTGACTAATGAAGTGTGGCGGGGGAAACCCGTGTTTATATACAATAGAAAGAAAAGCGGCAAAGGAGAAAGAGGAAGGAAAAAGGATAAGTGGAAAAAAAAGACATAACATTGTCAATTTACTTTGAAACGATATAATTTAGACGACATATAATTACCAGCCAGATATTATTACTCTGCATTCAACCCCCCCCCCCCTTCCCTAAATCCAGTGGCGCCTCTCCATCCTTCCACATATGCATCCCTCGTCAATGGAGACTAATCTCCCCCCACCCCCCCCCCCTTTTTTTTTAGTCTTCACAAACAAGAACAACATGACACTGTTGGCCAAACCGCTGCTCTTTGACCTTCACTATGTGGCTCTTGGCTGAGCTCCTTTTTCATCACAGCTAGTGCTTGCTACGTCAAATAAATATATATTATATTTTTTTTTTGAACCCTTTCATATTTTTCTTTGTTACTGAAATGCAAAGTTAGCGCCTTTCCCCTAGATATTCCTGCTGTAGGTCATTGCCGTAGTTATATTAATACGTTCAGTTTAGTTAAAACAATCATCACTCAAGATTTTGAGAACATTTGAAGGGCTCAATGGAAAAACAGGCCTTGTCCAGTTTGATCTTAATTCATTCAAAGTCAATTTTCGAGGAAACAAAAACGTGTTACCACCATGGGCAGACATCAAACATTAGAGAAATGGCTATTGTCTAACATACATATTAAACTGGAAAAAAGTCCAAACATAATGGCATTCATGGCAAGTCTTCAAAGTTTAAATCTGCATTTTCTTCAAAATGTGACATGGCCTTTTTTTCCATTGAGCCATTCATATTTTGGTATAATGTATATGTGTACCCTGTGACAGCCGCAACCAATGCAAATTAACTGTTTAAAAAACTACACACGCTAGTAAATACTGTTGCATACATGCATTTCTTCATATTTATATAAAGTGTTTGTGACAAAATGTGTATGTTAGACCTGAAATGTCCCACTGGTTTCAATTCAAATTTATCTTTTAAAATGATAATGTTTTCCACGAGCATTATTCAATTTTATGTAATCGTTTGGAGTGTAATCCGATTCCTCCCTGCGGAAGTTTCTCTTCATTGAGATACCATCGGTCCCCATCATTCTACTATGGTTACTTTCCCATTTCTAGCTTTGTTTTCTTCCCTCTCACTTTTCTTTCTTTCTGTTATTTTTCAGAGTGACTGTTTGCTCCATGTGATCAAATTTCCTTTTGTTTCCACAATGCATTGGAGGGGGGGGGGGGGTGAGTTCAGGTTTATTGGCCGTTGGGCTACAACGCGACGTTACTTCTTGTTTGTTACAATTTCACTTTTTGCACAACAGAGAAATTCGACGTTAAACGTTTCCGGCTTTAGTTAATACCAGCCGACTCGGGCAAGGTCAGTCTCGTAAATTTTCTTTGTACCAAGCCCAGCTGTATACTTAGATGTAGGTCGAATTAATAACGGCACATGGATTCGGTGGAATAGATCTTTTTTTATATACCACAATTCGTTGCAGAATACATAGGCGTGACAAAATTGTCTTTCTGTCGGCAGCGTGATTTTTTTCCGTACGAGCTTTAGCAAATTCAGGAGCGGGACAGCAACACACCCCAGACACAGGATAGCTCCAACACATCCCACGGATTTTCGGTGACATTCAAAGTCATATCAGGCACAGTCCAGAGATTGCAGCACCCATGGCAGTGTTCGATAGGACGAGAAATCTCTTAGCCGATGACCTGTGTTTGGGGGTCTGTTGCTGCCCCGCTCCTGAATGTGCTAAAGCTCGTACGGAAAAAAAAAAATCACGCCAGCCGGCAATGGAGTAGAAAGCAATTTCCGGTCACATTATTTTTTCGATTCTTCTCGACGAATATGCGTCTCTCGTTTTGCGGTTCAAAAAATGGCGAATAAATCATACTTAAGATTGAATTTTGTCCTAAACGAATGTGTCCACGTAACTTATTATCAAAAATGCAAGTAGTACACTAAATTTCATAATTTTTGATGGTGCAGTCCCATCCTCATAGTAATAGTTTGGGAAAATGGCCGAACTGGCAACTAAAAAATCCTGTTGTGGACAGTTTGGTTATTATGCTCTTTTTTTTTTTTTTTTTCATTAGATACATTAGATAACAACTATGCCACCAGAAAGTCGATTAGTAACCCCCGAGCTGATAAGAATGACTGACAACAGAGAAGCATGGAGTGCCATGGTCGTCGATGTCTGCTCCAGACCTGACACATGAAGAAGAAGAATACATGAAGTGTAGGGGGGACATGTTTTTATGTATAATTATTGTTGAAATTGTATTTTTTCATTTCCTGTGCTACCCTCATTGCCTGAGTTATTTCAAAAGCTGTTGTTACTTATACGTACGGTCCCCCAGCGTTCTTGCGCCGGGGGGTGGTTACGCATACATACCTATCCCTAACCTGTCGTTATCCTCAACCCTAAATCTTATCGAATCCCTAACCTTTTCAACCAAGAAATAGGAGTAAAACAAAGAAAATGTGAAAGAATAATTAATTAAGGCTGTTGTTAGGAGTATTTCCGGAGGAGCTCTCTGGCTCTGGAGTCAAAAATAGGCTTTCATATACGTGCCCCTAGCGAAAAAAAACAACAACAAACCTTGGGGGTCGTAAGTACTCGTAACAACATTCTTTTTTATAAGGTCCAGGACGCAGAGATTTGAAATTAGTACGAATTTGAGATCTGTATTGGTGGCGGCATCTGCAGGGTACTATGGTTTTCTGATACAAGGGAAATAATCGGGTATTTGCAGTATGACTGACTGGCTAACTGTCCTTGTGATGGTTGGCTTAGTTAGAAATAATTTTTAATCTACCGGAAAGTCCGCCAAAGAGATGAAGCTCTGTGCACAATGAGATCAGTTTTCACCACTGTTAAAACAAGAAAACCCAAAGTGGCAACTGTTGTCTCTTCGTAAGTACACATTTACTCACCGGGGTAATTAAAATACAGAAATATCAAAGTAAGCATAAATTAAACATTTTCTTTTATCAAACCTAGCTCTACCGGAACTAAATCAGTCCTGAAAAGTTCCTTATTGTACGATCTACCACAATGGGGAGTTACCGGCGAACGTTTCGTGTCCATCTTTAATATAACTAACAGGCTATATGCTTAACTTCCTATTTATCTTTAAACTGACCTGTGATTCTCCGGCAACAGAAACCCCGGACAAAGTCTCCTTACTTTTTCTTCACCTTCTCATCATCACCCACATGCCCCTCCCTCCCTCTGTTTTTTAAAATGATGGCAGCATATACCTTTGTCTGTCAATGAATATGTGCACACGATATGTGCGGAATGGAAAGGGGACTTTTGGAGGGGGGGGGGGGAGGGGGGGGGGCTGTTTGTACCCAAGGACAAGGATTTACGTGCAAAATATAGTTTAATTTTTGTTTAGTTGTTCGTTTTTTTTTTTTATTCGTATTCATATGATTTCATACTTCCTGTGCCTTCCGAAGTGACTATGAATAAAGTATTACTGATCTCTTTAGCAAGATGAGCACACTGTAGGAGGCTAGATAAGAATGTCGCTCACGGTTCGTTTTGCTTAGCACCCAAAGTATTATCACAGTGACATCGTGTCATCACAGTATATTATACTAAGTGGGAGTGACCGTTTGGGCTCACCAATGTTTATTCGGCACTCCAGATCCATTTACACCCTTAATCCGGCCCCTAACAGAACACTCGCAGGCCTCTCGGTGTTGATATATTAATTCTAACTGTTTGTTGAGGATTCTGCCTAATGCACCTCGTGGCAAAGCGTATTTACAGAACGGAATGACAAAATGTAATTGTCATTCCACGAGAGCAAAGTGTCATTCCTAACAACCGATGAATTTGGGTGCCTAGCAACGAGGAACAGACGCTGTCAACATGCGGTCTTGTATGTTAAGGGAGTTAAATAAGGAAATATTGAGGTTTCTATGGTAAATCGTGGATCGTGTCCCCTGAAACATACATTTTTTTTTCTCTTTCACTCTCTGCTCCACCCTTTCTCTTCTTCTCAGTGACGCCCTCGCTATTACGAGTATTATAGTTCACTGCGCTGTCTTTCTCTCTCTTTCCTGTTCCCTCCTGTCTTGGTTTCTTCTGTTCTTGCTTTTTCCGATCTAACAACATTTCGATTTAAAACCACCTGCCTGCGTGTTTAGAAAAATATTCACTTCATTTTTATCCATCATGCCGCAGACACGATACCAAACAATTATATTTTATTTATTCTAAGTAAAACAATAAAGGATAATGAAAAACAAAAAACAAAAAAGAGGTGTTACATTTCAATGAAGATTTAGCTGAGGAAGAGTGTGACTATCATCTTCATTTTTGTGCACATATTATTCTCACCACTATCATGCAAACCTCGTTGCTGTTGGCTGACTGTATGGCAGTGGTTTTCAACCCTTTTCAAGCACTCGCCCTCTTAGGCTCCAAATTTTCTGTCATTCTCTGACAAACCTGACCCAGTGCTGGCACCAGCCTAGCGTTCATGCGTGGGCCACAGTTATATTAAACGAAGTGATTATCCGTCGATAATTGGTTTAGTGATGTTTGTTTTGAAAAAATTCTTCAGAATTGTACGAGATCCGCAATAGTGTAGTGATTAGCGTCTTCGCCTGTTAACCGGATGGCCTTAGTTCGATTCTCAGGCATTTTTTTTTCTTAAGCATTGTTTTTCTTTTTTTTGTTACTACGACTCTATCTGTTTATTGGTTGTTGTTTTTTTCAATACCAACACTGGCGAATAAACCTTGGCCGATATTGTTGGCGGATAAACTTGGGTTGTATCGACCGATAATGTTGGTGGATAATGGCAGCTATATTAAATGGTTTCCATAGCCATTTAGGGGAAGTGGGTAGAGAAGAGGAGAGAGGTTATGAATCTGACAAACATAACATAATAACACCCTTGATTAGCAGGAGAAATTAATTGGCCACGGGGGTTTCGATATGGCAGCTCTGCTCATATAATGGTGAAATGTTTATATTTCTTCAGATGTCCCGAAGAGAATTATTGCGCGCTGTATCTAATTGTTTGGGTGTTTTTTGTTTTTTTTTCTTATTGTAATCAGTGAATGGATGCAGGGGAGACTGAAGGCGCCGGGCAATAAAGAGGCGATTTGTCCATTGTAAGAGAGAATACATTGTAAAGTAGGATGATGGCTAAAGACAGGAGAGAGAGAGAGAGAGAGAGAGAGAGAGAGAGAGAGAGAGAGAGTGTGTGTGTGTGTGTGTGTGTGTGAGAGAGAGAGAGAGAGAGATCAGTTCAATGACTTGAATCGCAAAGAGAAATGCACTCACGTGCGTGCAAACAAGTCTGAACACACAAACAAACAAACACATCAAGTGCCGCTGGAGTTGAGCTGCGCGGATCTTGCACACGCACGCATTGGACTGTCAGAAAACACACTGACATTGATCAAATCTGTTACTACATGTCATGCGTGTGAGCAGGGAATCGGATTACAAGAAGAAGAGGGGTCATTAGAGGAGGAATCTCTTCGGGAGGGAGAAAGAGAAAAGTGCGTTGGAGCATAGTGGATCCACGAATATGATGTTTGACGAGAGAGAAAGAGAGGCAGATAGACAGTGAGAGAGAGAGAGAGAGAGAGAGAGAGAGAGAGAGAGAGAGAGAGAGAGAGAGAGAGAGAGAGAGAAAGAGAGAGAGAGAGAGAGAGAGAGAGAGAGAGAGATGGATCCCAGGGAAGAAATTGATTGGTGTTTAATACTTGACGCGAGAGTTCATAAGGCAGGGAAATGTAGGGGAGGGCGGGCCTAAGGTAGTGCAGGCCCTCAAGGCCATGATGTTATTGCTTGAGAGAGAAAGAGAGAGAGAGAGAGAGAGAGAGAGAGAGAGAGAGAGAGAGAGAAAGAGAGAGAGAGAGAGAGAGAGAGAGAGAGAAAGGAACAGGGTTGGGTGCCGTGGGGTTTCAGTATTTTATTAACCTCCCCGGGCACAGAAACATGATTGAATATCGAGATGGGCACAGTTTCCTACGGGAGACAGTTGGGCAGATAACTGATTTATTCCTTCTTTTCTTTCTTTCCCCTTCTTGTTCTTAAGTCTTGTATTGTCTTCTTCCCTTTCTACCTTCTGTTTTTGTTTATTTTTAAAGACGGACATTGTGTTAGGGATATAAGATAAGGATAAGATAAGATAAAAATCACTTTATTGTCCCATGAGAGAAATTCTCTTTCACAGAACTTTGAAGAGCACATATCATGGTACATACATCTTACGCATCATTACATAAACATAATTATCACAAGTCAATAAACTCAATAACAGGCAGACATGGTAAGGAACCTTAGTGAAATGTGGCACATATCTAGTTAAAATGTCCTGTTGAGGTGAACTGCGAAGGGCAAACACGATCTTCTGTATCTTTCTCTGTTTGCTTTCATGTGTATTTATTCTGTTGCTTTTGGATGATCTGGAAATTTGATGAAACGTAATTATGGACTTACGGAAGAAAAGGGCAACGTTTTAGCGGCAGGTTGTTGCACCTTCGTCATCTCCTTGCATTTATGCGTCTATGTATTCTACCGGACGAAAGCACTCTGTCATTGTAACAGATCACGATGCGTATCAGCAAAGAGTATTGCCTGGAAACGCCCATCACTCACGTCGAAGGGATCATAATTGGGGAAATATCAAAGATGTTGTCGGAGGGCTCATATTTCGTCGAGCGACGTGTTTGTCTCATGGAGGGGGATAATGGCATTGCTTGATCATGTCAATAAAATGATTGCGACACCTCGTCAACCCACAGTGTTATTTTACAGGAGTATAATTATTATTATTCTCAGGCTGTTATTACGGGCCCGTAGAAAGACAGAAAGGTACACAGAAAGGTATAGAAAAGAACACAGAAATGTATAGTTGAGCAGTAGACACAAGTCAGCGTTTTCTCCAGTGGGTTTTGTAATTAGACTACTGTGGCTTAACAAAAGTATTGTCACACAGATTTTTCTTTCAGTTTCGTCACACACCAAAAATGTAGACGGTTATGCAAAGCTCCGCCGCTAATTTTTTTAATGTAAAAGTAGTTTTAAAATTAGGAGAAGCACAAACTGTGTGACATCAAATAAAATTCACCCATAGTCTGATATATTTTCAAAAATAGAAAATATTTTGCTTGTACTTAGAGTAAATTATTGACAAACATTATTTACAAAAAGGCATTGACATGTTTATGAAATAGTATATGTTTATATAGTGGATGGAGACGATAGAAAGACTTGGTAAAAAGTGTTCAGCCTCATTTTCAGCACCATTACAGTATTGGATGAGTTTTTCAGCTTTATTACAGTAGACAAAAAAAACAAAAAAACAAGAAAATTATCATTCAAAAAACAAAAAAACAAGAAAATTATCATTCAAAAAACAAAAAATCCCCCCTCCTCCCACCAAATAAAAAACAAACAAACAAACTAACATATTTAGATGAGGCCAAGTGAGACAAATCAATTCGAAATACTGTGTTATGGAATGTGGACATACGCAAAGAATACTGCGTCTGGACATGAGCATTGAGCTTTAAAAAACATAATTTATTTACTGCGTTGGAGATCATGAGGGAATAGAATATTCATGAAAACATATTCTATGTTGATCTCAAACCGAAAGAACCGGCTACAGATGTTTAGGTCCGTCAATGAAACAGGGACAGACATAGAAATACCAACCAAATTCTTCCCTGGACTTTTAGACTGGTTTGAAATTTAACGGGAGAAAATAAATAATTTTATTTTATAATAATAAGAAGAAAATAGTGGCGGGAGTGATTCATTGTGATGCAAGTTTGGCCCTTCTTTGCTTGACGCTGCAGCCCCAATGACAGTTTCAAAAATTGTAATATTAATGCGCGTTCAACTACAGAGAGAGAGAGAGAGAGAGAGAGAGAGAGAGAGAGAGAGAGAGAGAGAGAGAGAGAGAGAGAGAGAGAGAGAGAGAGAGAGAGAGAGAGATAACGATGTGTTCATAGGTGTTTCCCGGATTATATTGGGTACCTCATCTAATAATTAAAAAAAAAAAAACCAACCCACGTAATTATCTCTTCAAAATTATAGAAGATGAAGTGTGGGATCCCTGTATAATGTTTGTCTTGCTGGGGTCTGTCTATGCCTGTTGCAAGAGCATTAAAGAGTATTATGCACAGAGCAATGCAGTAGATAAGAGAGGGCACTCCGCTACACAGTCCCTCTTCCACGCACTAAAGGATGGCGGCAATTCGAGTGTCCACCGAACGCTGCGTCATCGCAGACAAAAGGAGGGCAAGCGACTATTAATTACAGCACACACTAATAGTTGGCAACAAGTACGCACCATTTTCCAAACTTTTTTTTGCCCTTTTTGTCTGGCCTCGAGGCACCATAGGATCCACACTGGCATGACCTACTTTCTGCTCTAGTCTATCCATAGAGCTCTGTGGTTTTACGTAAGTGAGAAATATTCTTGTCTAAACTGCCAATTTTGATTGTGGAGATGGGAGAGAAATTCCTCGTCCAAGAAATAGTTCTCATTAAACGTGAAGTATGTTCATTTATCTGTTTTAAATAGTAACCATATTATATTAAAGGGAGTAAGCGCTCCAATGTGACCAAGAAAGGCATTTTAACCGTTGAGACTTAAATTCTACAAAATATCATATAACGCATAGAAAGACGTAAAGGTGTACGCGGGCATATTTTTATAAGGTGTTAAAGTTCCCTATATTTTTTAATACTTTCATTGATTCTGAGCCACCAACAGGAGAAAGTGTTCCCACATTTTAAGCCGGAAAAACTAGACGCATTTTCTTCGAGTAGAACTAAAAAGTATGACAAGAAATTTTATTCTGCGCCTCAGTGTACACACTGGTGATCGAAACTCAACTTCAAAAATTACATTATATGTATTCCCCGAATCAGCGGGCCAGCTAGTAAGAATAAGAAAAAGTCACGGCCAAATTTCCAGACATTTCGACAGACACATTGACGTGTTTCATTATGTATGAAACGCATAAACGACCCAGTGATGATATTTTTTATACCCATTAATTATATTTCCGGGTGATTACGTATCCCACTTTTCTGGTTGCGGGTAGACTATCGCTGTTTTATTTCCATAAAGCGAGGCAGTAGCCGCATGAATTTTACATGAGAAGTTATATCATATTTAGACCAGCGCTGGCTCCAGCCGGCAACGGTGTACACGCAGAAAAAAATTCAGTCCAATGGTCCTTAACTTGGAGTGGGGGTCCGAGCTGTCTTAACGCATAGGCAAACTGGGCAGTTGCTCAGGGCCCCCAAGGTTTAGTAGGTCCCATTCATACAAATTTACATTGATTTTGGAAACGGGGAAGAAAATTCATGTGCCCATGATGATGTCATGACGACCCGGCTTGGGGCGGGGGTTTGATTTGGAATTTCAAGGCGGGTTTTGGATGGGGGAATACCTGGACTATTAATGAGCACTGTGTGTGTTATGAAACAAAAAACAACAATCGGGGAGGTTTACAAAGCAGTGAAATGTTGAAAAAAAACAACAACAACAACTCTGAAAAGACCACTTCTTGAAAAATGGAGTGCAACCACAGCCGTTTCTCATTGTTCCATATCTTTTGCGTGTTCTTGTATTGAGTTGGAGAATAACTGTGACGCGCTTAGAACTTACTTGCATTAAACAGGATGAGGGGCTGTCTAAATATTGTTTATTATTTCATGCTTACAACCAAGACGGATCAATTCGACATATTCAGTCCGTCGACTTGCGCGCGTATCATCCATATCGACAATGCAAAAATTGAAGAGCGTTTTTCCAACCTTGACAAGTCCAATTTTGCATGAGTTATGGCCCTTTCAGATGGTCATCCAAAATGAGTGTAAGACACGATGTAAATGTTCAGTATGTACTTGCTACGTGTCATCTTTATCTCGAGATAAAATCCAACTATTCGACTGATACGTCAAAATCGGCTACTGCGGCGCCTAGTCTCAAAGGGTTTAGAACCACCGCTCTGTCTTTCCCCCATGGCCATCACCCTATCTTAAATGACTGTATCATGTGGTATTTAATACAGTCTCACCGATGGCAAACAGTTCGTCTATGTCACAATGACAATAAATACATTTTAATTCAGAGAAAACCATCTGTTTGATATAGAATCGTTAAATATGCACATTCGTTCGTTTGAATGTGAAGGGTGGTCTGGCACATTTTGTTGTAATCGGGTTATAATTTCAAGGGCCATGCATCACTGTCGCAACTCCGACTGCATGTATCTCTATTAAAATCGCTGAATTAACAACATCGCCTTTTGAAAGAGATTTGAATCCATCAAGTATGTTAATTTATTACCTAATACTCGTAAAAAATCTGGGCTCGTTTGCCCAGAAGCATGTAAGTTGCCAGGGAATAGGTAATGAATATTTAGATGGGGATGCCAGATTGTCTGGAATATTAGCATAGAAATGACTATTATATCGTCGGCGGGCTAGAAAACAAGGAGAGAGGGGAAAGTTGCACTGTCAGCGGGGCAAACGTGATGTAGGTCATAATGTCCTCTTGTGTAAGTTGTTGCCGCCATATATATACTCTAAACCACCGGTTCTCAATCTTGTTTAGGCAATTGCCCCTTGGGCTCCAAATTTTCTGTCATCGCGTCCCCTCCCCAGTTTTGTTCCTCCTCCATCTCTGTTCCAAAAGTCCCTTCTCAAACACAACAGATACATTTCACAACAAGACAAGACTACACACAAATTACGATATTAAGCTTTTCAAGCACTTTTTGGCGTGTGTGTTAATTATTCAGTATAAAGCAAAGCGTTCTTTATCAAATGCAGTAAATAAAAAAGAAGTCCTTTTCTGTTCATAAAACTCATCTACGCTTGTTGCTGAACAAGTCAGTGGCTGCTTGTAATTTACCCCAAATCGTCGCCCCCCCCCCCATCCCTTATCTTCGTTTTCGCCCCCCCCCCCGAATCAAATAGCCCCCTCCCCCGGGGCGCGATATCGCCCACGTTGAGGACCACTGATCTAAACAGCTACCCTTGAACCTGAAGGATCCACATAGCCACAGTTATCTAAAAGGCTACCCTTAACCCTCAAGGATCCACAACTATGAACAAGAGACAAATTTTGCAAATGTTTGGAACCTGTTTTTTATTGCAATTGGCTTTGTCTTTTAAGTTTGGATGAAGCATATCGACACGATAACGGACATGCTGTGCTAGGAAGAAACAAAACGACAGCCAGAATAATAGCAGAATGATAGGAACAAGGAGACGCTACCGGAATCGCCCGCCAGTCTATTTTTCTTGCAGTTTCAATTCTATATCTTATCTCTGAATCATTAGTTGCCCGTAGAAAATTGTCTTGAGAAAATAAGAAGGACAGTTATGTAACCATACAACGTATTGCTTTTAAGTTGAGAGTCGGGCATATTCCTTTGTCTGCACATTGTGGAACGTTGGGCACTAGAGGCAAAAACAAAATAATGTTAGTTATTTTCCCCAAGTCTCTCGTTTATACGATACTCCATGTCATTATAAGATCTATCAGAACCACCCAGATGTCTGATGTGTATAGAAAATAACTATGACCGCAATGTCCAGATTTTACTGGAAAAATGTCTTACCTCACAGAGAAGCACTCCATGCACCCCAAGACTGGACGTGACAACCCAGGCATAAAACGGCAACTGCAGTTAGGACGTGGATCAATAGCATTTGCGTCATCAGTTAACGTGGACAAAACTGATCGAATTGGGAATGTTTTCAAAACGGCTGTATATTGTGTCTGGGACAATGTAAATTAAGAGCGTTTCCTCAAAACTCTGAAGCTCGCTTCCGCCTCTGATAACAGTGAAACCGATAAAAGGAACTATAAACAGCAAAGAAATCCGCATACAATGGGAAACTAACAATTCATTTATAAACGAATTCTGCCTGAAAGGGCACTTCTGAATTCCTTGTTGCTTTTGAAATTTTTAGATTGCTGGATAAAAGTTTGGATAGTTTTGCTAAATTTGCTCTTTGCTAGATATTTATTAATACTGAGAAAATATCTTTCTGGCCCTGTATTGCTCGATGAAAAGGGGCAAACGGAAATCAAAATGATTCGTTATAATTTCAGTCAATACGGCCGTCCATATTTTAATGCTGGGGACATGTTCGTCTAAAGGCAAGGTGCTCGCCTCTCATGCCGAAGGTAGCGGGTTCGATCCCCGGTCAGTGCAGGCATGTTGGAATTTTTGTTGCATTAGTTTTTTTTAAAATTTTACCCGATCAGCGGCCTTGTTAGACCTGCTCTTTTCGACTTTCAAATGCCAAGGCATCTTTAACGTGCGCAACTTGCATAAAGGCCCTCCGAGTCTTTAGCCCTTACCGGAGAAGACTATGTGCTCGGTCCTAACTACCACAGGATCAGGGCAGGGAATTCCCCCAAATTTCCAATTTGCCTGCACCGACCAGGATTCGAGCCGGTACCTTCGACATGAGAGGCGTCCACTTTGCCTCTAGAGCAACGTATCCCCCAACTCTCGCGGTCGTATGACCAGCTTTTTTTATAGCCATAGTTCATAGGCTTCTCGGGGGTGAATCCGGACGAATGTGGTTTAACCAGAGAGCACAGATGTACAGAGAGGGTTCACTTCCGCCCAATCGTGAAAATGGGTCGCTGCGGTAAACAAGAAATTGAAGAAATGAAAGAGACCTTCTTCACCAAAGGTAGTATGCATATCTGTTTACTGTGGTTTGTTCATATTTTTTGACTGAATGAAACTATTTGGAACCGTTTGTAAGCTCCTACGCTCCGTGGAAATGCACAAATGGATATTATTTACTGCAGCGACCTACTTTCCGCTCCATGCTAGGCCTAACAGTGGTTTCGCAGAGCCTCCCGTGTCTCGCAGTGCAAATCACCAATAGTGAACCCTCTCTTTTATATATTATACCTTCTGGTTTAACCGTGACACAGAGCACGGGTAATCATCAAGCACATGTGGTGTGGCAGGTTGCCTTGGCTGCGTTGCTTATCTGGCAGTGTTAACACACGCCTGACTCCCACAAACATTAAACGCCTTCGGATGCATTAAAATTGCTAATGTTGCGTGCACGTTTTAATTAAATTTTTCCCACTGTTAATTTCTCATCTCCTCCCAATTTTGTGGTTGGAAAAGCCTGTCTCAGCCCATATCTTGACAGCTCAGAGAAAATGAGCTTTAGAAGATCTACAAAAAGAGTTTGAGAGGCCCGAAGAATCAGGTTTTCATTTTGTCACAAGCTTGGCTGGAAGGCGAGAGTTTCAGTAATATCGTTTTTGTTTTTTCAAACTTTTCTCCCCTCCAACCTGCTCGCTATTTGCTGACAAAATTGAAAGATGGACGAGAAAAAATAAAGTTACATTAATGTTACAGCACGCAGACTTCCCAGGATCACATACACCAAAAACATTTTATCTGTTGACACACACTGGGCTTCTTGAAATCTCCCATGCCGCCACAGGTACACATAAATAAATCATCATTTTGTCTACCAGAAAAATGTTTGTCTCTCGCATATTTTCATAGTTCATCCATTATCCAAGAATGTGGACTTTTGTCATACAGGGCAGCGGTGCTGTGTAAATTACGAGATATTTGAAAATTAACAATTTTGAACTTGTTTCTGATAGACAAATAATGTAATAGTTTACTGTTTCACGGTGCCGATAGAAATACTATTAATATTGCCTCGACTACTCCTCCTCCTTAGAAAAAAAAGGGGAAAGACAAACTGAATTTGTTTAGAGTATTTTCATACAAGCGTAGCGATTTGATCTTCCTCCTTGAAACCCAATCGACAGTTTACATTGAGCTGTAACCTTAGAGAAAAAATGAATAAATCAGCCACCAGGAGCACGCTTGAACTATTGTCTTCACCATGAATACCAAAGCCCACGTACGTTATAGCTAATACTTTAAACATTTCTTCAATCAAAACCTTATTCACGGGTTTAGCATTTCGTTTCTGTATCACATCTTTTTCATCATCCTGAGCCCAAATATAAGATGAGATAATTTAGTGCTTTACAGCTCACGAATCTACAACACACATGAGCAAAGGATATATAATAATATATAGCACCAGTTTAATAGTATTCCTTCAACCTAATGGAATTTAATTTCCATTCACTTAGAGACTCGGATCTATTTACAGATCTTTAAAATTGGTAATGGGTATTTATTAGGAATATGGAGGTTTGAAGAGAACACGCCATGCCAGAATAATATTGATAAAATTGCTCCATGGTCATCTTAATCAGAATGCAAAATTAAAGAGACCTCCAAAAAAAAAAAAAAACAACAACAACAAATGTGACTCACTTTGATATTTTTTTAGCCATTGGTATTGCACTTAACGGGTTTAACATTTACGGGTGTATTCGAAGTCCCCACTTAGCACGCTCTTTGTGAAAAACAGACATGCTCAAATTACCAAACGGAACTGCCCCATCTGAAAAAGTGGGTCTAAGTGGCGCGTGAAAGAAACATAAAAGTCACGATATCATCTCTTTCTGTCCGTGTGTAGAGACTCTGGGACTGCAGTTTCGTAACCTTAGTAACCATTTCCTGTATGAAGTAGTTACCCCAGTTCAGTATGATTCCTGTGTCCCGAGGCATATTTTGTGTGTCAAAATGGGTAGAACTAGTAATAATATCCCGGGTAGTTTTTTCCTTTCTTGTCTGAAAGTTCATGTTACACTGAAGTAATTCGATACTTCTTTCATAAATTTTACCCCCTATTGTTTTCAGAATATTCACCCCTGAAGCATTATAAAAACTAATTAGGTCTCATGGTATGTTAGAAAGACTTGGGTTCCTCAAACAACTGCGGGTGGTTGGATGTCGCTTCTGATAGGGTCTCCTTCTGTACTATCGTTCTATTAAATTCTTCTAATGGCCTTGCTTTTTTCCTAGCACAATATGGCAGTTACCGCGACGATGTGCTTTCTCCAAACTCAAAGACTCCCCAAATAACTTGTTTTGTCTGGGTATCTCTATGACATTCAGTCTAAGCTCACGCATGCCACTCTGTTGTGTTGCTGTCCCGACGCAGTCTGTGTTTAGGTCTTTATTTTAGGAGGTTCGCTGCAATTGGCATTTACACTTCACTTTTGTTTTTTAATCAGTTTTTTTTTTTTTAGTCCTCTCGTTCTTGTTTCTCTGTGTTTTTGTGGAAGGGATTATTATTTTTTTTTTTTTTTAGAATTTTGCCCCGGCAGCGGCCTTGTTCGGCCTGCTCTTCTCGACCGTTTAACTGCCAAGGTATCTTTAATGTGTGCAACGTGCACATGGGCCCTCCGAGTTTTTCGTCCTTATCCGAGAAGAGTAGGTGCTCGATCCTACCCCCCATAGGATCAGGGACAGGAATTGTTTTCCCCCGAAGAAAATTCCAGTAAGCCTGCACCGACCGGGAATCGAACCGGGTACCTTCGGCATGAGAGGCGAACACCTTGCCACTAAATCACCTTGTCCCATGGCATTCATATCGCAATTCTTTTTTTAAATGTAGTGGAATGAATGAAGACAGCGAGTCTTGTGTGTGCGCCTGGCCTCTTTCTTCCTCTGCCAGACCGGTAATAAGGATGGAGGTTTCATCAGTTGAAAAGCAAGAGTTGCATGTAAAGAGAGGGGAAGGGCATCGTCTCTGTCACAGCCGGGGCCGTCCTGACATCATTAAGGGCCCCCAGTCAAAGCAATACGTTTTTCTTCCCCGTTTCAAAATCCAATGTGAATTTTTATGCAACAGGCCTCCTAAACCCTCGGGCCATAGGACAACTGCTCAGTGTGCTCCCGCGTTAAGAGGGCTGGTGTCACAGCACCAGTGGGCTGATTAGGGAGGAAAGTCCTCTAACAACAACAGCAACAACAAACGAATAGACAAGCAGACCATTTAAACACAATACTGTACACAATGACAAAAGATTGACATGAACATTTGATTCATCCTTGTAGATCAGTTTCTCAGATTTCGATGGCACAGTTTGCTAACTTCTTCCTGGATTCATTTTGACGTTGACGTTGATAGATGAATAATTATATCAATCATATTCTGCCTGGTAGTTTTTTTTGTTTTTTTTTAACTTTTGGAACTTTGGAACAGTGAACGGTGTGTGAATGCATCGAAATAGTGAACGCTCTGTGCAAGCATTGAAACAATGAACGCCTGGTGCATGCATTTCCTGTGGCCTAATGTGATTATTATCGCTCATCGATTATTTCAGGACTGTCCGGGACATTTTGCCCTGAATGATCGTATCTCCATCAGCCTTTGGAAACACAACCAAACTGTCTTCCCACAAACTTAATAAAACGAACATCAGCCCTTCTAATTGCACGGTGAAGACATGCATACCTTCGGGGATGTCAATAAAATGTGTTGCTTTTTATACTCTGGGAATTTTGCAGTTTTGGGGCGTTTTTGTTTTTTTTAAACCCCCGACGCTTCGGAAAAGACGGTACACGAGCTTTCATGTCAACGAGTTTTGAAGCAAAATAAGGATATGAGAAGAGAAATCCAACAAGGACATGTATAGCTCACAAAGATTCCCTGTTCTCTGCAGTTACATTATTTTAGCTTGGTTTGGTTTGGTGACAGGAACCAGAATCCCAACACACCGGGCATCCTCATATTAAATTCTCCTCTCCCCGCTCATAATTCTACTCAAGGGTTTTCTTACTTATGGTCCCAATGGCCAGTTGGTTCCATATTTGTCGGGTTCGTCCAGCCTTGTCGCACATCCTTCCATCACCCGGTCAGTACTCCCGTCTCAATCATTCTAGTTGGGGGGGGGGGGGTGACTTCTTCCGCTCGCAATCGGAGTGTGATCATCTGCAGGAAGTCTTTCCTGTCATGCTGCAGGTCTCTCTCCCCGGGCCCAGCGAGCGTTGTCGGCAAGTAGATCGGCTGCCTCATTGCCTCTAACACCAGCATGGTCCAGGCAGTATATTCATGTGAGTGACTGGGTGAGGCTTTATAGGATATTAAGCCATTTTTGTCGAAGTATGTTGTTGTCAACTTTTGGAAGCTATTATTTTAGTGAGCAGGCATTTTTTCAGACAAAGTGGCTTGCAGAAGGAGGGGCAGAGGGGGTGGCTGCCCATTTCAGGGGGCATTCAATCAAAGAGTAAAATATAAATTAAGTTTTTATTGAAATATGAAACTGTCGCTGTTAACTTCGTTTTACAAGCTGCCCTACAGTCCCACAAGCTGTGGATCCGTGTTTCAATAATCGAGACCAGGGTAGAGAACCGGTTACATGTTACTACTATGAGTCTTAGGGCAAACGGTCAAGGAACTGGCCCCGGGCACCACCAAACCTCTGCATGGCACAATTCAGATATCACGTGTTACGATTCTCAAGAACTCAAGAATACTGATAAACAAAATCCATAATAGAACGTAATCGTCCATGATAGAAAGAATAAACAGTCACATAACACAGTCTCTTCTCCGTTATTCATCTATTTGCCAAGATTCTCGTTTTGTAGTGACTTGAAAACGAAAGACTAAGCAAAAAAAGAATTACATTTCTTATTCATAATTTTATTATTATAGGAAAATTTAATGTAACATTAACATCAGTATTTTTTTTTCGTATTTTGTATTTTGTATACTTCTTTAACCTTCTAGTTCCCGGGAGTGGAGGGGTAATACATTTTGCAATACGTCTGAGATGCATTTTAACTACAGCAACGTTGTGAATATCGCTTGGATTCATAATTTACCCGTAGAATAATCCACAGTGATAAAGGTTTGTGGGTGGGCAAGATCTCTTTGTTAAAAAGTCATATTTCTGTGACTGAAAATTGTCACAGTTATGGCACCCTGGGCTCTAGAGGGTTAATCCCATTTGGGAAATTGCCTTAGTGTCATTGCAGCCCAGAAATAACTGGAGCAGACACGTGGATGCCGCAGTGCAGTGCAAGTCGGCGTTTTTTGTTTGGGAGGGTGGGGGGGAGGAAGTTAGGGATACAATTTATTTACTTTTGTTGTCAGGCCTGCTTTTCTTTTCAAGTTGTCAGAGTTTTTTTTGTCCTTATCCGCGAAGACTAGGTGCTCGATCCTACCTACTAAACGATCAGGGACAGGGAAATTTGAGAAAAATCCCAAAATTCCAACATGCCTGCACCGACAGGGATTCCAACCCGGCACATTCGGCAAGAGAGACGATCAGCTTGCCTCTAGACCACTTTGTATACTCAGCTACTGGAACGATAACATTAACATTTACATTATTCTCTACAAAACAAAGCAAAATGGCACAAAACAGACAATGATCGCAATCACAATGCTAATAGAGATATTGGCTCCTTGAAAAGAAAAAGACGTACTGTAATTCACTTTGCTATTTTGCGCAGATTGGTAGCTGCATTTAACCGGTTTAACATTGACAGTGTCAGGAACGAGGTGAGTCAGGATATGGGGACTATAGCTCTCGACTGCCCGAGAGGCTGACTCACACTCGGACTATCACACAAAAAAATAACAAAGTAACACGACAATAACTTTTGGTCAGGCCTGAAGGGCCATATACATGTAATTATAAATTCGACTGAATAATATAAATATGAGATATGAGTAGGAAATTCAGATGGCAACAGCAAAATCAAGTATTCCTAATGAGATATAATATATGCAAATTTCCAGTCATCCAGTCACAATCATATACAATTAACACTAGGAGTAATCAAAATTATCTGATGGAATGACAGTCTCACTCCGATACCATTAACGCTAGCAATCTCAGATTCAACTGATAGAATGGACTAGGTTACACACTCGCGCTAACAGCAATATCTCTACTGGCATCACAATGCACAGGAATGCAACTATAAACAATTCGATATAATAACTCAACTGCAATTGCTAGACTATTCCACTCTAAGAACTCCAAATGTGAATATTAAACACAGCTCAGCTTAAGAGCACAAATTAACAGCTACTAAACATCTATCAAATATTTCTATATTCTACTTTCAGTTCCAATAATTTGTAACACAGGTCTCCACAGGCGACAGCTCCTGGGATCACACTGTATAGTTCAGATCTCAACGTGGGTGACTCTTAGGTAGACTTATGGACATACCCTGCTCGCTCACAAAAGTGAGCGAAGTATCCAAAAGATTGCTGTGTACACACTGTAGTCTGGCGTACCGAGACTAGAGCTTCCTCTCTATACTATCACTTCTCAATAGTACGAGCTCGCTGTCTTCTCCGCTCAGGTGGGAGGCCGCACCAGAATCCGTCATTTGGCCAATGCTCTCAAATATGAAATCGAGGGGGAATGGTGCGTGTCTGTTTCTATACCCCTGGTGGTTGCTATGGGTCTCTCCTCTCATTGGTCGACCCGGCCCTAGCTACAACATAACAAGTTTGTCTTACTGTTTAACGTAACTAAATGGTATATATCGTCAAAGGGTTAACCCATTATTTTAAAATTCGTGCTCCCACGTCTAAATTAACAACTCCCCTCTTATCCCTATTCTTTCCACGTTTCACGGGCTCCAAGTTCGAGAACTCGTTAACACTTACCCAGTTAAATGAAGGCCATCAGTTACAACATTCCATGCTCGCCAAAAATAACCAGCTCACGGACTGACAAAAAAAAAAAAAAGAACTCACCCTACGGCTCGTGACAGACAGGCGCACTCTAAAACCCCACCATTTAGCACGTCGTTTGTCGCAAACAGGTATGCCAATTAAATCACCAACTGGAATTGCACGAACTGAAATGGTGGCTCTGAATGGCGCGTGCAAGAAAGATAAAAGTGACGCCATCATCTCTTTCTGTCTCTGTGTTGAGAATCTGGGATTGCAGATTCGTAACCTTAGCAACCGCTTCCTGTATAAATTGGTCACCCCATTTCGTTTATAACATTGGCTGTAAACATGGAACAGGACAAAGAAGATGAACAATAAAACATGGTTTACGATCTGATAATTAGATTACCACTGTCACAACTAAACATTTAGAACCGTGTTCACAAATGTATGGCAATATATAATATTTCCGTATTCTCTGTGCAATTTCTGCTTTCCCCTTGTCATTTTGCATTATGAGCCTCTTGGTCCCAGGAAATGAAATATTGACCGAAATGAGCAACGCTGTAGAAAACAAAACAAAACAAAACAAAAAAAAAACGACCTGCTTTCCATTTTCTTCTCAAGATATTATGTTGGAGAAAAACATGCTGTTGTGTCGTAAAGTTCGTCTTCGATTTAATAGCCTACAGTTAATGCCATTATATTTCCACTTAGTTCGGTTTGATTATTAGCATTAACACAGTTTCGTGTTCTTCATTATAGCATATCGTTGCTTTTATTCTTCTTTCTAATTAAATTTTGTTCCATTGCTTCATCAGTAAAAAAAAATGTAGCGGCCTACATTTTTCAAGGTCGTTGATTTACTCTCATCCGAAGAATGGTGAAAAAGCGTGCTGCAATGTCGCATAATTCATCATTGGTTTTGTCTAGGTCTTTATTAAAGGAGGTTCCCTGCCCTTGCCATTTGCGTCTGGCTTTATTTGTTTTTATTTTTCTTGTTCTGTTTTTGTGTGTATTGGTGGTCGGGATTAGTTGATTCTTAGAATTTTGCCTGAGCAGCAGCCTTGTTCGGCCCACAGACTAATAAATCAACCAGACTGGAAACACAAGCTTCGGGCGATGTCGTTTTTTACGGAAGTTAATGAGATGTGGCCGCATAACCAACGTGGCCGCCGCTCGGGAAATTCCGATTTTAGTTCTATCTGCATTAGAAATTTCTTTTTATTTGTCAAGATTGGTTGTACATGTATTGATAATGCATTGTCTTGCCTATCCTTCCATTTTATTGTCTACAGCTGCCTTTTTTTTATTGTTATAAATTATGACCGTCTGGACTTTTAACGACCGCTGCATTGTAACTGTGCTGAAGCGTCGGTCGCAACCGTAAATCTAATGTGGCGAATGGTTCATGACCTTTCGCTGTTTTGTGACATCACACAATGGGATCATCCAGTCTGTTTAATTTATTAGTCTGTGGTTCGGCCTGCTACTCTCGACTTTCAAATGTTTAACGTTTGCACCGTGCACACGGGTCCTCCGAGTTTTTCGTCCTTATCCTAGAAGACTAGGCACTTGATCATATCTACCATAGGATCAAGGACAGTAAATTCCCCCCCCCCCCCCCAAAAAAAAATAAAAAAATACAAGATGCTTGCACCGACCAGGAATCGAACCCTGTATCTTCGGTATGAGAGGCGAGCACCTTGCCATTAAACCATCTTGGCCCTCAGTTCATCATTGTGGATGACACATATTTTATTTCCGCCTGTTTGCCTCATTTCATTATTAGCCTAATCACAGTTTTATCTTCGTCATTTGAGCTGTTCGTTTTCTTTACTACCTCTCCTAATTAATTCTGGTCTGCGTTACATCAGCTGTTTCGTTTTGAAGTTAACATTATGGTGAAAGCTGTTTTTTCTTCTCATTGCAAGTGATGAGAGGTTTTCTACCATAAATATTTATAGTCAGTATCGCATTAATTCAGGTTCATAAGGCTAATTTCTCTATAAGTGGTTGACACACAATGAGTATGACGCAGAAAGTAGTTTCAGTTACTTCTGTTTCCATATTAGACTGGCATCAGAAAGTGGCTCCAATAATAAAATAATAATAAATAATGATGGATATTATGATTAAAAACAACAGCAGCTCTCGTGATATTGAGCCACATGACATTTTCAGCCATCGTACGACAAAGTTTCATGAATTATAATGATAAACAGACAAATCACTAATAACTACCGTTTGAGCAGTGACCAGTGTCATCTCTAAGCTGTGCGTGTGTTTGCGTGCCACAAACGTTTTGCAATCTGTGCCCAGTGGAAATTAGTAGTGCACGAAAGGTTCCAATCCTTTTCTCTGTTTCTATCCTATTGTGCCGTTAAGCGTCCAGGGAAGATGCGGCTTTCAGACGTGGGCCTGAATGGTAGGGTCTGTCATGGTTAGGTTGATTCTTTCGGTTTGTTACTTTGACACCTTCTGTCTATCTTTTCCCGAGACGCCCCCTTCCTCAGGATCCATGACTTTTCATGTTATAAAGCTCTGTGTTCTGGCTGTACGCTCGGAAAGCTCATGAGTTGGCCAGACCACTTCAGCTTTTGTTTCTCTGTGTATATTCTAGACATGGCATAGATCTAGCCCCCATATTGTCTTTGACGAAAGGTTAACCACCTAAAATAATGTACTAATACCTGATTATATTTACTGAGAAGAAAACTGTTTCTGTTAAAGCTAACATTGCTACATTCACAAACAACGAAAAAAAAACAACAACAACTAAACATGTCAAACATTAATTTTCAATTAGCCATGAAAGATAGACAGTGCCAAAACCATAATGAAACAAATCCAAGTTTACATTTGCACACACTTCCTGCAATGTACATACGCGTACTTCTTTTCACAGGAAAGACAAGAATGTTGTTCCACGTACGTACGTACCCCAAGGTTGTTGTTGTTTTTTTTTACGCCGGGGGTATGTATTTTAAAGCCTTTTGTGATTCCAGAGCTAGACAGCTCCTCTCGAAATACTCCTAACAACAGTCTTGATTTAATTATTCTTTCAGATTTCTTTTCGTTTTCCACCTGTTTTTTGGTTGAAAGGGTAGGGTGCAGGGTTAGGGATTCGATGGGATTTTAGGATTGAGGACAATTACGGCGTTAGGGATAATAGGTAAGTAGATGTACGCGTCCCTAGCGCAAAACGCTTGGATGCGTATCTACTTATAACAACAGCCGACAAAGAATGGCATAAAAATACGATTTTTACGCACGGTGACTACTAAAATAGAACAAATACATTACCTCGCTCTGATCTTAGCCTTAAATAGTATTCTGAAGTTGCAGCCCAAGTACGTTGTTTGCACTGTCATCTTGAGATGTAACGTATGTAAAGCAGTGGTTCTCAACCTGGACGATTTCGAATTCCAAGGGGACGTTAGCGAAGGAAAGGGCGACAAGATGGGATGAAAATGATGAGGGTGGAGGGCGGAAACATGAATAGATGACTATTGGGGTGCAAATACAGAGGAGTAACCACTGACTTGTACAACAACACACATAGGTGAGTTTTACGAACAGTAAAGGTCAACTTGATTTTTTTTTTTGTGCATTTGGTGAAGAATGATTTCTGTTTAATAATGAATAGACAACACGCTTGTTGTCATTAACAAGGCTTTGCAAAACTTACAGTCGAAATTTGTGTGTAGCCTTGTCTTCTTTTGAAATGTATCTGTTGGGTTTGAGTACAGATTTAGGAGGAAGGGGGGAGGGGGGAGGGGGAAGGGGGGACGGGAGGGGAGGGGGAGATTGAGGACCACTGATGTAAACTGTTGACATTAAACACTGTAGCTAGCTCCTGCCGCTGTTAGTTCAAACATTTCATCATTAATATTTAAACGAAAACCATTCTATTTTTTGTTGCACCAAGAGAATCAATATGTTATTTTCCGCCCGTGTCTGTGTGCAGAGAGGAGTTTTCTGAACCAATTATTTCCGTGTTAAAATAAATAATAACATGACAAAAATGGGTCAGTTGCTCAATTGTTTGGGTTTCTGAATCAACACACACACACACACACATGCAAAAAAAATAAATAAATGGACAGAGCTGTTCTCTGGGGTTAATGTGTCTAGTTTATCAATAATAGTTATGAGATGGAGTCTGTGACTGACAAAAAAGAAAAAAGCAATTAAAAAAAAGCAACAGTCTATTCTGTGCGAAACGGGTCTGATAATTACAGTAAATTGAGGAACAAATGTCTTGCAGAGCTTGCCAGTGAATGGATGAATGAATGAATGAATGAATGAATGATTGTGTGAATGAATGGATGAATGAATGAATGAATGAATGAATGAATGAAAAGATGGCTGGATAAATTGGCGGGTGTTTGGGATGGGTCGGTGGATGGATGGATGGAAGAGTGAAGGGATAGGTACTTGAATGAATGAGTAAATAACCGTGAATAAATTCGAATGAACGAACAAAGTATTACAATGGATCTGGAACAACACTGGTAATCGGTCTGCCACATTCTCAACATCATCTATGGACGAGATAATTACTTTTTATCCTGTTAACAAATTGTAACGATACAAAAAGCAAGCGCAAGGCAGTTGTCCATATGACATTACTTATGTTCGTCGTCTCTTAGTTTTATCTTCATTCGTAAGGCGATATGGCCACCAAACCTGACCCATCCCCCATTCTCTGTCCTAGCTAGATCTATGCTATAAGAATCCAGTGCCGTGTTACTTCATTTGTTGTGTGTGTCATTGAGTGCACAGTAATACGTGAGATAGGTGTACCATAAGGACAAGGTGGTATAGAGGCAAGGTGCTCGCCTCCCATGCCAAGGGTCCCGGGTTCAAAACCCGGGCTGTGCAAGCATGTTGGAAATTGGGATTTTTCTCGTATTTTCGTGTCCCTGATCCTATTGGGGGGGGGGGGGTAGGATCGAGGACCTAGTCTTCTCGGATGAGGACGAAAAAATTCGGAGGGCCCGTGTGCACGTTGCGCCGGGCAAAATTGAAATTAAAATTAATAGATTCAAATTTATCCATATCACCCCCTCCCCCCTATATCACCAAGAAAAATTTATAAGTCATTATTAAATAAATATTAATATATATTCAAATATTATTATAATACTTTAGAATACAAGTTGTGAGTTGTGAACTGCGCCCAACAGGCTGCGGTCACAATTTGCTCTGAGTTCACTCAGATAGAGAGAGATAGAGAGAGGTAGAAAGAGTGAGAGAGAGAGAGAGAGGGTGAGAGAAAGAAAGATCGAGTGAGAGAGCTTCTGTAAAGCGCATAGAGCATTTCTAATGGCAATGGATATGCGCTATGTAAATGCCATCCATTATTATTATTATTACCGTGTATGTGCTCTTAAACGCTCAGTGAAAATGATTTTTTCTCACGGGATAACGAAGTGCTTCTTGTCTCATCTTATCCTAAAGATTCCTTACTGGCCCCCCTGTCTGGTTAACCCCAACTGTCCCTTGAAGTTTGACACCCTCCCTCCACCACGCCCACGGGAGGCAGGGTAGGATGGAGAAGATAATCTGTGATAAAAGATCTTAGCATAATATATTCGTCATTATATAATGCTAGAGCGGTGTCGGATACTTGAGCATTGTTTGGTACAGATGAAGCCCCGCAGAGAAACATTAATAATAATAATTATAGATCTAGCAGGGTGGCCCATCTGCGGTTCGCGAGCCACATGCTGCTCTTTGACCTTCAACATACGGCTCGTGGAAATATGTCCCCACGGTTCATTACCGTTTTTAATACGTTCAGTGCAATTAAGGCCATCACCATCAAGATTTTGGAAACATTTGGCGTATATGTGTACTTTGTGTACTTTGTGATTACTGAAAGTAATACAGATTAACTATTTAAAAACCTGCATACATATGTCTTTCTTAATATTTCTCAGCATATTTTTTTTTGGAAACAAAATGTGTATGTGACAATAAAAATGTATGTGTAAAATTTGTTCATATCTTGTGAGTCTCGAACATCTGAAGTTTATCGTATGGGCCTCTTACATTAAGCAAATCTGGCCACTCCTGATATAGAGTGTAAATAGTGGTAGGAGAAAAGGGACTCTCTGTCACGACTTAACCTTGGCACTGAATCTCCAAATCGATTAGATGCTGGAATTTAATTTAGCAAACAAAGCAATCAGAAATTGCTCTCACCTTTTTTCGTTTGGACTGATGTTCTGTTGTTATTATTATTATTATTATCTTATATGGCGCAAATCCATTTTTAAGATGTTCTTGGCGCTTTACAGAAGAAACCTGTCAACCACAGAGCAGAATGGAGCGCCGCCGGCGAAGCGCTCAACACACTACACCGCTTCTTTCTCTCTCCCTGTCTCGCTCACTCTCCCTCTCTATCTCTCTCTATCTCAGAGCAAATTGTGACGCAGCCTATTAGGCGCAGTACACAACTCACAACAGTTCACAACTAACAATACAAATAATATTTGAATAATGTGTAAATAATAATATATATTTAATAATGAATAATAAATTTTGTTGTTGCGGGGGGGGGGGGGGGGGGGAGAATGATATGGATAAATTTTAATCTATTAATTTCAATTTTGCCCGGGCAGCGGCCTGTTCGGCCTGCTCTTTACGATTTCCAACTGCCAAGGTGTCTTTAACGTGCGCAACGTGCACACGGGCCCTCCGAATTTTTTCGTCCTTATTCGAGAAGACTAGGTTGTAACAAATCCCAGACTGGGAGATGTACTGATTATGACAGGACAACAATCACGAACAGACAAGTATAACACTTAACAGAACAACCAAACAGGCTCACACATTTATTATAGATAAAGATAAAGATATACGTGCAATTACATAGGTTACATTATTCAATTCAAATACCATCCAATGGTCATTATTCCAACATTCATTCTTTCTCCGGGACCACAACCCGATAGTTACTTTTCTAAATATGCTGCGGCCTCAGCCTCACATCAAGGTATGTACTACTTGCGGCCTATCTTACTGGCTCCTGCTCAACCTAACCTCAATATCTCAATATCACCTCAATATCTCAATATCACATTAATATCTCAATATCACATTAATATCTCAATTCATACGTCCCTGCCTGTGGCCAAACTGCCACGACTAAGGTGCCCTCGCTGTCCTGCGCAACAGCTTCACTCAAGCTGGCCTGTGGGTAGCCTTCTGCCCAACCCAAGCATTTCCCTTATGCTGGCCTATCCCCGGCACGTCTCTCCACCACGGGTGCCTCACTGCCCGACCCCGACACCTATAAGAATAACATTACATCTCTATAACACCATACAATTACTATCCACTTCACCACTCATTACGAACCATCAAGCGTACACACAACAGTTCACATTTCACTCACCACACATCTGCACTTCTCTACGGTAACACACCTCTACCGTATTACACAGTACTCAGACTCGCTACGAATCCATGATCCTAACTTACATCTATCGCTCATTGCGCACATCTCTATACACAGTAATCAATGGCTTTCACATTCCTCACATATAACTTATTTACAGCATGGTCATAGGAGAATATAGTACATCAATCATCATACTTATCAATCATAGTTCAACCTACCAGTCATCACTGGAAAACACAACAACTCCCGACTGCTCTCTTCACGTCTGTCCCCTTGGACTTTTCGGCTTGCAGTGATCTGACTACTCAGATCTTGCCTCGTCTAAGCCTCAACTCACTCACAACACGCACTCTTCAAGTCCCCTTCCCCTCACTTATTGACCCTCGCTCACTCGCTCGTGACATAGGTACTCGATCCTACCCCCCAATAGGATCAGGGACTTGAAAATATGAAAACAATCCCAATTTCCAACATGTCGGCACTGCCCGGGTTTAGAACCCGGGACCCTTGGCATGAGAGGCGAGCACCTTGCCTCTAGACCACCTTGTCCCCTTGTTTCAGCATTTCTTAACGTAGGAATTTCCCTACTGCATTAAAAACACCAATTACTGCATTAAAAAAAACAACAGCAACAATAACAAACAAATTAATGTTGTCATGACTGTGGGCTATTTCATTTTGATAAAAACAAAATCTTTCTTTGTATGCATTTTAAAATTAAAAAAGAAACTACAGCTGATGCCCTAGAACTTGTTTTGATATTAATTTTGTAACAGTACGTCGGGAGCCTGTTCAGAAAAATGAAAAAAAAAAATACAAGAGCATTGTTTTTTTTTTCTTCTGTTTAGACGGAGAGCAAGATTTTTGTCCTAATTTTTGCTGTAATTAACTTATACAATAAAACCAATTTCCTTTATTCTGATGCTGTCCCTCGGGGACCAGGGCGTTCTATCCTTCCAGGAAAAAAATGAGATAAAGAAGGGGGGAAAGAAGAAAAATATGTATCATATTACTGTAATGCTCTGGGGTTGTCCCTATCGATTGAAGATGTTTGTGGAGATAGGAAGAATAAGCATGAAAAAAAAAAAATAAATATCGGGGGAAATCCCACAGAACAGGGAACTACCAGAGGCGAAAGAAGCCCACTTTTTGTGACAACAGGAAATATGCACAACACCGCCGTTTTGGATGAAATGCAACTTCACTTGACTTGATCGGCGGTAAACAATACCCGTTTGTGCGTTTCCCATGGCGATTAAGAACTTACAAACCGTTCGAAATAGTTTCAATCAACCCCAAAATTTGAATACATCTCAGTAAACAGATATGCACACTTGTCTTTGGTGAAGACGGCCTCTTTTCATTCTTGTTACCGCCGTGACCTAGTTTCGCGATATGGCAGAAGTGAAATCTCTCTCTACATACATACTCTACGATGTTAGAATAAAGATCGTTGCGCACAGGCCTACTTACAAACGATAGGTCCCATCCAAAATGGCGCAAGCCAGTCAAAATTGATGACGTATTCCTGGTTTGTGTCGCCTCTGATAGTATCTGTATTCTATGGGCAATCCTGAAACATCCGTAGGAAGTAACATACCCACGGGCTCATCTTACAATGAACGAACATTTGTATTTTAGCCGTGTGTTTTCGAACAGTTTTTCATTCTTATAAAATATCTATATTAGGGGTGGTGGGGCAAGGGGGTGGGGAGGGGAGGGATGAATGGAATATCTAGATTTTCGCCATGCGTTTTTCTTGGTTTTTGTTCGTATTTCGGGGTTTGGGGATCGGGGGACAGAAGTGTTAGGAATGGGATATCTGGCATTACGACGATCGTAAAACCTGACAATTTCATTTGAATAAAACGATTCCCTTTTGTTTGTCCTCATTTCCTGTTTAGCTGTCCAGTCGAAACTCTTGCAGCTGTGGATAATTATGACAGATATTTATGTGGTCGCATTTCGAAATCATATTTTGTACTTGGACACATCAATTTTCCTCGCTTTTTGGAAAGCATAATTCAGAATTTGCCCGGAATAGTTGTCTAGACAAAACTACTTCTATCAATTATTAACAGTCACAGAAACTTTGCTTGCAGCACTTTGGATAGTTAGGAACGAATTCCCCTGTGAATATACTGAACTACTCCTGTGCATTGCCGATTTAAAACCTTTAGATGCCCCAAGCACGTAAAATAGTTTAGTGCCCCCATAGACTGTAATTCAAAATATAAACAAAAATAAACCATTAGAATAAAAGTTTATTTTTCGAAATGAAACATTAGTTTTGTGGAGGCCCCTTTTTGGGGACCCTGGTTCAGCTGCACCATTTGCAGTTTAGCATCAAATGGTCAGTGGTAAATCCGGCGATAAAAAATGTCTGTGGTGCCCGTCTTCCCTTGATGCCATAAGCACGTGTTTCATTTTGTTTAATAGTTAATCCAGCCCTGTTCATGTGTGTTTATAACTTCTTTAGGTATACATCGTGATACTTCAAATGATTTGTAGGAATGAAAATGTATTTCGTCATGAAAGAGACATACTGGAGCAAAGCGATGGTACTAAGTTTCAGTTGCTTATCTTATGTCCTGGTAGCTTAACATATTTTAAATCCTCTTGACACTTTGTGGGTGACAGAGACCTACAGATGAGGAACGATGGGGACAGAAATGCTATAGCAATGTCTTGCATGGTAAATTTTTGCTTTCATAAAACCCTGTATGTAAGTCTTTACTGTAAGAGATTTCGCTGGCCTTGGGTTTACGCCTCACTTTTCTTCTTTTATTTTTATTTTTCATTTTTCTTCTTGTGGTAGGGATGAGAATTTTGCCCGGGCCGCGGCCTTGTTAGGCCTACTTTTCTCGATTTCTAAACGCCAATATATCTTTAACGTGCGCAACGTGCACATGGGCCCTTTGAGTTTTATGTCCTATCAGAGAAGTCTAAGTACCCGATACTACATACAATAAGACCAGGGACAGGATCCCCCCCCCCCCCCCCCCAAAAAAAAATTCTAATATGTCTGCACCGACTGGGGATCGATTCGGGTACCTTCGGCATGAGAGGCGAGCACTTTGCCTCAAGGCGAACGTTTCTTATAGACCCTGGACAGAGACAGATTCACCATTGTCTTATTACAGAACGTATTTAACATCACACTTTTCATACAACACGTATTCTCCGTGTCCCTTGCCAGCCTACTGGGAAAACAAAAGCTGAACCTTCTCACTGTACCATCCAAATTGTATCAGCTACTGAGGCGCTCCAGGAAAATGGTCCACATTGCCAATTTTTTTTCAAAATTGAGTTCAGGGCGGGATGTGAACATACAAACTGTTCTGAGAAGAATGCACTTCATTTCACATAAAAATGTTGAAAATTGACCAAGGTATGGCTATTTCAGGGTGGCAAGGTAGAAAGAGTCGCGTTTAAGAAAAAAGCATTGAAGTCTACGCAAATTATTATTAAAAGATCATTAGATTGGATCAGAAAACATGAACAGAAAATAACTTATATTCATCAAAATCCTTTTGCCCAGGCATAAAATAATGATCAAGGAATCTATTTATGCCGAAAACTGACATAGGACCGGGAAGTCCCTATCCACCTGTATTTGGCTCTGTCTCGAAAGCGCGACAATTGGACTATATTTCTATAGAGTGCTACACAAATAGCCTTATGAAGCTGAGTTCTTGCAGTACTGATCATAAATATGCATGATAGAAAAACCCTTATCACAACTACCACTGGCAAATCGATGCACATCGTCGCCAAATCTTGGAACCCAAACATAATTTATTTACGATCCAAGTCTTTGATGTTCTTGATCAGAGTAGGAAACATGGTACTCGTGAATAGAAGACCACAATAAAACAAATATTAACATATAAAATCATTAAACTGCCTGCAAAAAGAATGGGCGGGATTGTAGACGAAACCTCTTGTGAGTCTTTGAGGAAACTTTTACTATGTTGGGGAATAAAGCCGTGTTTTCATGTGTACGGAAACGGAAACGACAAAGGAACCGTCAAAAATCCATCAGGAGGTAAAAAGAAAGAGTTTTTCCATGTGTGTTATTACACGCCGTTTCTGTGCATATAGAAACATTCTTTCTATTCCACCACTTGAAAGGTTTTTAACGTTTCCGTTTCCGTACACATGAAAACAAGGCTTCAGAGATAAGATGAAGATAACGAGCAATAGCAATGTGTACAAGTGGGACTGAATGAAACAAAAAGGAGTGAGAAGTTTAAGGCTGATGGCGCACGCACTGAGACAGAAATGTCCGTCTCACCTGGTCGTGGGCGTCAAAACTGAAGTCAGTGCCTAAGATCTCTCCATCAGCCAGCTTTGTCAAAAGGCTGTTGTTATAAGTACGTACTGACCTCAAGCATTTTGTGCTAGGGGCGCGTACGTACAATACCTAGCCCTAACCCCGTCCTTATCTTCAACCCTAAATCATATCGAATACCGAACCCTGCCCCCTACCCTTTCAACCAAAAAACCAGGAGAAAAACAAAAAAAGAAATACTGAAATAATAATTAATGAAGGCTGTTGTTTAATTTTCGGGAGGATGTCAGGAGGAGCTCTCTAGCTCTGCAGTCACAAAAGGCTTTAAAATACGTACCCTTAGCGCCAACAAATTGGGGTACGTATGTACTTGCAACAACATTCTGGTCAAAATAGACGTGATACAGACTTGATTCAGACTCAGAGCACCACCAAACAAGAATCAAGAGCACTTCTTGAAGTAGTGTTTTGTATGCTTATTGTCACGACCAGTTTATTATTATTATTATTATTATTATTATTATTATTATTATTGTGGCGTCGTCAGATTTGACAGTGGGCAAACAGAAGAGGAGAAAAATAGAACAGCCATTAAAAAGCAGCAAATATTGCAACACTAACCACAGAGAGGAAAGATGATAGCCAGCAATAAAAAAAAAAAAAAAAAACATAGAATCATAGAGCCAACATAAGATATCAGCGATTTTGACAATTTCGAATGTACGCCAACATGATGGCAATTTGGGAATGCGAGACAGCCTGCAATCTTTCAATAAGAGCCCTGTAAAAAAGAAGCAAATAGAAGATGTGATGGCGTGTTTGACCCTCGGGTCTTCGACTGTCTGGGGGCTCTATAACTCCGATATTGATGTCTCTAAGGTCTGCTTTGGAACATGAAACAGAGCAAATAATTGAAGCATCTTATCTTTTTCCCATATTTCTTGGCTGAGGGCAAAGACCATCAAACCATTACTGCCACCATGATCATCACCACCACGACCACCACGACCACCACGACCACCACAACCACAACCACAACATCAGCGCCATTATACATCGTACCCACAAGTATTAATATCATAACTATCACTACCACTACCGCTACCATTGCCACCACCATCATAGCCACTACCACTACCACCAATCACCACTGCCACCACCACCACCACCAATGGACCACCATTATCAACCACCACCACCACACTCAGTGCCATCATCCATGATCATTACCACCACCACCACTACCACCACGATTACCAACACTACCACTGACCACCACCGCTGCCATCAACACCACCATCTCAGCCACCATCACCACCACCACCACCACCACTGTCAGTATGCTCGAGTGCTCATCCCTGGCCGATCGAGTTTTCACTCGTGACGGCAATGGCAAACATGGCAGTTTTCTTTAATTGTTTAACGTCCCCATAAAGGCAATTGGAGACTGTCGGGGTATCTGGGAGGTGGCGGGATCTTAGTTGTTTCAGTCCTTGGCACTCCGCGAGTATGTGCTCGACAGTCTCCTGCGGGGACCCGCAGTGCCGGCATACTGGCTCACGGAGTGGGTTGAAACGATTTAGATGTGCGTTCAACTGGACATGTCCCGTCCTCATACGCTGTATGATAGTCGCGTATTTGCGCTCTAGTGACAAAATCGGGTCTTTGATGTCTGGTTTGGTTTGATTATGATACACCCTACGTCCTTTATCCGAGTTTGCCCATTGATATAGCCATTTCCTGCGTCCGTGAGCGCGGATTCTGGCTCGGGCTGCTGGGTAAGACGTTGGGTGCTTTGGCTGTTCGCCTCTGGTACCCTGTTTCGCTAGGCTATCAGCAACCTCGTTGCCCCGGATACCTATGTGCGCGGGGATCCACTGGAGGTGGACCTCGACGCCGTATCCACTTATGATCTGGTGGCAGATATGTCTGATTTTATCTGCGCCATGTGCCTCGAGCTTATGGTTGAGTGATTGGACGGCCATCAGTGTGGCCTTTGAGTCTGAGAACACAACAATATCTTCTGGCGATACTGTTCCGTTTTCAAAGCCGTTGAAAACCGTAGTCAGTGTTCTCCAAATCGCTGTCGCCTCAGCGTCGAAGTTGGAGCCATTCGCCCCGCATGGCCCATAGATCTTATCGGTGTCGGTGCCGTCAGGGTAGTAGATTATTGCCCCGTACCCCGCATTCGTAGTCGCCTGTACTGGTGAACCGTCAGTATAAGCCTTAATCATGTGTGCTGGGTACGAGTCAATAGTTTCGCCTGCTGCCGTTTTCAGGATCGTGGGATTGACCTCCTTAGTCATTTTTGTGTCTAGAAGCGTGGTTTTGACCACTGGGGGGTTCAGGGAGGCGTGAGGTGGCTCTTTCGTCCATAACCGAAGGGGCATTCTGTCTTGTTCTAGCCCATACTCCTCAGTTAGCCGTTTGGCCTCGCCCAGGAACGACTTCTTCTGGAGTATTTTCGGTGGCGGTTCGATTTCGATCGCCTCCCGCGCCGGGTAGTCCGGCTCGAGCCTTTTTAACCTCTCGTACTGCTGTAGTACGCTTCCTTCCCTTCTGTTTGCCAGTGGTTCCACATTGGTCATGATTTCGAGAGCATTCGTAGGAGTGGTTTTGAGGCAGCCTGTTATGAGTCTCAAGGCGCTGTTCTGAACTCGGTCCAGTGCCGACAGCGTTCGGTCGCTGGCCATTGGTTGCAGTGGTAGGCTATATTCTAGTCCTGCTCGGACGTAGGCTAGATATAGCTGTCTGAGAACCTTCCCAGTGGCACCCCAGTTGGTACTGGCGAGCGTTTTTAACAGTGTCAATCGCCTCCTAGCCTCAGTCTCGAGCTTGCTGACGTGCGTCTGCAAGTTGAGCCTGCTGTCAAGTTCAACTCCCAGGTATCGTGGTGCGCTTTCCCTTTTGAGTGTCTGGCCATTGATCTTAAGATTGATGGTGGCTTTCTGGACGTGTTTTCCGTTGGTGAAGAGTTGATAAACGGTCTTATCAACGTTTATCTCCATCTTCCACAATCGGCAGTAGCAGGCAAGCGTCGCGAGGTCCCGGTTAAGGTCTCGTTGTAACCATTGGACATGCTTTCCTGTCCTCCAGATTACCATATCGTCGGCATACATCGCTTTTTCGCATCTCAGGTGTTGGGTAAGGTCGCTGGTGTAAGCCGCAAAGAGCGTGCAGCTTAACGCTGAACCTTGCGGTAGGCCATTCTCCATGGTGAGTTGGCTTGAGGTCTGTCCGTTCACTCTGGTGCGGACTGTTCGGTTGTGAAGGAAATCTTTTGCCCATGCATATATGTTTCCTTTGACCTCCGCCTTGAGTAATTTAAGGAGTAGCCCACCTTTACACACCTTATCGTACGCTTGTTTGAGATCGACGAATACGGCGATAGTATGCTCCCGCCTATGGAAACCATTATTGACCGCTTGGGTCAATCGGATAAGCTGGTCCATCGTCTGCCTGCCACTACGGAAGCCCGCCTGGTGTCTGTCTAGAAGACCGCGCTCTTCTAGATACCAGGTCAGCCGGTAGTTAACCATCCTCTCCCCTACTTTGCAGATGCAAGAGGTAAGGGATATTGGCCTATAATGTGATGGTTCGGTACCATCTTTGCCTGATTTCGGGATAGCTGACACCACTGCCTTTTTCCAGTCAATAGGGAGTTTGCCTTCATGCCACGTTCTATTTATTAAGGCTAGGAGCCATTTCTTTGCCGTGTGGCCCATCTGGAGCAACATCTTGTTGGAGATTTTGTCCGGGCCTGGCGCTTTACGATTTTTACACTTGCCAAGTGCTCTCTCCAGTTCCTCTAGGGTAAACTCACTGTTAAAGCCATCGTAATCGCTGTCTACCTGCGACTTTTCGAGCTGACGCCTGACCTTACGGAGCCCCTTGTCCGTATTCGTAGCTTTGCCACTCTTATTTGTACTGGCAAAGTGTCGGTTAAGCATGGTTGCACGCTTATGGTCTGTCACCGCGACCGTCCCGTTTGCCCGTATCGGAGCGACATTCTTCACTCTTTGCCCCCGATTAAGGCGATTCAGGACGGTCCACGCTCGGCCACCACTCGGGTCCACGTTCAGAGACTCGCACAGGTTTAACCACTTTGCCCTTTTGGTGTCTCTGGACAGCAGTTTGACTTTGGCGGTCAATCTATTGACCGCCGTGCTCGTTTTTGCTTTTCTTCTCGCCCTCTTACGCTGTCGGACCGCCTGTTCAAGTTCCTTTGACCAGGGCAAGCGATTTAGGGGCTGCAGTCCTCGCGGAATACTCCGCTTAGCAGCTGCGAGCACGGCCGTAGTCAGTACGGCGTTGGCTTCGTCAATAGAACCCTGGTTTGGGTCCACCTCGTTCAGAGTTAAACCTAAAGTCTCTCTGAACTCTTCCCATCTACCTCGCTTGTAATTCCAGTTTAAACGTTTCTCCTTCTTCTTAGCTGTTTTGGTCTGGATTTGTACGAGGAGAGGAAGGTGGTCGCTACCTACGTCCTCGAGGACTGTGTAGCTATGTCTGGTAACGAGGTCAGCAGATAGAAGCGTAATGTCGGGCCGACTCTCCACGCCGTTTGCACGATGCAGGCAAGTAGGCGTGGAGGCGCTTGATTGTATCCGGACCAGGTTCGAACTTAGGAGGAGATCTTCGACATTTCTTCCTGCGGTGTTCGTGGATTCTGGGGCATATCCCATTTCAGGGCTTCGTGCGTTGAAGTCTCCTCCTATGATGGTATTTATAAAGGTAGCCTCTGTCAACCCTAGGTCGCAGGGGACCTTTGGGGGATTGTACACATTCGTGATGGTAAAGGACACGCCGTCCTTCCATACTGTAAGAGTGAGGGTATCAGTTTCACCCTTGCTCGTCAGGGCGTGTTGCCTCACGGCCGTAATATCATTACGGACTAATGTGGCAATGCCTCTGCACTTGGTACACGAGCAGGTGTATATGGTATACCCTGTGACGTGCGCGCCTCTCCCATTCAGTAGAGTCTCTTGAAGCAGAGCTACATGTATATGTTTTGCCTTTAGGAGCTTAGTCAGCTCCAAGACCTTCGGGCGAAGGCCGCAGACGTTAAGCTGCAACATGTTAAGTGTCGCAGGGGGATCCCTCACCGCTAGGGTCCCCTTCTTGGTTTTCACACACGCATTCACACTCGCATTCGGACACAGGTCACCAGTAGCATACTTGCGTAAGGGGACCTGGCAACTGCCATCCTCCCTACGGAGAATATGTCTGGGTTTCTCAGCCCCACGTTTATATTTGCCATATTTTACCATCATGATTAGTGGGTGTTTGTTACTGCTTGAGCCCCTTTCAGACAAATGGAGGCTGATGACAGCCTGACCGACTGATTCGTATCACGTCGTGACCAGAATCTCACTCTCTCATCCGCCAGCGTGCGGTCGTTGTCTCGTTTAAGTCATTGTCATGTAGTGCTTGCTGCACGACTTATCGAAGGATCGATCTGATCAGTCCCCGGCCCTCAATCGGGGACTGCCACCACTGCGTTCTGCTAGGCAATTTGCCCCCTTCTGCCTACAGTAACGGAAAGCTCCCAGTGTTTAACGGCTTCGGGAAGGTCAGCCGTCAGCCCGTCCCTGTTAGCTAGCCCCCAGCTTGGGCTACCCCGCTGCTACCACGTGGCGGTCGAGAAGAAATTCTCCCCGGGTCTCTCCAGACCTGGGATCGGGCTTATCCGGAGCCCGGAGGCTGCGGAATGGTCATAGGCGAAACGGTGATCATCTGCTAGTACCACTCGTTCGCATGCACCTTGTACGAGAGACCTACCGAGGCAGGACCAGTATTCGATCTCAGTAGTCGGTTTCCCGGAAACACTGCAACAGCAGGACCCTCGGAGCAGCGGTCAGTATGCTAGTCACAACATCAAAATCAGACGCATTTCCTAACCCGGCATTGAGCTTGAGGGCTGTGGAGATTGCAAAAAAAACAACAACAACGGAAGCTATAAGCCCCACTGTCGTTATTTCTGTTTTTTTTTATTATTATTCATTGATTTTGCCTACGTGTGCCGGGTTTCAAGGACTTCTGTACGCACATAAACATTTTTGTGGAATATAATTCTGTTGCTTTATGTAACTATCGTCCCTTGGGGGAAGAGATACGCACAAAGCGTTTACAGTTATTTACTCTCAAAATAAAAGATGCGTTGCACCACGTCATGTACGTATCTGTATCTCGTGCTCGTTTTCGGAAAATTCAAAACAGATTCGCCAGATTTATAACACAACCGCATCTACCATCCGGCATTCTCGTTCTTAAGCCACTCCTTCAGGGAAAGAGTTAGTACACTTCAAGATTTTATGTCTTATTTTAAATGTTTGAACGGACTAGCCTCAGAATCTCTTTCAAAGCTATGGAATCTTATCAACCATCACGCCAAACTTCTTGAGACACCACTGTCACGATCACGTGCGTGAAGATGGTCACGACCACGTGTGTGATGAGTACCTAACTTATCTACCTTTCAAACCCAGCTAACAAGCCAAGCAAGCAGACCAGCGATCAACGGACACATGGAGTGAGATTTAAATTAAACGATATTTAATTATAAATGCATGACAAAACTTATGTCAAAACATTCAACTCATGATCTACTTCATTCACTACAGCAACAATCTCAACTGGCTTTTCATGATACATTTTCAACATATTAATATGACACAACTGTGTACTCTTTCTCCTATCTGGAGTTTTTATAATATAATTGAGATCATTAATTTTTGTCTCAATTTCACAGGGTCCATAAAATCTAGCCTGGAGAGGATTTGACTCCAGGGAAAACAAAACAAGGACCTTATCTCCAGGTTTAAAACTTCTTGTCCTGGCCTTCCTGTCATACCAAAATTTCATTTTCTCTTGGGCACATCCCAAATTCTCTTTTGCTAATTCACAAGCCTTATGCAGTCTGTCTCTAAACTTCTGCACATAATCTAATACATTCATTTGAGGATCATCACCGATCCATTTTTCTTTTAACAGAGCCAACGGCCCACGAACATTATGTCCAAACACTAACTCAAAAGGAATAAATCCTAGTGATTCTTGAACTGACTCTCTAGCTGCAAACAACTGCAAATGTATTCCTTCGTCCCAATTTTTCTCGCTATCATAGCAATATGTTCTCATCATATTCTTTAAAGTAGCGTGGAATCTCTCTAAAGCTCCCTGAGATTCTGGGTGGTACGCAGACGACTTAATTTGTCTTGTCCCCAGTTCACCAATAACCTGTTTAAACAGTCTCGACATAAAGTTACTGCCCTGATCAGACTGTATTTCTTTGGGCAATCCAAATAAAGTAAAAAACTTTACTAGAGCTTTCACAATACTCTGTGTCTTAATATTTCTAAGAGGAATCGCCTCAGGAAATCTAGTGGATGTACACATTATGGTTAATAAATATTGATTTCCTGAGCTGGTCTTTGGCAAAGGACCAACGCAATCAACGATAACCTTAGAAAAAGGCTCCCCACAAATTGGAATTGGCTGTAAAGGGGCCATTCTTTTTCCAGCATTTGGTTTTCCCACTATCTGACATGTGTGACATGTATTACAAAAATAAGCCACATCCTTGTTAATTCCTGGCCAAAAAAAATGTCTCATTATCCTATCATTTGTTTTCCTTATACCCAAATGGCCACCCAGAGGTAAATTATGGGCCATGGCAAGTATCTCGTGCCTATATGGTTTCGGAACCACAACTTGATAAACAACCGCCCACTCTTCCGTTGCGCGGACATCAATGGGTCTCCATTTTCTCATAAGTACTCCATCTTTTATGAAGTACCCTTTTGGTACTTTATTAAGTTCTTCGTCGCTCAGAACTTGATCCTGCAATGGCTGTAAGCTAGGATCTAAGCCTTGTTCTTTAATTAACTGGTCTCTATTATATGATAAATTCTTATCTTCCCGCATAACATCGGAATGACTGACATCTTCTTCCTGTAATATGGATCCTAGAAAAGTATTAGTAAGATCACAAGAATTATCTACACTGGATTCCGTCGACCTATCTTCTTTACAAATCTCTTCACTGTCTTCTGACTGCTCTTCCTTTTTAGCCATAGCTCGAGTCACCGCACATGAAGGATATATATTTGTATCTTCACTTTCGTCATCAGTACTAGGTTTTGAAGTCAACTGCACAGTAGGTATTTTCCTAGCACCGGCAAGATCATTTCCCAACAATAGAGATACTCCCTCTATTGGCAAACCAGACTTAAGTCCAACTACCACTCGACCTGTTATAAAGTCTGACTTCAAATAAATTTTATGCAAAGGTACAGAGCTAAAGACTCCCTCTATACCCTGTATAAGACTAACTTCTCCAGTATTTGAATCATCATTAAAATCTAGAACATTATCTAACAGGAGGGACTGGGAACATCCAGTATCCCGCAATATTTTTAATGGTATGGGGGTGGAATTTTCCCCAAGGGACACTAGACCCTCTGACACAAATGGCAGAAACTCTTCCCGTATGGTCTCTAACTTCACTGGGTTACGAGGCTGTGGAGCGTTTCTAACTTTCGGTCCTCCCACAAAAGCTATAGGGCCAGTCTTCTTTTTTCCAAGAGCACGACAATCCCAGCTTCTATGGCCCAATCTCCCGCAGTTATTACATCTTGATCCCTCGTTTCTCCAATCTCTTCTCTGGAAATGATAATCTTTCCCACTAGGACCAGGTCTTCTCCCATCGAAACTACTGGATCTCCGCGGGAATTCAATCTTGACTCCCCTCGGATCGCCAGCAATATCATTTACGGACCTCCTATCCTGAACTCTACCCGGTCTACTGAGCCCAAATCGACTTCTATGAGTTAATGTAAACTCGTCAGCCAGTTTTGCGGCATCTTGCAACGTCTTTGTCTCTTTCTCATTGAGGTACGTCTTTATTTCATCACGGATTCCCGTTTTGAAGTCCTCTAGTAATATGAGCTGTTTAAGCTTTTCATAATCTTTACATACCTCCATCGAGGAACACCATCTCTCAAAAAATACCTCTTTTTCATGAGCAAACTCAATATAGGTTTGACTGTCAATTTTTTTATAATATCGGAACTTTTGCCGATATGCTTCAGGCACTAATTCATACGCTTTTAATATTGCGTCCTTCACACGGTCATAATCCCCCACGTCTTCCATGGAAAGGGCCGAAAAGGTCTGTTGTGCTTTACCCCTTATTACACTCTGTAACATTAATGGCCAATGTTGTTTGGGCCAGTTCAGACTAAGGGCCACCTTCTCAAAATGTTGGAAGTATTTATCCACTTCCCTCTCGTTAAAGGGGGGAACCAATCTTACTTCTCTACTCGCTAGAAAACTAGGCTCATGTGATCTACCACTAATACCCAATCTGGCTTTTTCTAGCTCATGCTGTCTTTCCCGTTCTTTTTCTTTTTCTTGCGCCTGTCTGTCTTTATCTTTCTCTTGTCTTTCTTTATCTTTCTCTCGTGCCTCGTGTTCTAGCTTTTTCTGCTCTAACTCGATCCGCATCTTCTCTTTCTGTAACTCAATATTAACTTCAGTTACTGATGCTATGGTTTCAAATTGAGCTAGGTCGTTTTCTTCGAACACATCATCATCCACATAATACTCAGCAATATATCTCGATATTTCTGCTTTTCTTAAGCTAGCTTTCACATAATCGAGTCCTAATCTCCTACTAATCGTCAATAACTCCGGTTTCCTGAAGGTTAACAACTCCTCCGGTCTCGGTGACGTTAGAAAGGTAGTTATCTCCATGGCCGCTAGTCTGACTTACAAAAATATGTCTACAACTTGGAAAACACTCGTTTGTGTCCTAACAGTTTATATCCCGGACGATTCACGTCCTATTTATTTACGATCAGATCCCGGACGAGCCCCCAATTGTCACGATCACGTGCGTGAAGAGGGTCACGACCACGTGTGTGATGAGTACCTAACTTATTTACCTTTCAAACCCAGCTAACAAGCCAAGCAAGCAGACCAGCGATCAACGGACACATGGAGTGAGATTTAAATTAAACGATATTTAATTATAAATGCATGACAAAACTTATGTCAAAACATTCAACTCATGATAATCATATACATAATCACAAAAACAGAGATACTTCAAATTTACTCTTGGGGATCATGGCTATTATCTATTCCCCGTTTCACATCTAGATCTAATCCCTCTGTCTATAAACTTAACTACGTATACTCAATAGTCTCTGTCAACAGCTGCCCTCCTAGTTGATGCAGTTTCACTTCTCTAGAGTTCACACAATCCTTTCTAGATCTTTAATTTCGACGACAAAAGGGGAAACAGACGCCCCTGGCTTCACACAAATAAGAACACACAGTTCACACCCGCCATCGTAGATTACTTGTTCCTTGAGGGGTTCTCGACATCCCGTCCTCAAGACTCTTCAACTTGCAAACACACTGCACACCGACGGTTCACACCCGCCATCGTAGATTCACGAGCTTCTGATGGGTTCCCATCCTATCATCAGAACTCCTCAACTTCTGGTCCCCATGGCACGACCTTCCACTTGTCGCCCGGACCGATAAATTCTGCGTCTTCCTTTAGGAATGAATAACTTGGGAACCTTCATAGATTCCTCACATACATAACACCCCTGGTCCCCATGGCACGACCTTCCACCTGTCGCCCGGACCACTTCTCGCTGCGTCTTCCTTTAGGGATGAATAACTTGGGAACCACGTGTGTCGAGCTTCTCCTCTACTTATACTCCCGAGGTTTTTGCACACGCGACTAGTTTAAAGCGAGTCGTGTGTATCTATCCACGCTCGTCAACAATGTTAAAAACCGTGTTTTCCCCTGCTAAGCTCACCCCCCTAGACTCGTGGCGCACAAGGCCACCGACCTTCCTCGTGATAGTAATCTTTCATGCTAGTCAACAACTTAAAAAAACTCCCCTTCTCCCCTACCGAGTTTACCCCCTCTATACTCGTGGCGTACAAGGTCATCAACCTTAATCGTGACACCACAGTCAGATGGTCGCTTAGGGAAACGGCTTTTTCTACTGGTGAGCCTAATTTGCCGGACAACATCAGCGTTGACACCAGGTAGGGTGAGAAGATCGTCACATTTATAAATAGACTCAAAACTGAATTGCATCGGACTGTTTTTTTGTTTTTTTTTAACTGAATGATGTCCCTTTTGGTCTCAGGGGTTTTAGGATAAAAGTAGATTAAGTTTTGTTCTTCTGTGTGATTGGGAGCATTATCAATTGATCTTATGTTAATTCTGTTCCTAATTTTATTTCATCTCCTTAGAGTGGCTCCTTTTTTGTGTGTGTTGATTTGGCCTCTATTCAAGCTAATTATTACATTTCATTACATTTTAATGATAACGATATCACACCACTGGCCAGGACATGGCCCAAACCCCATATAATGGATAAGGAGGGCCAAAACACTCTTCAGCGGGTACTTTCTCCTGAAAATCTGTAGCTCCCCCTCTCAAGGCTTTCAGTCCCCCGCTTTTTTCGCTTCCAAACTAAACTGTAAATATCATCACGGCAGATCAGATTCTGCTACAGTAGCCGTGTTAATTACGATCCTGTTGCTGTTAAGACTGTTGTATTACAAAGCCAGAATAGGAGTTGTGTTGAGTATTCAGCTATTGCTCATACTGTAAAGTACTATGGTCCCCTACCCTCATCAGTCGGTCATTGCATTCTGTGAAGACACTATTTCAATCCATGCTAAGAGGTTTCCACGCTGGCGATTTAATCTAGCTATCACACCAGAGAACCCACCATACCTGTTGCGCCAAGGCAGAGGACATGGGACGAGAGGACCAGCTATGGACATGCCTCTCTCAAGTTCAAGCGCTCAGCTGACACTATTTTATTCTGTCAATGGGAATATTTTTGAGAGAGCTGCTCTTCGAGTCTTTGAGACAGCCGTGCACGGCTTGTTTGAGAGAATTGCACTTTGGTTCTTTGAAAGGGATGCGCTCTGGTTTGATGAGACAATAGTACTCTTGTTCTTGAGAGAGTTGCACTGTGAACCCCAGGGAGAGATGCACTTTGTGTTTTTGAGACAGCTGCACAATGTTCTTTGAGAGATAGATAGATAGATAGATAGATAGATATATAGATAGAAAGATAGATAGATAGATAGATAGCTAAATAGATAGATAGATAGATAGATAGATAGATAGATAGATAGATAGATAGATAGATAGATAGATAGATAGATAGATAGATAGATAGATAGATAGATAGATAAATAGATAGATAGATAGATAGATAGATAGATAAATAGATAGATAGATAGATAGGGGAGAGAGAGAGAGAGAGAGAGAGAGAGAGAGAGAGAGAGAGAGAGAGAGAGAGAGAGAGAGGGAGTCAGATGCATATTGGTTCATCTAAAGAGTAAGCAACTTGATACATATTGTCCTCTGGTCATTTAAAGACGCGAACATCATCACATCTGGTGAAGCTGTCGATCATTTTCATACACACACACCTCCGCCCCCCCCCCCTCCCCCAACCCTCCATTGCGATGATGATTTTAAAAAAAAATAATTATTCCAATATGATTTGATTCGATTGCAGAAATAATTATTTAAGTTTCATGCCATGTCAGCAGATCATGAATAACAGTCTTTAAATACCTCTCAAGGACAGATAATACATATTTTTTTCAAGTTTATCAGATGTAATCAGCGAAGTCAAATGTTTTGTCAAATGTCAGCCCCCAAAAATCTCTTTGTAAAGCAAAGGGCAATCATCTGACATAGACTTGTCGTTTTGAATTTGATAAGAAAATGTTATTTACCGTGATAAAAACAATGATACTTACAATGATAAAAACAATAGTATTTACAAAGATCCAAACAAACATTAGTAGCTCAAGACCAATACAAATATCTTGTATCAATACTGATTAGTCATCTTACTTGTGGGCAGAAAATTGAAAGCGTTAGCACATGGTTCCTATCACGATTATGTAGGCTTCATAGAGAGGTTGGGAATTTAGAGTTAATTGGACAGGTAATGTCAATAAAATTAATCTGGAGTTCACGAAAGGATTTTGTCAGCGAAATAATCAAGTTTTCATGGAAAACAACAACAACAACAACAACAACAACATATTGTATATATAATTCAGCATGTTAATCTCGACGTCTATGTCGGTATATGTCAGTAGATGCCGAGTTCATGAAAAGGCAATGACAAAGAAATGTCGTATTCATAAAAGTATGCTGACACATAATTACCCAAAATGACATGGTCAGAAAATGTTGAACCCAGTGAAGGACAATACCCAAACGTCTCTGAATAAAATCAATAGTGAATTGTTCATATTCCATCCCAGACAGGGTTCTCCAAGATTTATTCTGGGCATTCAGGATGTGTCCAGTAGATTAAGCTCAAGTTGTTTACTCATGTGTGTATATTGTTTTTCCCTGAATCATTTATCTATTTTTATCGGTAAAATTCCAGGTTCACAGAAGAAACTCCAGACATCGTTAATCTTACGGTGGGCCATAATTTCCCTTTCTATTTTGACATTTTCTATCTTTAGAAAAGCGCTGGTCGTATCATAAAATCACACATGTGCATTGGACCTGATGTTGCAGGACAAGAAAAACTGTTTTACTTGAGATGTATTCCTTACCTTGATGCACTTGTAATTATGAAAACAAGAACACGGACAACAACAGCAACGGAAACTACTATACTCCCCTTAGATCAATAACAAGAATAAATTCATTCAAGGTTATTGTTAATTGGACATCCGTACTTCAAGCGCTTTTCACTGGGGGCAGTACTTTTACGTAACTATCCCTAACCCCGTCTTTATCCTCAGCCCGAAGTCTTATTGAATCCCCAACCCGGCCCCCCTACTCTTTCAACCACAAAAAAAAAAAAAAGTACGTACAAGTAACAACAATCTTCCTTCAAAGAGTTCATAGAATACCTGGCAAAGAAATACTTGTCATCTGCAGCTGCGTGAATACCAAGTGTACTGTTTCACGATAGCTCTGAACTATTGATAGTCCACCGAAAGGCTCTTGTCACATAAATATAATATACCATTCGTTCCTGATTATCTTTAACTCAAATGTCAGCAAATTTCCAGGTGAAACCAAAGATCAAATCGGTTTAAATTATATTGCTTTTCAGTCGAACTGCTCATTTAACATGTAGCAAATCAAGTGCTGTCATTTGAAATTAAACTGTTTTTCCCATTTCTTTATCTCTTGCCCGAAGCACATCAAAGAGATGGCATTCTCCAATATTCATGCCAGTTGCCGATTGGATTGTTTACGGAAACAGGCAAAGCTGTTGTTGTACACACTGGGAAGTGAAAATTTTTATCTTATCTCCTCTGGTGGTCCTGGCTGTGTGTCAGCTCTTGTTCTCGTCCAGGTGGTGTTTGTCCCCAGAGTTCTCCGTTCTTTTCCGGTTTAAAGGGTTTGACATTAAATTTCCCGGTACTCCGACAGGGGACATGTCAGTCAGGTGGCATTCTTTAATGGTGCGGCTGGACGCGTTTGGTTAAATGCCACAGGGACATTACAGTTGTGGGCGTAGGACTGGAGTTGTTTCTGTCGTATAGCCTTTGTAACCGAACATATAATTTTTACGTCGTGGAATTCACCAATGACAGAACTCCAAAGTCAGCACTAAAAGTGACGCTCGTTTGAGACTCTTAATAGCCTACTGTGCCTTAGGTCCTAATTTAAATGTTTGGTTGATCGAATGTGTCCAATGATGAACTTATTACCCTGATCGCTGGATATAATTATTTATATAGCTCCCAATCCAAAAATTGCTCCAGGCACAATACACTAAGTTTTGTTCTCTCCGTGTACAACTCACCCACTCTGCCTTTCTCTTTCTCACTCTCTTTCTCCTGGCACTTTTCTCTTTTTCTCTCTCTTTCTCTCTCGCACACAACCTATTACACACACTCTTATGCTAGACATACATGCACACGCACATAACACAGGCACTGAGATACTTCAAAATATAATTATTTTTCCAACGTCAAAAAGTGAAATGATTACACCAGTCTCTATGCAGGAAATAATAATATATTGTTTTTTTTTGACAGAGCGTCGAAACACAGAATTAAAACTCTTAGAATTCAAGGATAATTGGAAATTGCTATGCAACGTTCATTCGAAAGAATAAAAAAATAAGTATGTTTAGGAATAACTTTCATAGTAAGGGGCATGACATGAAATTTGGTGGGCAGGATTATGAACTTGTATGTAAGATTAGCCTTGGTTTGTTGGACTCTGGAATGATTATTTAGATCTTTAAGCTATAATTATTGTATTATCGCAAAGGAGCACCCAAATACCGACAATTAGAGCCTTCAGAATTCGGGGATGTAAGGAAATTGCTCCTTAACTTTCTTTCATAAGGATAACAAACAAACAAACAAAAATATCAGTAAGTTACATACTGGGAAAAGCTTTCGTGTTGAGAGATGTCGTGAAATGTGAAAGGTCGAGGCCATGAAATCTCTCTCATCCGCTAAGGTTTGTGTGATTCGCTTTGATTTGTTGGACCCTGACGTTGGGTCATCTAGAGACACGAACACTCTGACTTAAGACTGTAATTAGTTAGGTTTACTCATCAGTCTAGTGGGACCATCGGTCAAAGCTAGGCGCTCTAGAGTGGAAACTTGACCTCTAAGACCAGCATCATTCATTTTTGTGTGTTAGGGATATCGCGGTTCGGAATGGCTTCACCTACCCTGTTTTCACGGAGATCGGGAGAAACACAATACTCCGTGATATCCTACAAGCTCAGAACCGAAATAACCCCTTATGGGAGAAGTGTGTTGTTTCTTCAGAATCGGTGTAGTGGAGAATTGATTAATACCGACCGATGAATTGCTTTCACTCTGACTGGTCAGGGGTGTTCTTATTGAAGGAAAATGGGGAACTATGTATCAATGAAGCCTGGGCACAGGGGACGGAAGATTTCAATTTGACTGAGGAAAATGCTGGCATACCGTCCCCAAACCTGACATTTTACCAATCGCTCAAGTCATTGGTTACCCTGCAAGTGAAAATGATGACTAAGTATGGAATACAGTCATAAGGAGTGTCGGAGCTTTCTCTCTTCATTTTGCTTAGAGCCGACTGTAGAATTGACAGTTTCCATTCATATATGCTAAGTTTAAAGACTGAATCTCCGGGATAAACAAAAATTAAGAAGGGCCCAGCGAGTGTGCTTATCATGCTCAATAACAGTAACAATGCAGGTCAGTCCTCACTTTTTAAATTGACGGATGGACCCTTGGAAATGTCTTAATTTGTGAGTATACGAAGATATGAACATGAACACTTCAAAAATATATTGGTCTGTTACTAGGTTACACAGCATAAAAAACGTAAATTGTTGTAATTGTGTTAATAGTTGTATTCTTTTATTTTCTCATATAATGTATAATTGTACATAATATTTAAAATAGAGAACTGAGTGAAAAAAAAATCCTGAAACTGTCCACTTCTTTTCTTTAAACTTGGGATTACACAAAAAAAGAGAAAAAAGTGGGGTGGGGTGAGAGGGGCATTCGAACTGCCGCGAGTTTGCAAAATCTTAAAATAGACGACTTTGTTTCAGAGAGTTGTCTGGAACAATAGTTTTCTATCAGTTTGACAAAATAATAGTATCTCATGGCCATATTTGTTTCTATCTTGACGTGTAAGGTCAGGTCATCACAGACTCTCCCTCTGGAATCAGGGAACGGAAATGTATCTTGTAATGACCCCCCGGGTAGAGTAATTCAGACTGCAATCTGGTCGTGTATCAGTCTCCGCCGGGGAAGTCGCTTTTCTCATTTAAATTGAGCTTGACTGCGACTAAAAGATTCATCAAAGAGACAGTTACGCGACCTTTTCAACGTGAGCCTCCGGTGAATGTAAATGTAAAAATGCTCCATGGCAAAGAATTGAGGTTTAAACTTAAGGAAAATGGACATCATCATCATCATCATCATCATCATCATCAACAACAACAACAACAACAATAACCACAACAATAGCAGCAACAACGACCGCAGCGGCCATACCGTCCTTGATGTCAACGACAGAACGACTGAGCAGGAGAAGATGCATAAACAAAAACAACAACACCAACAGCGAAGACTGAACAGCAACAGCTATATAAACAACAACAAGAACAACGACAACAACCGGCAGCGACGATGAAACGGCAACGTTACATAAACAACAATAACAACATCACCAACAGCGAAAACTGAATAACAGCAGCTTCCTAATAAACAAACATAATAACAACAATAACAACAGCGACATGTGGCATTCAGCTCAGTTACTTCAAGAGCAACAATGGCTCGTGTGAATTAAGAGACATTTAGTATGCTGTGTGATGCAGAATTGTATGTTGATGCCAGTGTGACCTTACTCAGTACACAGCATCATTTTTCCATGTACAAGAAAGTTTCTCTTGCACTCGTTAGAACCGGATTTTTCCCCCACTCGATGTTGTATTATAAACAGAGATGAAAAGGGCTCCCGTAAATAAAACTTGATTATGTACTTGAATTATAAACTTGAATATATACATATTATATTACGTGTCAGCGGATGCGTTGGTCTAGAGGTAAGGTGATCGCATTTTCGCCTATCACGCCGAAGGTAACGGGTTCGATCCCCGGTCGATACAGGCATGTTTGAATTTCTTTTTTTGGGGGGTTGGGGGGGGGGGGAAACTCCTATCCCTGATCCTAGGGTAAGGTAGGATCGAGCACTTAGTCTTCTCGGATAAGGACGAAAAAACTCGGAAGGCCATTTTGGGCGTTGCGCACATTAAAAGCTATCTTGGCAGTTGAAAGTCGAGAAGAGCAGGCCGAACAAGGACGCTGCCCAGGCAAAATTCTAAAAACCTAATTCCTACCACAAAAACATACAGAAACCAGAACAAGAAAACCAAGTAAGGTATATATGCCACGGGCAGCGAGCCTCCCCATAAAAAAACACCCCAAAACCTTAAAACTTTTATTTGATTAAATATCGATTCTTTCATTCAAAAACGAGAGCAAGTTGTTCTTTTCATTCTACCGCTTTGACGTTGCGGTTCGGATTAGGGTTTGATCAGGGTTAACTATAGACAATGTTGATAATATTATAGGACCATTGCCAATGACGTCACAGAGTGTTTTTGTTTCGTACTTCCGACCCCTAAAATGGCGAGTGGATCAGCTGATGAGTGTAACTTCGAGATATGTTTAAGCGGTTAAAATGCCTGCTGGTTGCATTGCAGTTGACTGATGTCAGGGGTGGAAAGGATGGATCCAAGCTGGTCAGATTCAATGCCATCCGTGTAAACAAAGGAAAGAAAGTGAAAAAAACTGACCGAACGTCTCCCATGTGCGTGAACACACGTGTCATTGTTTACTGTAGTGAACTTTTTTTTTAGCTCGCCGCCGTTTGGTTCGCGACGCCTGAAGTGCTCACAGTGCAAATCAGCTAACGAATCAAAATCAATGCTACCATCGCCATGGTTATGCGTCGGTCCTGACAGCTAAAATGGCCGATATCCGCAATAATAACTCTTTGTCAAATTGAGGTCGAAACGAAAAAAAAAAAAAAATCACAGTGCGAGATACCTAATATGTAATTGTTATCTTTATGAGTATAGTTAATGTTAAGTCAGTCATTGCATTTACCGTACGCACGGCTAAAGCTGGGTTTTGATGTGTACAGAAACAGAAACGGAAATGTAAACGTCAAAAACCCTTCAAGGAGTGGCGTAGAAATAACGTTTTCATGTGTACGGAAGCGCTGTTTTACTACTTGCACTACCCTGTATTTCTTCACCTATCTGTTCGGCTCACCCAACCCTCACGTCAGCAATCTGTCCTGCTCTGCTTATCTTTCAGCCACACAGAAGTATTCTTCCACCCCCTTTTTTCCCTCGTCTGCACACCCGTATGCAAACACACGTACACGTCACAAAGATCCAGCAGTCAGCAGCTACCGTAGACCGCTCTATGCACACCACAGAATAGGGAACTACCAGAAGCGAAAGGAACCCACTTTTCGTGACTACAGAAAGTATGCGCACCACCATTTTGGATGAAATGCAACTTCACTTGACTTGATCGACAATAGACAATACCGCTTTGTACATTTCCACGGGAAGTAAGACAATTGATCCCATCCAAAATGGCGCAGGGTAGTAAAAACTGACAAGGAATTTCTGCCATGTGTGGCTTCTGGTAGTATCTCTATTCTGTGGCGCACACTCACTCAGAGTCAACATCTTGTCCAACCTTTGCGGACCTTGACGAACACTACGGAAACTAAATCTGGTTTTATTTTGTTTTTATTTAGTCACTTTTTTCAAATTTATTTCCATAACTTGTTTTCCTCCCTACGTATTTATTTGTTTAATTATGTAATTATTTACTCAGTTTATTCCTGAAAGCCTGCATTCCCTTACCCTCTGTCACATAATTAATGTAAAGTAATGTAATAAATAACTTGTACAGCGTTCAAATCCACAAAACAATGATGTGCTCTAAGGTACTGAACTAAAATTAAAGACAGGATTAACATGAAATCAATTCATCATGCTCCCACTCATACACATTAATAAACACTTGATCCTCAAACCAGGAGACCAAAAGACACATAATTTGTAGTTCACATACATTTTCTCGGTATTCTTATTATTGGCAGTGCTTTGTAATTACATTCACGTGTCTTCCATTTATGTTTATTTCTTCTTGCATTTTAAAGGGAATGAAGGCGACAGAGAGAGAGAGAGAGAGACACACACACACACACAGACCCAGAGAGAGAGAGAGAGAGAGAAACAGCTTGAGAGAGAAACAGAGAGAGAGAGAGAGGGGGGGGGGAGGTGGCGAGAAAGTGAGGAAGAGAGTGAGAGAGAGAGAGAGGGAGCAACAGCAATAACGGCCATCGTGACCTTCAATTTCTACACTGCCCAAAGGGCTTTCTTGACCCAGACGGCGCATTTGTTGAAGCTATACAGTAATGTCTTTACCCAAGCAGTCCACACTGCCGTGATTTAGATCGACATTTTGTTTTCGAACACTATCATTATTTTCACACAGCGCACTGAAATGTAATAAAGAATTGCAATGATCTCCCTGTATTGCGAAGTGCTCAGAAGCGGAATGAACATTTGGATATTTTGTATAGGGTCATCTACTCTCGTAACTTCCTAATACATTGAATTGGAAACGGTGTCCCTGTTGTGAGCTACTGAGAATTGACTGGAAACAGGAAATAATTCACTAGCGTTGCACAGCGAGTTCAGTCTTTTGTGCCTCGGTTTTGACTCAAGGCGCCTTTCCATAAAGCGTAGTGTTTTACATACGCATTTTATTTCATGTATATATTATGCGTCTTGCAGTAGTCGTGCATAGGTTTTATTTCCGTGATGCGTTTTTCTGCATGTCGCACGGAAATAGCCACAGTGAAATATTAGGGTACGCATTTTAAAACCACGCAGGACTTCTGCATCTGGAGTTTCGGTGGTTACGTAAGTACAACGTATCTACACTACTGACAATGGAAAGGGGCCCTTAGACTTCAACTTGCTTTGAATCAGCTGTTTCTCTCTCCCTCTCTCTTTCTCTGTCTGTCACTCTCTTTCTCTTTCTTTCTCTGTTTTTTTTTTCACTCTCCCTCTTTCTCTCTCTCTGTGTCTTTCTGTCTCTCTCTGTCTTTCTCTCTCTCTCTCATTCTCTCTGTCTCTCTCTCTGTCTTTCTCTCTCTCTCCCTCTCTCTCTCTGTCTCTCTCTCATTCTCTCTCTCTTACTAATGTGCAAGGTCCACAGTCTACGCCTCATACTAAAATCGAGGCAAAGCAGACTCGACTCAGCACGCCGCCAGCCTGTAATGACCGATGCAATAGGCGGAGGAGAGAAAAAAAGCCTCAGACGGTAGAAATTAAATTACAGAATGTAGACGCGAGCACCGACAGGACTGTAAGGTCATTGAATTCTAGCTCTGCTTATAAGACAGAAGAGTTAAGGACAGGACGTTGAGAGGGTTTCAGCTGTCCTTGTGCAAGTTTGCAGTTTGTATTGCAGGGAAAAAGAAATTAAAAAAAATATATATTATAAAGGAAGTAAGGCCTCCAATGTTATCATGAAAAGCTTTATAACCGCCGAGCCTTAGATTCTACACAATATCATGTTGCGCTTGGAAAGACGTACGTGTGCGAGAGCATAATTTAAAAGATATAAGATTCCCTATATTTTTAATACTTTTGTTGATTTTGAGCCACAACTGAATTGAACAGAAGAAAATGTTCCGACATTTTGAGCAGCAAAAGAAAGGGGCATTTATTTCTTCGAGTAGAATAAAAAAGTATGACAGGAAATTTCTTCCACACACCAGTTTACACATTAGTGATCGAAAATCAAATTTAAAACTCACTTCTGTGTATTCTCCGAGTCAAAGGGCCAACTAGTATTATTTAACAGACGGCAACTTATTTGTTCTGCTGTCAACCAATACACTGGCTTTTGAATTGAATCATCTGCGAAGAGCTGGCATACACAGTTCTGTTGGCTTCCAGGCGCATGCAAGGTCCTATCAGAATAGTTTCAAGATGTGTGGGTTGGTTTGTGGTTCTGAAAGGTGCAAATTCCATTTTCCTTCTTTTGACTGAGCACTTACCGAAAGTCATTTGTATTAATTAGATTCCATAGACTAGCATAACCTGATGGTCATCCAATATCCCATACTATGATACGTAACTTCATAGTCCTCATAGTGGTCCGGCATTTTCCACAGGTATTGTTTTATGTGCATTTTTGACTTTTCGAGAAAATGAGGATCGAAGCTTTGAAGAGTTGGGTAAAATCAGCGGAGAACATTACATCACAAGCTCATACTTCGAAATAAGTTATTATTCATCGATTGGAATGACACTTGTACATAGTGAAATCAGGAGTGAGAGAACCCTTTTCAGGATAACTCAAATCTGCAAAATGTCGCATACAACAATATGACAAATATCCCCACGGTATATCGAAGTATTTAAACTAGGCAATACTGGGGAAAAGAGTTCTAGACGGCGATAAAGCAAAACGCTTAAAAAACACCCCAAAATTATCGTAAATGTGTCCATTACCGGTGGTAGCCAGCCCAGCTTTCCCTCTTGGTCCTTTCCGTGAAAAACTAAGAAACGACTTATTTTTAACAAAACTTACAACAACAGAGTGAACAAAGCCTGAATAAAACATAAAACTCTCAGGAAAAAAGCAAACTCAAGGGAAAATATGACATTACAAAGTCTTTTAAAACACTGGAATACACCTAAAATTTTTATATTTTGTTCCACGACTAGCGTCTCTAGAGAGGTGTGATTCAAGCCTGGTTAAAAGTTATTCTTCCATTTACGCTTGGTATTCGCACGAGACAACATTACTAAGTCCTGGACTCAGCTATTGGTACCAAGGAAAACAGGAAGTTATTTTTTTTTTAAACTTTTCCTTAACTTCTCTATTTCCCTGGAGAACTTTAACTCAGATTTTACCCGTGGTGTATAGAACCTGACTTGGGCAATGCCTGCAGACGAAAATAAACAGTAGACAAAAAAGGAAAAAACCGGAATGGTGTTATGTAATTTAAGTACAGCGATAGTCTCCTCCACTATAAGGGCTCCAAAAACCATTTTCATCCCCCTACCAGCTGGCAACTTTCCGTGAAGTAAATTAACCCCCACCCTGTATTGTTAAATAATTTTGAGTTTACATTTCTATCATAGTAAAGCGTCCGACGAAGAGGGGATTTTAAAATACTGTTTTTAATATTATTATTTTAAGTTGAAATAACTGTAACAGTGAAAACAATACATAGAGATGTTATTTCACGTATTTATGAACACCCAATGATTATCAGATAATGGCATACCAGAACAAATCCCAAATCATCAAATTTACCCCCTTGTGTGTGTGTGTGTGGGGGGGGGGTTAGCTTGAGAATCCCTGCTCCACATTCCTATTTGCATGCGAAGACCTGGAGTAGTCAAAATCCTGGACTTGTATTTGTCTTTTACAAAAGAGGAAACAGATAGGATTGAAATAGAGGACTGGATGTCCATTTGCCAGATAGAGTGCTACAAAGAGGGAACACCACTTTTAAGAACAGGTTACTGGAATGGAAACAAAGGATAAGAAATTTTCAGAGCTACGAATTCTATTATAAAGAAATTGTGGTGGGAGTAATTCATTTTCCTTTAATTTTGGCAATTTTTTTTTCTTTTGGCCACCATGAGAGAATGAATGACAGTTTCAAAAGTTGCCAAAATTCGGCGCTTTTTTTTTTTTGTGTCAGCAATTCTTCCCCAGATTTCTTTGTTTTGACCTATTGAGTTCATTCAAGGGTCAGGCAACGTTTTAAACAAAGTTGGTCTGAGTGTAGGATACAACGATATTTTATGCTGGTTCCCCTTGAAAATCTCAGTGCAAGGCAATGTATTTGATGCAATTTGCCTGTCTTGAAACGGGTGTGTAATGATCTAGCATACATGAGATAATTGTGGGGAAATTTTCTAAATCAGAGAGAGAGAGAGAGAGAAGGGGGGGGGAGGAAGAGAGAGAGAGAGCGAAAGAGCGAGAGAGTAGTAGGAGTAGGAGAGGAGAGAGAGGGGACAGAGGGAGAGAGAGAGGAAGAGGGAGAGGGGGAGAGGAGGAGAGGAGGAAGAAGAGGAAGAGAGAGAGAGAGAGAGAAGAAGCACAGAGAGGAAGAGAGAGAGAGACAAATTAAAACAACTGCACATGCAAACGATCCAAATTATCCATGGAGTTCTCATTAACCCGACGGAAGAAAAAAGAAAAAAAACAAAAGCTCATCATGCAATCCTGGGCAAAAATGCCCCTCTGCAGACAGACAAAAGCAAAAAAAAAAAAATCTAATTTCCTCCAAACAATGAATCATTAAAATCAATAACAATGCCACTTAGCCAATGGGATGGAGGTAAAAAAATACTACGTCACGAACCAGGAAAAATATTGAATGTCAAAATTACTACTTTTCAGGGGAAACACAACAAAACAAAAATGACAATTATTTTGTTCCTGTTGTGTATATCGTTTTGGAGAACTATTTATTCCTACTGATTCCTAAAAGTAGGGAGCCGTTGGCGTCTTTACTTCTTGTTTGTTCTACCTTTCCTGAATAGCTGGAGATCTGTTCGTGTGTAGAAGAGGTATAATAAATGCACACTTTGACACTTGTTTAGAATGGGTTGTGATTCTGATCAAAATAACATTATGTTTCACAGTTCCGACTTATTCTAACTCTACCACAATTGCTGCTGTTACGGGAAAGTAGTTCATTTACAACCCAAATAGAGGAAATGCTGAGCTGTGTTCCCTGCACATCCATAGCTGACTGTGTAAAGTATTACGCCCCCCCCCCCCAACAAAAGCATGTAAAGGTTAAATTTCTCAGTGTTGTGAAACAAGCGGAGTTGGAACAAAGAAGAAGTGAGGTCGCGAGTTACGGCTATCGTCTTGTAATCCAGCTAGTTACACGATCGAGGTACAAAACTACAATATTACAGGATTTCAAATTGTTGGAAAGTTGACATACGTTGGTTTTCCAGGACAGGGGAAGTCAGGAAATCAAAAGAAATGAGACATTTAGTCTTTTTCAATTATGTTAGTGTGTTTGCATGTGTGTAAAGTAACAAAACAAAATCACACTTCCTTTTAATTTTCTGTATAATATACACTATTTTTACGTTGAAAAGCCCATTAACGCCGGGGGGCGGTGGAAGTGCCCTAGGTCAAAAGTAATGTCTGTGATTTATAATTTATCCGATGAATCATTTTCACAGGGAGATCTCGTGGGTTGGAAAATGCTGGAAACGGCAGTGACATTGGAAATTCTCGCTACAATCAGAATACCACAAGACAACTCTGTGACCCGCTGTGGCTCGTCCTCTGAGATAATTAATTTTTCTTGCCTGGACTCGAACAGTGTCACTCCAGCAACAACAAGAGTCTGTATTCTGAGATTAAATTAAGTCCAAGGGAAAAGTATCGTATTAAATTTGACATCTGTGGTGGCACTCAGTTTTTTTCCCAGTGACTTGAACTGTAAGTCCAAAGTTTACAGTTTCTCCTAGGGAAGGATATTTGATGAGGGGAGACGACCGAATGGTAATGTAATTTTTGTACCGATTGGCACCCTTTGAATATCTGCGGCAAGGGAAGTCATTGATGAGAAAGGGGAACGGGGGGGGGGCGGAGGGGGGGGGGGGCCGATTGCATCTGAACTTTTCTAGCATTCTTTACGTCAATGCGTTTTAGATTATATTATGCTGCTTAAAAGTCGTGCCACAAAAGTGCAAGGTTTCGGCTAATCTGGGGGTACAAACAGAACAACAGATAAACAGCATGGGAGTTTTAGTCTAGATTATGATTTCATACTTTAAATTGCAGAACTCGTGCATCGTCTTGCTCGGCCTCTTCGTTTCTTAGGGGGGATATCATGCTAAGCCCGGAACGTCACAACCAGTTCCTGCCAGCAAAATGTGTACCCTAGAAATAATGGCAGAAACTGACCGTGTCTGACCGGGCTTAGCATAATATATTTTTAGCGGATTTACCAAGGAAATAAACAGGAAATTATGGTGTGCACTTCTTGGCTGCCAAAAAAAACAAAAAACAAAAACCGTCTTAAACTTGTTTCCTCTTACCATGTCTTCACCCCTCCCCACCCCTCCCCACCCCCCCCCCCACCCGAAGATTTAGCCAATTAATTTCTAAAGTAAATAATAAGAATAACAGCAACAACACCACCAGAGGCAACCAAAAATAACACGTATGGGGCAATCCCGGTAAATGAACTTCGGTAGGGAGATTGAATCAAACGTCAGTAGAAATTATTGTCCACAGTCTGACATAAAGAAAATGAAAGCGACCCTGTACTTTCACAATGCATGATGTGCATTATTTAACAGCCTGTATATTTTCCCCGTGAAATCTCCAAATCTAACCATGGGAGGGGAGGGTTTAATTACACGATCTGCCCACGAGTGATTTAAAAATTAATTGTTTTTACAAGGGCTCTGGCTTCACCAAACAGTCAGCGAAATCGAACACACTGTTGTTATGTTTCGAAATGGGATTGTTCAATAGAGAAATTTCAAAAGAGTTGAGCATTCGGCGTGTATACTGTGAGTGTGAGCAGATTACAGTGCGCAAAGGTATGGTAGTGATGTCATCATAACAAAAATGAGTTTGCGCACAAATTACACGCTGCCGTAAGTCATCCCTGTGATAGTTTAAATTATCATTTTCAACTATGGTTTTTGTTACAATTGCTTACGTACCCCATGTGTTTTGAGCTAGGGGCACGTATTTTAAAGCCTTTTGTGACTCCAGAGCTAGAGAGCTGTCCCTCCCTGTCACAAATCCCAGACTGGGAGATGTAATAAATTATAACAAGACAACAATCACGAACGAACACGTATAACACTTAACAGAACAACCCATCAGACTCACACATTTATTAAACATAAAGATAAAGATAACAGTGCAATGACATACAGTATATTACTCTATTCAACTGCCGTCCAACGGCCTTCTTCCCTCAAGCACTCTCCCTCGGGTCCACAACCCGGTAGTTACTTTTAAAGACACTTCGGCTTCAGCCTCTCCACTCAATGTCTTAATAACACAGTATTTCTTTCGCACCGCAGTCTCTCAATAGCACCTCCCTATGGCAATAACACCTGAGCATTCCAAGAGCTCCTCACATGGCAATAGCACGTTAATAGTTCAATTCACATTAATATCACAATAGCACAGTCGTATATCACTATCACATGTAGTACATCTTAAGAGCACATTAACAATTATATACACATCCCTGTCTGTGGCCAGACTGCCACGACTCATGCGCCCCTCCTGTCCTGCTCGACAGCTTCACTCCACTGGCCTATGCGTAGCCTTCGGCCCTATGCTGGCCTATCCCCTGTGCTAGTTCTCTTACCGCGGGTGGTGTCTCTGCCCGACCCCGGCACCTACAAGAAGAACATTACATTGGTATAATACCATACCATTTCTAACCACTTCACCCCTCATTACAAACCATGAAGCGTACACACAATAGTCCACCTTTCACTCACCACACCTCTTACGGTAACACACCTCCACCGTACCACACAGCACTCACTCTCGCTACGAATCCATGAACCTAACTTACATCTATCGCTCATGGCGCACATTTCTATACACAGTAATCACTGACTTCCACATTCCTCACATATACTTATTTACATCATGGTCATAGGCGAATATAATACATCAATCATCATAATTATAAATCACAGTTCAACCTACCAGTCATCACTGGAAAACACACAACAATCTCCCGACTGCCTCTGATCTCACGTCTGTCCCCTGGGACTCCTTAACTTGCATTGATTGTCAGTACAGCGCTCTCGCCTCATGCCGACCCCCCAACTCACAACATTCACGCTTCAACGTTATCTAACAGAAGTCAATATAGGTGAGCAGCCTCACTATCCCGTGAGTCAGTCCCTCACTTCCATGCCCCCGTAATCCTTGAATCTTGCTCACTCCACTCGTGACACTCCCCCCGAAATAGCCTTAATAACAGCCTTGATTAATTATTCTTTCAAATTTTCTTTTTGTTTTCCTCATGTTTTTTGGTTGAAATGGTAGGCGGCAGGGTTAGGGATTCGATAAGATATAGGGTTAAGGATAGGGACGCGGTTAAGGATAGGTACATATACGTACGAGTCCCTAGCGCAAAACCTTCTGGGTACGTGCGTGCCAGTAACAACAGCCTTCAACTATCACTTTGTTTCATGTGACGTTGCTGAAAGTATGCTCCTGCGAAATTTTAAATTATATTTCGTATTTCGTCGGAAGACATAGGCCATTATGTTTCGTCTCCCGAAATGTTCAGTTCCTCTTTTTTGAGTACAGCGTACATTTGCAAGTGCGCATGCTCAGCAACTATACACTATGGGGTAGTGAGGGGGATGCAACGCCGTCAACATCATCATTTTGGGTGATGTAAATGAAACAGGCCAATATCTTGTTTATGTGTGTGACAAGTGTTTGTCAGATTTGGTGGACAAAAAATGTATGGGTTGAACAATAACAACAGGAACAACAACAACAATATCAAAACAACAACAACAACAACAACAACAAACAGCACAGATAGAAAAGATAAGAGAATAAAAAATGAATTACAATGACACAATATGACGCATGCGGAACGCTGCTGGGACTAAATTGCCCTGTAGATCATAACAGGAGATCTGCTACAATAAAATTCAATCAGTGGACAGAATATAATTGCAATCGCCAGTTCATTAATTAATATGAATGCATCTTTTTACCGACATGAAAGCAATTAAGGTATATTTATGACCGGTGTAAACAAATAATATTTGGTGAAGTGAAAAAAAAAAAAAAGCACAGAAAAATCTGACGTATTGATGGAAGTTTTGTTTATCAAACAGTGTAGACGATTGCCCAAGGCCGCTGTTTTTTGTTTATTATTAATTACTTTTTTTGGGGTATCACATGAGGTCCGCCTGTAATTTTGAGTGCATAATGTAATTATCATTGGTTGTACAACAGGGTGCAAGAGGTGTGTGTTTCTATGGCGGAGCGTGTGTGTTTCACATATTATTACAAATCACCGTTGACATCTTCGTTAGATGGTTGTAGGAAATCATCCACATGAATTTAACACGATCGTAATGGAAATTAAGTTACGTGATATTTTTCATTATTTCAGGAAGTCTGAGTATTGGTTTTTTTCACCGGGCATCACAAAACGTGTGCTTCAACGAAATTTTGTGAAACTTCGTCGGAAGTTCCGAAACAGTGATATTGTAGTATGTTCTATGCCCCTAAGACTTTCAGTTCTTCTGTCTAGATCACAGCCAATCTTTACAAAACGTTGTCCATGCCTGGACTGAAGGTTGCATGAGAGGGGGGTCCCTGGTGTAGAATGTCTTATAACAGCTGCAGTTGATTAGATAATATCAACAATGATAGCGATTCACTCCACGTATCCGTCAACACACCTTGATAGAATGCAAGGGTGTTTTTATTGTTTCACGTCCCGTGGGGAATGAATGAAACCTAAACCAAAACAACAACAACAGCAACAACAACTGGGCATGGCACCGAGCTAGATTGTTGCAGTGATAACACCGTGCCAGACGAGTAGTGAGTATCGCCCATCTATTGAGAACCCCGTGTAGGCCAGAGCGCCTTTCAACTTTCATAGGACAATAAACATAGAAAAACCGATACGTATCTCTCTGTATTATTGAATCTCACGATTTTTCTGTTCATGGCCTCATTCTTCTGGAGTTGACGCATTTATCCTTAAGGGATGTCATTGCACTGCATCCTCATGTGGATTTTTTGTTTTTTTTGGTCTTATGAAAGAGTTTCGTAGTTTCTTGTGATATATTAAATAAAAACAAAACCCAAACCAAAACAAAAACAACCCCCCCCCCCCCAAAAAAAAAACCCAGGTGTTTTAGATGATTTTTGTCCGAGAGCTTGTTTTTTTTTCATTTGTTTCTTTTCATATTTTCTTGGAGTGCCAGCATCACTTTAGATTTTTGTTCTTTAAAAGCGTTGTAGAATTTTCAGACACACATTTTGTCGTAGAGCAATTATTGTCGCAGATGTTAGGACCCATGCACAGTGACTGAGTCGCTTCGAATTGTGCAGGGAATAGCTAACACTGACATTGCAGAACTGGCAGTTTTGGCATTCCATTCCCTTGATGGAAATGCAAAAATTTCAACTCTGAAACATTTACTGCCTTAATGACAAAGGACCGAAAGGGAAACGTGTTTCCTAGAAACGCTGGACAGGAGACAGTATGCATAATATAGTAGATATTATACTTTATTTCCCTGTAAAATTAGCAGCTGAATGCATTGAGATCACAAGGAATGATAAACACACAACTGAACGACACGCATAGTTTAAAGTCGCAAGGGTAGAAACAGGTAGTCTTTACTCATGATGCCACCACCACTACCAGCAGTGAGAAGAATGACATAGGAAAACCCATTGACCACTAAGAGAAGCAGCAGGAAAACGGCGTGTACAAGATATTCTTTTTTGTTTTTCTCTTCATCATCAAATCAATGACATTAAGATCATAAGCAACAGTGGGATCAATTACAGTTTTTCGATAATTTTGATAGTTTATCCTTTTTTGCCTTTGTTATTTCTTCTGCGCCAAATTGACAGATTATACGTTTACAACGTGAGTAACCCTCTTGTTTAAGCAGCACGCAGATGCTGCCCTTATGTCTTGAATGCATGCAACATCGACGACTGATTGTATATCAATCAGTGACAGTCTGTTGTCTTTGAAAGTTGAGAGTTGGTGTTCACACAATTCGAATAACAGCTCTGTATTTTGAATTGAAGAAATAATAAGCGAAAATATTTACTGAAGAATTTAGATAAGTCATAATATTGGCAAGAAATGTACAGAAAAGAAATAGATTTGTATAACGGCCCCAAAAGTCGAATTCTGGCTCGCAAAGTCTGGCGAAACCTTTCAATGCTGCAGGTAAATTACATACGATGTATATGGCAGAGACAGCTGCCACAGATTTGATCACTTGCAAGTTTTTGCCCCCAGACACAGATGTGTCCACATTGACTGTTGCCCAAGCCGCGCTTTCAACCCGAGACTTAGCATTCTGTTGACAGCAGCGTAGCTTTCCTTCGGGATTGCCGGCTGAGAAGTTTGGTATAGGACCCTGTGTAGTTGATTTCTGACGGAATTTGGAGACAGCTTTGAGTTTGTAGGTGATCACGATGAAGCTGATGACTGACGTCACGAAGCATGCGTAGGTCGCAATGTTTCGGTTGACAATGTCATTAAAAGCTAAAGCGGCTCCTCTGTCTTGACGAAGTACAAGATGTGAAGAATTAGTGGCGCTGTCTTTGATCCAGCCGAAACTTTGAGTGACCAGCATTGGGCAATTGCAAATGAAAACAATGGTTAGGAGAAATCCTATGGTTTTGCAAGTTTTAGACAACATGAAGGCATTCTTGAACTTCAAAGGCATAGCCACACAGCAAGCACGAGTTACTGAGATGTAGGCTGTCATAGTTAGGGAACAGTTATAGAATAGGGCGCCGTACCAAACGAACATACGAGAAAGATGTCGGGTGCTGACGATGGAGAAATGAGTTATATTAGACAGTTCTGATATTCTACAAATATTAATAAAACAAGCAACCACAACGTATCCCAGATCACAAAACGATAGGACAAAAAACGACACAGTGACTGGGTCTTTTAAACCTACATTGGCGAAAACAATGATGTTTAAGAGATTTGACACCAAACCTATGATCAGGATTAAAGGATATACGTAAAAGTTACAAACTACATCCACGAATTCCAGAGTGGCTGCACTGATTACACTAGGCGTTGCATATGTCCACGGATTATAAACTAAGGTTGTAAAATTGATCATTTTAAGAGTTAATCATTCCTCTGTCGCTTTAGTGTCTCTGTAAATTAAGTTAAAACCACAACTAATTCAACTGTTGAAATTCAGCAGTTGAAACCTTTAGGACAGTCTTCCAGGTAGTCTTGTTGAGCACAGCATTCTGTGTTCAGCTGGATCATACTACACGCCATTGGTGACGGTCAGTTATATGTAAGTTGTAAGTCATAAATTCATGTGGGTGTTGTTATGAAGGCCTTTTGAAAGACATTGCACATTTTCCAAAATGAAGCATGATTGGAAAAAATCGCTCTATAATTGCCAGTTTCGAATTTGCGAACCAAGGGAAGACAGTAGTATGTGAAGACATCAAAAGTTCAGTACGAGGGCTTAGATCACTGAATCTGCAATTTAAACTTTAATCATCTTGAGGAAAAATTCGTTTTTCTAAATCATTTCCAACAATTAAAGCAATTGTACAAAATGTGATTTGTACAAAGTTTCCAGCACTGGCAATTTTATTCAAAAAAAAACAACAACAAACAACCAAAACATCAAAACAAAATCAGAATATTTTGAATCTGGATTCTATTATCCTTGTCCGTTTGAGAATAAAATACGCAAGCAGTCTCTAAGTTTGAAGTGCATTTTAATTGTTTTTCAAGTTGAAAGCCTCTTTCCATTTCTTATTGACGTATCTTTGTTGTTGGCATCCATAAACGGGCTGGTCAACTGAAGTCTAAATGTTGCCACCTTAATCAAAGCAACCGTACATTTCCTTTTTCATTTTCGTTATTCTTATTCGCCGTGACGAGACATCTTAAACTGAATTTGAATTTATTTAACATCAAGAGAATTATAATTATTCATCATAATGTCGTTAAATGGGTTTGAAGCACAGTTGAACGAAAGGCGGCTGCTTTGAAGTTCGTTGTTTGGAATTTCGCTAAATTGCAGTTTATTATCTCTCCAAGTAGTTGTAACGTTGAAAATTATCAATTATAAGAAATTTGACGGCCCTCAAAGGTTCTGACATTCCGGAATATCTGAATATCTAAAGCGGAACGGATTTGCTTTCGTTGTCCAAGACGAGGTAAGATTTTAACAACGGGGGCTAGCTTTACTGGACCAGACCAGGCTGCTCTTAATCTTTGAAATGGAAAATTTCGTAAGGTAGATTTTGTTGTTTAAACGTCCTATTTTCTTTGGTTATGTTTTATATAAATACATAGAGTTATGAACATTTCATTTCCTTTGTTTTAAATTAAATAAGGAGACGAACTGTATTGTACATGAAAGACGTCAGTGTTGGGTGAATCATGATGGCAAGCTCAGATAAGTAGAGATTTGGAGCATGGCTCATTTCCTTCCTTGTTTAGTCCAACCCCCACTGGGTTAACGAATTTCTTAGCAAATAGAATTTCATCGACGAGATTTTGAAGTGAAACAATGTAGAAGCTATGGTTGAAATGACATAATATCCGAAAAAAAAATCAACAACAATTGTATCCTGATGCAGACAATTAATGCCATATCATTTTATGCTTGGACAACGTTTTCTAATCACAGCTGGATTTACTTTATGCTGAAATATAATAAAAACCAGGGTTTGAAGGCATCCTACGGAAGATCTGGGCAAATGATTTTTCATGAACATGAGTCACCTGGTCAGATGAGCTAACATGACTGTAGACCAACCGTCTCATCTAGGACTGAATACCAGACAGACCGAAACAATATAACGACAAGTGGAAATGCATTTTGAAAGTCTGTTTTATTGCATTCGGCTGACTTTAAACACTCCGGATGATTTTCGTTTGGCTGATTTTGAATATCTCTGATGGTTTTCACCTTAAAACCAACAACTCATTCTTGAGAGCCAAGCGTCGTACTGTGCAAGATTCAGTCACAGAGATGGACCATTTAAGTAGAAACTAGCTTTATATCTGAAACGGCCGCATTCAGATGTATCTTTTCTCGGTTTGATTTGTTTCTTTTATCTTCAATATAACCTGCCTCCGTCAAAATGTCTGGCAACCAAATGCTTTTCCTAGTGTCCAACGTGATTATTGTTTTTTTCTTTCCATTCCAGCCTCTGTTGGTATTTAGCTTCCCCTTCTCCATCCCTTCACCCTTTTCCCTCATGATTGCAACCTTCACCTTCATCATTATTCTCTCATCAAACGCAAAATAACATTAGAGATGGTTCTATTTCAGGAATAATGAGATCCATTATTTGGTGCAATGTTCATTAAACTGGCGGATGCACCTTCTGACCCTTGGCACATTTACCCCCAGACGCCCATCGCTCAACTTACATTTCGTTTACAAATGTCGCTCTGGGGAATTTCCTTACGGAAATGTAGAGAATTAGTTTCCAAGGCCAGTAAGACGTCAATCCTTCCAGGGTAATAATTTCATTGTAGAAAATGTCCAACATAGGAATAGGAGAGAGGCTGATGTTGTCCTTAAGCTGCATATATTTTGCACGAAAGGTTATTCTCCAAATCTAAGACATATGACTCTGGCAATGCCAATCGAATAACAGGAGACGACATGCTCTAAATATTAGATTAAATATAAACTGAGCCTTAATGCATCTCTAGGTACACAATGTGAGTATGGGAACGTTGAAATGTCCATTAACTCATAGCTTAAAAATTATGTGATTTAAGAAACTTTAAAATGGATAGATCTAGTCTGCGCTGTTTGGGCAACTACGTACCTGCCTAAAGGTTTTGAATATCGTATCAGTGGTCACGGATGCGAATCTTGGCAATTGGCAAATACCATTAAAGCCACCACAATGTTAATAATATTCTGTTAATTATGATATAATTCGACACACGGTTTTGTTAACCAACCCAAAGCTCCCCCTCCCCCTCACACCGGTTTTTGTTGTCATTACAAGGCCTTTCAACCTATCTGATATCCTGACAATACGAATGGCAAGTCCGAGCGACCACAGCGAGTTGTCATTCTTAAATGGCTTAGATCTCCATGAGACAATAATTATAAGACTCACCAATGATCGTGCTCCATCGAGCAAAGCACTAAAAACCTGTAATGGACTGGGTTTATGCTCCGTCAATGAGGCGATTAAACCAGACTCTAATTCTTTCTGGACGGTTATATGGCTTTAGATATCATCATAAAAAAGAGGCAAATTTCTACATCAAAGAAAAAGCTTTAGGGATGAGTGGAAAGTATTGAACTGATCCTCATAAACTTCATGTTCTGGTTTTGTTTCGTCTTGGTTAATGACTGCATGGATGGGAGACCTTCTCGGGAACTGGAGACCAGATTTGCCAGTATGTGCCAATGCACATGGCGAAACGATAGGAACCACTTCTTCTCTCTTGCCGTCTAAATGCTACATGATAGACATCAAGTGCTTCATACACATGGACAAAAATCATAAGTAAAATAAATTATTAAGCAGGCTGAAGGATTCTATGAAGATCATTGAGCCAATGATTTTCATACCTTTGTGCACTATCTCATTCTCATATCAAAGTTATGGGATATTCCTTCTTTTTTCTTTGTCAATATTTAAGTCTCGTACTATGTCATGCCAAGTCCTTTTTCACGTACATTTTATTGCACAATTCTTTGTAAGTTTGAGAGTCACTGGTTTAAACTGAACGAAGTGGCTTGTGATGAACCCGTATAAACTTGAACATGTTTTACTTGTGTTGGCCTCTTTACAGCTACATCATTGTCTCTGACATATTTAATTGTGTTGTTTGTCCTATAAACAGTGCTAGCTGTATCTCCGACAGAGCACATTTGGAGCTTCTATTAAAAAATGAATATGACAGTGTTTCACAAACCGTGGGTGCAGGACAAAAACGTATGTACCTGAGTAGAGTGAATAGAACCATTTGAAAAGCTTTCAGTTGCACGGGATGTAAACCATAAGCATCAGAAAAATCCTTAGGACCGCTCACTCTATGAATTATTGAGTTCTATTGCCAGTTTTCAGTGTGTGTGTGTGTGTGTGTGTGTGTGTATATGGGGATGGGGGACTCGAGCAAACCATTGAATGATAAAAGCAACATTGATTTTGCTGAAAACACAGAGTGAAGGTAGAAACACTAGTGAACATGGCGAAATATATAGGCAAAAATGTGTCCATTCATTAACAAGCGGACTAGATGATCAAAAGACCTGGGCAGCTATAGAGTACACACGTAACGTATTTTACTGCACTCAGATCAACATTGGCGCTGTCTGAGGACTCTTTAATGGTATTATACTGGGAGAAACGGACATGGATAGGGAGGACTGTGAGATAGAATGAAACAAGACAGAGAGAACGAAAGACAAACATACCGAAAATCCATGATCCAAAATCCGTCACTTATTGCAACTTGTGAGTTTTCATGTTTCAGACAAATTAACTATGGTTGTGAATGGCTACGCGCCTCGTGGACCGGATAATAATTTGCCCAATGTTTTCTCTAATTTCGATCCATTGGCTTGAAAAGAGATAGAGAGAGAGAGAGAGAGAGAGAGAGAGAGAGAGAGAGAGAGAGAGAGAGAGAGAGAGAGAGAGAGAGAGAGAGAGAGAGAGAGAGAGAGAGAGAAGAGAGAGGCAGAGAGACAGAGAGACAGAGAGAGAGAGGTAGGTTTCAGGCATCCACAACACACGTTTTGTGCTATACACAATGTATTTTGTCTGTCATTATTGACGCCTGTGATGCATGACTTTACTATCAATAATACCCTAATTTTAGCTCCCAGAAAGAGTATTGCAATGCGGAGTCATAGTTGTAGTAACTGTTATATTTCCAACAGTATTATGTTTAACCGCGACTTTGTTGTGGTCTGGCAATTGTGTCAAAGACATAGCTGGAACAATGCCAACAATGAAACATTTCCTTGTTTGCCTTCTGTCACTGTGAATACGTGCGCAGCCATAGTTGTTCACTGTCTATTTTTAATGATGTGTGGTTTGGTCACGTGAAAAAGTCATTTACTTACTCATCAGGCCTCTTGTTATTATCTGGCCATCACAGCTAGAATGGACAATTTTGAGTGACGTAAACTGTCAATCAGTATTACCTCCTGGGACATTCCACTGGAGATAATTTGGACATTATCCTGAGCAATGCGGCAGTCTCTTTCTTGGCTGAATTAGACCTGTGTGTACAAGGTGACAGTTCAATTTGCTGCCAGGAACAAAATTGGTGGCTATTAATTGAATCGCGATGATATTAAATATTTTATAATCTTGATAGGAAACTCCAGTTGGTGAGAACGTAATGGCAAATAACAGCAGTTAGTTGTTTACAAATGTAGTTTTCAAGACTTTTGTTTCAAAGGCATCCGTCGGGGGGGGGGGGGGGGGAGGAAACCATTGAAGTTTTCATTCTCATTGTTTTGACAGCCTACTCTGTTGGAGCAGCGTCTCTTGTGGCTTGACAGACTAATGCAGGAGTGACAGTCTCTGCCGCATTGGTCACATCTGTGGGCAGTCTCAGGTCTGTTGAGATTGTAGTGTTATTTCCTTTGTGCCTGCTTGTCTTCTGCTGCATTCATCACTTTCTTTTCTCCTGTCTTGAGATGTTGGCGCAGAGTGTTTCTCCACTTCGCAGGATCATCAGCAAGGCCCTCCTAAGACTCGGCATTTATATCAACAGCATCTATAGCTCTGTAGTGAAAATCCCCAGAACTCAGTTCTGAGCGGCTACTGGCTCTCCATCGAGACGCAAGTTACCCACAAAGAATGTCTTTCGCGTTGCGGCCCTCCATGATCATTGCTTAACGAAACAAAAGGCGGTAATCTGTTTTCCTTAAACACAAAGCTGTGGGGAAAAGCTTGACACTCTGTACATATGAAGTATGATTCGAGAGAATAATTATTTCATATTATTTAAATTAATATACCGTCTACATCTCACAATTCTTCAACCTACATTTCAAAAGGCCCGTAAAAGCTGAATGTAACTCCCTAACATAAATACTCTCCGAAATAAGAACAAAAGTATCTCATTTTGTCGGCCTTTTAAATGGTACTTATTGCCGGAGTTGCCGTTTTATTGGTATTTTTTATTATAACCTCTACTAGCCACTATTCCTGAATAGTTTCATCCCTTACATACAGTACAGTTATTCAAAAGCTCAACATCTGCCGTTAGATAGAGGTGACAATGAAATCATTATGACAATAAGCTCTCTCCTTTGTCATTAAATTTGCACTTTTCACTAGTCTGTGCTGGCACCACTGCCGCCCCATTTCTTCAACACCCCTCCACCACCACGCCCTAATAAATACCTGCTATAAATGCTTCTTCCCTTGCTGCTCAGATTAATCTTATCAGGGTATATTCCTCGTTTGTACCCTTTCTACCTTCGATCTATGACACACTGTTATTCCCCTCTGTTTTAAACAAAATGCATTAAGCTTTTGGACACCTGTATTAACAATGTTTCATTTCCAAGATAGTCAGCACCAATAGCGTGCAAAAAATAGCACCAATAGCGTGCGGAGAAAAAAAAAAAAACTAACTCTTCACATTTAGCTACTAAACAGTCCTTTTCCTGGGATTTGATTGGAGCTGACATACAGTTACTGGCCAATCAGATTAGTGGCTTTGCAGTGAGGCCATCCATTATGCTTATGGGACTCACATCAAATAGTACTTATGACGACATAGTAACGACGTAAAATTAGCCACAGCGTGTTAGGTGAGCATTGTTCTATTCTTTCCATTGTAGTATGGTTGGTTCTCGTTCCCGTCTGTGAGTATTAAATCATAATCATTGTTATATAACAAATTGCCCGAGGTCACCACATGTGTTACAAAAACACGTTTACAAACTGCGTATGTGGGGAAAATGGCTGCTGACATCGCCAAGAAGAAATAAAAAACAGAGCCGTGCATATTTATTTGCTGGGATTTTAAGGTACAGAAGGAAATGCCACCCTCTCAGAGAATGCCAAACTTGATTAAACCGATTCTTTTGCAACATGAATGTCAGTCAAAAGTTCTAGATAGACAGCTGTTCATTATTTTCTTAAAAATGGACAATTTTTTGTTTATTCGTTGTTGTTGTTTTTTCTTGTTTAATCCTAGCGGGTCATTTTGAAGGGAGACAAAAGGTCCCATATTCAGACTGACATGTAATCTAATAATGCAATAACTTTCTGTGCAATATGATTTGCTAAGCTTTTATGTCATTTTTCTTTCATTGTGACACTTGCAGTATAGGACAAGCTGATAGCACACTTTTAATGTATGTTTTATTGATGAGATTTGTACAAAACAATTCTTGACTTATTCGTCCAGCCTGAACTCATCTGTATGACAATTATACACGAGAATCTTCCTCAACATTGCAGAGGGCTACGTCGTCTATTTCACATAATGGCGCATAGATGAGTTTGAAGGTTTTTAGTTATGACCAAGTTATCAATGCTCTGTTATTCTCACGTAATGGAGTATCGACATCTTTACTACTTTTGGAGTTATAGGCAGAAATCTTCTTCAGCAAAATTCAAGAGTAAGGGATAAGCCAGACCAAGCCTGGCACAGGCCCCAGACTGGTGGCTCGCCACCTAAATATCATGCATCGCGCGAAAACACTACTCACTGTCCATACCGAGGTGGTGTGGGCAGTAAGTAGTGTTTTGGTGTGATGCATAATAATTAGTCGGCGAGTCACTAGTTTGGCACCTTCGCCAGCCTTGGTCAGGCTTACCCCTAACAAAGGTGATCCAAAAAAGAGAAAAATGAGAATCTTGATGTACATGAGACGGGAAACTAGTATTTCCGACTCCCCATCTACATGGAACAGCGAATGAGTCCCCCTCAAAGCTTATACTCTGGTTACGAATGATGGTCTTCAGAACGCCGCCGCATGAGGCCTGCAACGCACTGAAACATTTCTGTTTTGCCTCGCTTTTGTGGACTGTGGAATTAAACAGGGTCTGTCTCGCTAGTTAAAAGTGGATTTCAGATGTGTGCAAAACGTGCAGATTATGTCAGTGGACACTGGGGTAGGAATATCATGGTTGATAGTATCTCATTCTGTAGTGCATGTCAATGACGTTTATTATCTATATTAATAAAAGTGAAACCTTACGACAATTGCAGCGCGCCTTTCGCTACTCCTCCGTTAATGCTGATTTGGTGGCCCTCAGATTTTATACAGCGCTTAGTATAGACCGCGGTCGGGTCCCCGGCATAGAAAATAAAAAAATAATTAACAACTCGCAGAACGTTTGTATTAGTTGCTAGGTTGCGACACATTGGCGTTCGGTCTATTTGTTCGGCAAATGTACGTAATTGAGGTTGGTTCCGGTGTCTGTATTACACTCACAAAACAACTTCCGGTTAGGACTGGTTTGAATGATGAGATTGAGTTCTAAGACTATCAAGTATGAACCTTTGTATGTGTGTTCTCAATGTGCCTCGACTAGGAAAAAGAATGGGTCTGGAATTGGGAGATTGACGCTGCAGGGCCAAAAGTACAGGTTTGTGTTTTCAATATGCCTAGGAAAATATTATAATATTTCTTTTCCATTAACACATGACGTTATCACTTCCTACGATGTGCAAACAAACTAACCCGTGCGCAAATCATAGCCATAATTTGACGGGTGCTGGTGGGACGCGCAGGACGTCAGTGCGCAAACGGAGAGCAGTAAAACGTATCTAAAAACAAACAAGCAAACAAAAATAAAATAAAGCTAAAGGAACAGGCAAAATGAAGCAGGTCCATAATAATCACCCAGAACTGAAACTAATAAATCGATTTATCCCGGGCAGGGCCCGGAACTCAGCTAGTTTTCTAATATTTCTATGGGGCTAAGGCGAAGATGAGGGTGCGATAGGAGCAAGAAATGAAGTCCGGGAGAATGAGAGAGAAAGAGAGAGAGGGGGAAGGGAGAGAGAGAGGGGCGAGAGTGAGACAGAAAGAGAAAGTGAGAGAATAAGAGCAAGAGGGTGTATTATTATGTATGTGAGAGAGAGAGAGAGGGTGTGAATAATATTAGGTGCTAGTGTGTGTGTGAGAGAGTAAAAAAGAGGAGTGAAACTAAGTGTATGTGTATGTATGTGTGTGCGGGTGAGCTAAAGAGGGAGAGCGAGCGACCGAGCGAGAGAGAGAGAGAGAGAGAGAGGGAGAGAGAGAGAGATAGAGAGAGAGAGAGAGAGATAGAGAGAGAGGGAGACACTGACATAACAAATCAATAAATTCTCTTAAGTGCATATCACAGATAAACACCAGACACACTCACACGCGAACAGAAACCAAAGCCACAGTACAAGAAAGTCTGTCTGGGAAACTTGCCTCTTGTCTAGACAACTTCGACAAAACTGAGGACAAATGGACAAGACAATACAGAAACATGCATAGTTTTGACTGATACTCAACGGGAAAACGTCTCTCTGTAAGAGTGAGGAGGATTCTCATGCATCTCTTTCTTCTGGAGGCGAATCAGTTAAGCATTCTTGTCGTATCTACATGCTAGACTGTCAGGCTGTGGATGTCAAAGCGTAAAGATATTTACGCAGAGCCCCAGCTTGAGTTTAAGAGAACAGACGTTAAGAAAATGCAGACGCCTGGGAAATTTGTCGTGCACTTATGCGTGAGCTGACTGATTGTGAATAATGATGTGGGTTCATAGATAGATAAATACTGTACATAGAAAGACAGAAAGAAATTATGCCAGAGATATAAGCAAACCGACAAACGGACAGGCAGACTAAGAAAAAGGCTTTTAATTAGAGACATCGGCAAACATTTCGAAATACGCGGTAGAAAAAAATAATAAAACGGTTATTTTATTTTCCCAAATAAAATCATATTATCAATCTGGACAGAGTAAACAAATTCATACTTTCCTTTATATAAGATACTGGAAAAGACGGTCCACATAATTATATTAGTCGCAGTCCTCAGAACCTTAAAAAAGATTATCATCTAGAGAATACGGCGTGGAATGAGGGGCGGCCCAGTGTATGGGGTGCACGTTTTTGTAAAGTCGTTTTTTTTTTTTTTTTAGTTCCCCATAAATTTCATCAAATATCTCAGAACGGGAGGCGAATCTGACCCAGCAGGAAAAAAGGAGACGACGAAATTAAGTGTGTTGCCGGTGGAATAGGCAAGCAGAGACAGAATTATGGAAAAGAGGTGATTTTGTATAATTTTATTTGCTCCTCTAGGCATTAAGCTCGGCGGCGAATGAAGCACAAATTTCAACTATTGATCGATACTACGAGCTCAGTTTGTCTTGCACACGCCGAGACCTGTAGCCACAAAGCTCACTAAATTCGGCCCTTTCATGTAAAATGGATGCTGAACTTGCAATATCTCTGCAACGACACGATGGAAATTGTCATTAAATTCACTATGACATCATTAAAGTCGTCATTAAATTTCGCAGGGCTTCCTTGTTAACTTCCCGTTTCACAATGGAAGTAGATGGTAATAAAACTTGCAGGCCTCATTTATTGCAGAATTTATTTATAATTAAGATGAATCATATTGTTGATGGATGTTTTACTTCATAACAGATGCAAAGGGCGTTGATTTATATCAGTACATCGCGTTAAATGTTCAAGATGTTCTAAAATGCTGTGGGTATCTCCCAGACTGATAGCATTAATTGTTGTCGGAAGGATGAATAGGCTCTACTTAAATCTGGCACCAGGTTTCTGACAAACTCTTTCAATGGACAAATTTCATAATGTGCTAAAAAAAACATTAAAAAAGGGGGTGGGAGTAAATTTTGGTGCCTAAATCACGACATAAATGTTAAATCTGGGGAAAACATTTTCTTCTATCTTGATTGTGTTCAAATCATTAGTCTTTCACTCTTTGTATGGCTCCTTTCAAATGTGTCAATGACAGCGTTATTAGGCTAAGAATTCAGGTCTTTGACTTTGGTGCCGAAGAGAAAGTAGCGAACAACAACAAAATCATTAGGAAATTTGATGCCAAATCTAAATTTCGATTAAAAAAAAAAAAGGCAACAAAGTTTAAGGTTTCTCACAAAGACCACCAGAATTGATAGACGATGGATTGACCAGGAATACAATGAAAAAGCACCAAAGAGGAATTGCTCCAGGGGGACGGATCTCAACTTTCACGAAAACCAGATTATTGGGAAAAGTGTGAATGTTTAACCAGAAATAAAAATATTGATAAAGATGAGGCGTCAAATTTCAGTTGAGATAAGACTTTCTTTGTAATCGGAGGATCTGTGACTCAACGCCGTGTGCACAATCGGTGATAATTATCGATATGTTTTTATTGATGGAGAGCTGAATCGGGAGGGAACAAAATCATATCTGGTCTGTGCAGGTTTCCACGGCCTTGTCAGAGTGAATGAACAACAACAACAACAACAGAAAGCTGAGCACTGGGATTATGGCGGACAGGGATACATTAAGACACCCATGGAAGAAGAATTGGACAGGGCATTCGGCAGAATGAAAGATTATTATACCGAAACAAGAAAAGTGTACGGGAAATAAACGATTAATATGAGGGAGACAGAGAGGAGCAACCGCGAGATGTCAAGAACGTAATAGCGATGACGTAGACGCTTTTGGAGATGACAGGCTGATAGCGAAAGGAAGATAAATTTCTGTGAACGAAGAATAGCACACAAGTTTCTCCTTAATCAGGTTTTTCCTGAATGCGATCTCCCAACTATTTGTCATGATAGAACAGTTTGTTCATCACCAGTGGAGACAATTTGGGAGTTTAGGCGAGACGGGAAACCTAGGTCCTTGAATAGTATAGACTTTTGTGTTATTAAAATGGAAAGTCTCATGGAGATTTTTCTTATTTCAGATTATTCCTTTACAATCTCACTTCATCTTTAACGCAATATTCGCTAACTCGCGTTGACCCATCAGGGCGACAGTTCTGTTGGGATTTTAAGAATTCTGTTGAATAACGTGCTCTATTTTTTGGGGGTCGATGGGCTCGTGTGGAGCGGGGAGGGGGTGGGGAGAAGGGCAAAACCATGAAACATGAATGCAGGGGGGGGGGGGAGAGGGTATATGGAGCAGATTTTACAACGTTAAGCAAAATTGTGACGCAGCAGCTGGAACATCAGAAAACCTCTCAGTGCATGATGAACCTGATGACCATACTGTTGGAACATTCCATGATGCTGGGCCTGCTGGACAAGGCAACGGAAACAGAGAGAACGATTTAACGGAAGAATACAGAATAGAAAAACAGAGCACCAATCCGCTTAGACACGCCCTGAAAATACCCAAATCCCGGTTATCAAAGGCTCACAAAACAACATAACATGGGGCAGCCAAAAATTGCGTATCTGAGAACCAAAGCACGTGAGACGGCCGTTCATTCAGACAGACGGACTGAGTTGCGTTACAAAAACAGTCAGCACTGGACTGATTGGAAAAAAACACTGGTTTAGATAGGAGGTCTCTCCGTGAGTCTGTACGAGTTTGTCAATCGCGTACACATTCACACACTGAGAGGGCACGAGAGATTGAGTTCAATCTACGTGTCAAACTACATGGCTGGAACTTTATGGTGAGGTTGCATGCGGCTGTTCGGCAATCTCAGTTTTGTTTACAATACACAAAAGGAAACAAAAAGGCGAGACGACAAGAAAAGATGTGGCACTTTGCATAAAATGCGTCTCATATTTCTTCCAGTTAACATGAATAGAGTACCCAAATACATCGTGACGGGCTCAAAGTGGCCGTTATTGTGCCGACGCCCCGGAAAACCCAAACTCAAACTCAGATCTGACGTATACCGTGTTCTCATGCGCACTATCTATAGCTCGTGATGGTAGCAGCAAGGATTGTTATTTTCTAGTACATACAGTTTCTCACAAAATGGACAAAACGTTGCACCTGAATGGGGGTCTAGGAGAGGAAAGAGAGCAAGAAGACGCCCCGAAAGACGACGGAGAGACGATAATTGATATTGTGTAGACAGATTGGACAGACATGGACAAAACGGAAGAAGAATAGAGAATAATAGTAATCATTCACTGGCGGAGGCTACGCTACATTCTGGGGTGGACTGAAGAGGCCTATATTATAACAAGGACAAATTCCGTACAATCGTTTGTCATGATGTGTCAGATTTAGCAAGTTGTAAATCATAGAGAAAAGATAAGACAGAAATTTAAAAAAGTAACAGAGATTTCCTTGGATGAGGAGGATACAGAAAGACTATAGAATACAGACAAAATAATGGTTGGACATGGTGGTTTAGAAGCAAGGTGCTCGCCCCTCGTACCGAAGGTAATGGGTTCGATCCCCGGTCGATGCAAGAATGTTGGATTTTTTTTTTCGGGGAAAATAAATTCTGTCCCTGATCCTATTGTGGGTAGGATAGAGTACCTAGTCTTCTCGGATAAGGACGAAAAACTCGGAGGGCCCTTGTGCACGTTGCACGCGTTAAAGACATCTTGGCAGTTGAAAGTCAAGAAGAACAGGCCGAACAAGGCCGTGGGCTGGGCAAAACGCTAAAAAACTAATCCCTTCCACAATAAGAAAGAAAAAACAACAACAAGAAAAGTGAAGTGTAAGTGCCAATGGCATTGAACCTTCTAAAATAAACACCTAAACACAAAGAGATTTGTCAATGAAATGAAATTTCCTACGAAATCCTGTACTACAAAGTCACATGTTTTTTGATTGTTCGATGTGTTCTTGTTGTGGTTTCCTCTCATTGGTTTCACCATCAGACCATCGTAATCTGCATCTCTTTAGTTCCGTATTTCGGCAGCTTAGGTTAAGATACTGAAGTAGGACAAAGGAGCATGGGTGGTTAACCACATCACTGTCTGTCTATCTGTCTGTCTGTCCATCTATCTCTCTATCTATCTATCTATCTATCTATCTATCTATCTATCTATCTATCTATCTATCTATCTATCTATCTATCTATCTATCTATCTATCTATCTATCTATCTATCTATCTATCTATCTATCTACCTTTCTTTCTATCTGTGGGTCGCTCCGCCCTTCCGCCCATCATTTGTCCGTAAGTTTGCTCTATTTGTCTGCCTGTCCGTTCAGCCACCTGTCCGTCTGTTTGTCTGCCTTGCGTCTGTCTGTCTTCACTAATCTGTCCTACCATCTCATTCGTCATCAATACTTCTTCCTGTCCATCCCTCCACCCTTTGAATTGGTATTTATTTCACTCATTAGTCGCAATCTCCGCCTAGCTTTCTCCACAAAGCCCAGCTCTCAGTGACTTAATCAATCATTTGCCCCTTTTTTTTTTTTTAAAGTTACGCCCTTTTTCCTCTCACCATTCCTTCTCATCTTTCCTGCCGGCTAATATCCAGTCCAAAAGGATGCGGATTCTCTTCCGCCAGTTCATATTATTTGCGTGCGGAAAGCACTGAAATAGCTACACTTTAGTACAAATTACTTCGTACTTTCGAGCGTAATTTTCTGGTGGTAAAGTGGCTTTTATGAAAGCACCACATATAGTGGGTTCCTTAGTGAACAACATTGTGACGTTGTCTCAGGTAACCGTGTAAGTGCGCAATTTGAAAAAAATAAAATAATAATAAAGTCTGGGTTCTTATTATAGGAGGGGAAAACCTCTGTCTACGTCTATTCCGTGAACATTTTAACTATATTATGAACCAGTTTTGCAGTAGAAGCAAAAACACACATGAAAACCGTGCACGAATAGCAGCGCTTCAATCCCCCTAAAATTATAAATATGCCATATAATAAGCCAGAATGCTGTTTGACTGGCCTATTTCACCGGTTCACTCGTGCGGAAAAACAAGTATCTTCTGATCCCAAATATTCTTATGTCGATGCTCGGAGTATCAGTAGAAATAATATATTTTGATATCACCTCTAAATGTAACTCATACAAGTACGATAATTAAGCGTTGCACGGTCGCTGCAATGGCTATTTGTGCACGAATAAACTTTACTGAGGAACTAACTACGAACCAATGGATCATGTTGATTAGATTACATCATCTTGACCTTTGTATTCTTATGGGGCCAGCAGTGCACTGCGTCAAATTAGTTTTCCGTCAGTTTGAACCTGGACATAAATCACCCTTGCCTTTGAATCAACCAGCTAGACAGGCTTGGTTTAGTCTCATTAGTGTAGCTTCTGTTTTAACTTCATAGTACACTAAACCGAGGCAGAGCGGCCTTGACTCCGTGTGTTAAGGCCTTAACTGGGAAAAAGAAGTATTTGTGACCACCATCGGGAGTAGACGGAAAAAGAAACACTTTGTTTGCCTTATTGTAACCTTGCAACGAGTTCTACTGCTACCCACGGTCTATCTGTGACGTTAATGTTAGTAGACTGGCATGATGCCTATGTCCTGGGTACCTCATGATGTTTGTCCATCACAATTACCTGAGTAATATCTGATGACCCAGGGTCGTCGTTTACACGAAGACCCTTTCAGTATCTGATCCAGAGTAAGACATTGGATTGGCATTTGAGGCTGACGTCCAATCTTAGATCGGTACTTCAATTCAATTAACTCAAAGCTTTCCTTTCGACTATTCGTGATACATGGACGTTGTGACTGACCCAACTTTGGAAAGGTGGAGAGAGAGAACAGAACTTGAAAAAAAAACTCAGATCTCAGAAATGCCTTATAGAGATCGAAATTCCTAGGAAGCCAAACTCTCTCCTCACCCTCTCTCTCTCTGTCTCTCTCTGTCTCTCTCTCTCTCTCTTTCTCTCCCTCTTGCTCTCTCTCTTTCTCTTTCTGTCACCCCTCCTCTCAACCACTCCATCCTCAAAGAAGAAACAGTAGAATCTGCATTAAAGGCCCCAGGAAGACGAGGCTTGTCCTGAATGGAAGATAATTGAGTGGTCTGAAATAAATCGAAATAATAAAATAAGATTAGCCTTTTAAAAAAATGAACATCAGGAAATGTTGTAATTCTCATGTGCTAGCAAAGGTATAGGGCGACACGGCAAAGACAAACTCATGACCTGTGTATGGCAATAGTTACAATGAAAGGGCCCTAGTTTCGGACTGTGCAAATGTAAAATTCTTAGTATTTAGTTGTGTTCATCTGACTTGAGAAATCAGCGAATAAGACCATTTATGGAGACAATGGTTAGCGTCGTCATTTTGTGGTACGACAAGAAGCACTTAGTTTCTGCACATATCTGGCTTGGGGGCAGGTTGATCTAGAGACAAAATGTTCGCCTTTCGTGCCGAGCGTACCGGGTTCGATTCCCGGTCAGCGCAGGCATGTTGGAAATTTGGAGGAATTTCCTGTTCCTGATCCTATGATAGACAGGATCGAGCACTTAATCTTCTCCGAGAAGGACGAAAAACTAGGATGTCCCTGTGTGGACATTAGGCACGTTAAAGATACCTTGGCACTTGGAAGTCGAGAAGAGCAAGAGCACCGAATCCCTACCCCCCCCCCTCCCCCGGTGGATCAAACAACTGCACAATACAATTATCTCACAAACAAGAACAAGAAAAATTAAAAAAAAAAGAAAAAAAGATAGGTGCAAATACCAAGGCCCCAGATCCTCGGAAAAACAAAGACACAGAGATCTAGCTGGCTTTTGTTGCAAAACAGTTTTGAGTAATGTGTGAGTAGAACGTGACTAAGATGATTTAGGTGCTAATGTAATTGTGTTGACAATGTTTTCTCCACATGAGGATGGGCCTTGTGTGTCAATGCAGATTTAAGCAGCTCCTATTTCCATGGATTATCGGGGCATCCCCAGAAGGCAAGGCGTTTTTTGGTCTTGAAATTAACGTGATGAAAATGGCTTAATGGGAGGCAGTTATTTTTTTCACTTCCTCCCTGTCTTTCATTTTTTTTTTACCTCCTTCTCTTTCTCCCTCTCGCAGATGAAGCTAGCAAACCCATTTGAATAGTAAAAAGGGAAACCATAAAGAATATTACAAGGTGAATTCTCTATTTTCGGTTCTCATTCACAAACACACCACAGAGTGAATACACGACGTTTGGACAAAAACAAAACAAAACAAAACAAAACAAAAACAATGAAGCCATTTCTATATAGAATGTAAGGCAATTGATGTCCGTAAAGTTTTTGTTCGGGAAAACCTGACCAGGCCCATATTCGGACTGAGCAGAGACATATTTGAATGTATTTTAACACCAACTGCATACAGTCTTCAAGCTCAAGTAATAATTAAACTATATTGTCAAACCCAAACAGTAAACTAGCTTTCTGATACTGAATTTCAGTCCTAGCATTTGAATAAGTGCGTTGGCACGTATCCGGCTATGTCAAGGCACCTGAACAAACCATCGCAAAGAAATGTTGGCCTAATCGAATCCTTGCCGGTCTGCGACTTGTTGGCTGTCATCAGCTCAGCTCAGTTTTTTCCAAATTGTTGTCAAGCGAAACTGCAGTCACAGGTCGCCTGTGCTAAGATGGTCTCGTGGAGTTTCTCCGTGCAATAAGGGTTTAAAGTGACACTCGTTTCAAGTTGTTGGTAAATCTCATTTTATAATTGTTGTTCTTTTGAAGAATGTTCTGCCCGTATGGCATGAATGCAGACAATAGAAAATGATATCAGCATAGAAGCATGTTATTTTATTGAGCCTGTAAATCCACGGGAATATTAGTGAGCGACCTAATTGTGTTACTGTGGCAATATTTGTTCGAAGAGGAGGCAATCGACATTAGAATGATGACTTCCGGGTGTGCGGGCATCTTAATTTTTTTCAGGCTTTTCATTTAAACTTGTGCACGGTGAACCGAACAGCAAATTGTGCCACAGAGCGCCATAATATGCATGCTCGTTTCTTGTACATCCGCCAGGGCTGACAAGGATCCTGGGATATGCTGCTTCATCGCATGCCGCCAAGATGGCTGCTGTCTCCAGAGGGAATTTGTTCCCGAACAAAAATTCGGCGCCGGATATTGGCTGTACAAGGTCGTGTGGATAAACGAGCAGCATGCACGTACACACAGATGAACACACGCACGCAAATACAGAGAGACAGAGAAACAAAGCCGGGCGAAACAGGTTTTAATGGACTTGTCAGTGCGATTTACATGCAGCGTGCTGGGGCAGGTCAGCTAGCTTGCTCTAGGATGATCATGTTTACATGCAGTATTCCTGTGCGACCAGCCGAGGAATGCGTGAGAATATGTAGATTAAAGCTGACAAAATCGTGCTTCAGGTGAAATTTTTATACCTCTTTAAAAAAAATCACAAAGTAAAATATTTTACAGATGATTTAGTACTTTAGCTTAGTTGAATGCAGAAAAATAACTAATCAATTGTCAATTTCCATCGAAGATTTTTCCCCATGTGGATGGGACTTTCTCGGGAATTTGGTCTTTGACCTTAAGTCCGATTCCGTCAGATCCAGTCACATAATTATTTCTTTCTTGAAAATGCCAGGAGTAAAGTTGAGAAATGCCCTTGAGCAAAAAAAAAAAAAAAAAGAGGCTGAAATGGGACTATGTATAGGTTCTGGTCAGTACGCACTGTAAAGCCAGACATTTTTAAAAGCATGAGACCATGCCTTGAAAATTACCATTATCTCCGATTCGATGTTATAATTGATACTAATCCTAACCTAAAACCTGAAGTTACCCTAAAGCTAAACATAAACCGTAACGTTACCTCAGATATTTATTGTAGCTGATGCTACACGCCGTCCTTTGCCAAGGCACATGGTCTTCACATGCGACACTGTGGCTAAGGATGCACATACGACTTTGTTGAGTTGCAGTCGCATCGCAGGTGTTGAAACCTAGGCCAAAGAATGGACATGAGCACGAATGCTAGAATGCAGCGTCGATAGAAAGGTGAAACTAAGACCACATACAAGTGTAGTAGGGCACTTTTTGTGTTTCATAGACACTTCAACACGATAGCAAGTCTTATTTGCACGACTAGACTGAGTCAAACTGGAGAAAAGTTCAGTCAATTTTTTTGTTCCAGTGGTATTGGCTCTGTAACCTTTATAGAATCATTTAGATGCAGAAGCATCTACATTTTATGTTGGCCGTGGAACTGAAGGGCGAGCGCGTGACGTTGATATGGGACAACGAGTAAGAGAAGGATAATTATATAAAAATTAGGATCAAGGATGACAAGCAGTGGCGGATCAACATTTTTGAGGCCCTGTTTGCCCCTTCGCAACCGGCAACAATAAGGCAACATCCAAAATTCACTAACTAAAAAAAATTTCTTCAAGGCCCCTGAAATTTAAAGCTTTATTAGTTTCACCAGTAAATCAGCCACTGATGAGGAGGTAGAGTTGAGAAAAAATAGATTTGTTAACTATAATTATGATGGCAGTAAAAGAGTATTGGGTGAAACAGAAAGCGAGAAAGTGTGAGTACTAGAAGATGCGAGAAGACAGGTGACAGTGAGGAAAATGTTCAGGACGAAGGCAAGGAAATCTCTGGAGACCTGCACGAGAATGGGACCTAGAATAATGACGAAGGCATAAGCGAGAGATTGAAAGGGGGTAATTAGGAGGGCGGATGTCTGGATGGTGGGAACATGGATTAGACAGGAAAAGAGATAAATCGCTGGAGATTCACTAGACAAGGGCGCCAGCATGGATAGAAGACAGGAAATGGGTGGAAGCGGACAGCCAGGCAGAAGGATAGACAGACAAACCATAACAGGACAAGAATATTTCCAGACTAGAGAATGAATGTGAAACAAACGCAGGAAGTGGACAGTGTAAGACATTTTCATTCTTATCATCGCAGTAAAGAGGGACATCAAGAGGGGGCACCTTAGAAAAACGGAGAGAGAGAGAGAGAGAGAGAGAGAGAGAGAGAGAGAGAGAAAGAGAGGGGGTTGAATGAAAACAGACAATGAGTGAATCAGAGAGAGAGAGGAACTGGATGGTCACAGAGAGAGAGAGAGAGACAGAGAGAGAGAGGGGAGAGAGAACTGGATAGTCACAAAGAGAGAGAGAAGAGAGAACTGGATGGTCACTGAGAGAGCTAGAGAGAGAACTGGGCAGCCAAAGAGAGAGAGAGAGAGAACGAGTGTCGTACGAGAGAGAGAGAGAGAGAGAGCGCGAGTGAGAGAGAAAGATAGATTGAATCTGGGAGATGGGGGGAGGGGGGTAAGTGAGATAGAAGGACAAAGAGTGAATCAGAGAGAGAGAGAGAGAGAGAGAGTGAAAGAGAGAGAGAGAGTGAGAGGGAGAGACAGACAGACAGACAGACAGACAGATAGACAGACAGACAGAGAGACAAGGAAACTACACAGATAAGGAAGCAAAATGAGCAATGTTCTTAATTGCTTACCGTCACGCATAGCAACATGTTGACTACGAAGAGCTGGCACGCCATGACTGAGCAAATTGCCCTTTGTTTTCCCAGGCCTCTCAGATTTACGCAGCAATAAACATTTGAGGGCCTCCAGAGGTAAAACCTCGATAAACCCTCGTATAACTAGATTCCGTTGATTGCACTTTCAAGCCCACTGCTTTTGTAGTTCTTGTTTTCATTTCATTTGTTTTTCAGACGAGGGATTTTTTTGTCATAGCTTTCAGATGGCAGGTGCTGACAGTTGTCGAAATGTATCATAGTAATTTGTTCACGTAGATGTTAAAGATCTCAAAGAAAATTCAATCCTGGGTTGCTTGCACTCCAAAATGATTTAAACATCATTAAGTGCCTTGATACATCTCCCTCAGAAACGGCAGGAAACAAATAAATAAATGATTAAATAAATGAATAAATGAATAGATAAAACAGATGCATAAGTAAATAAATGGATAATAAATAAATAAGTAAATAAAATGGATAGATCAATCAATCAAGAAATCAGTCGCCCCTAGCTCATTCATTCACTCACCCGATCAATAAATGAGTGAATGAATGAATGAATCATTCAATGAATGAATGAATGAATGAATGAATGAATGAATCAATCAATCAATCAATTAATCAATAACCACTTACAATATTTCGTACTCCATTCCGGTTCCATTTTTAGTGGTGATACTACTTATGCGGAGATCAAAAACTTGAATTTTGGCGTTCATGATCATTAACAGGACATGGCCATATGTGAGTGGATGTGGCGAAATCGGGATTACGGTGAAATTGTTATATCTCTTTAAAAAATCAAAATAAAATATTTCTAAGACGATATCAGGCAAAACATTTTAACTGAATGCAGAAAAATGGCTAACCTTTCATATCTTAACCAAATGCAAGTTTCTATTTAAAACAAATTACCCTTTGGAGGGATTTTCTACGGAATTTAGTCTTTCATCTTAAGCCCGATTTGGCAAGATCTACTCACATATTGTTAGCTAGGGAAATTTTAGATGGGTCGAATTGGATGTCACTGGTTTATGACTGGGAAAATCCCGACTGTGTTGCCCTTTGTACATGAAAACTAGGTTTTGCTTTCTGGCAAAATAAAGAGAATACTTCCTAACAATGCTGATCAGAAGGACATGCTAATTCCAAAATGGCTGATTTGACCAAGTGGTCATAATTTCACAAATCTTAGTATTACAAGTATGATTTGACTGATTGATTTGATGGGAATCGGAATCCTAGCACATAGGTCATCCCCAAAAATGCTTCTCTCCCCGCCCCAATATCCATTTGAGGGTTAATCTACTAATTGTTCCAGTGACCAGCTGGTTCCATATTCCTTCGGAAGTATGTTTTATATGAAGACCCGCTGACCACAGTTAAGAAGAGGAAGCTCAGATGGTATGGGCATGTGACAAGATCAGATGGGCTCTCCAAGACCATACTACAAAGAACAGTGCAGGGGAAGAGAAGGCGAGGCAGACCAAGGAAGAAATGGGCAGGCAACATCGCCGAATGGACCAAGATGAGCTTTCCAACAACCCAGGTACTCGCCCACAATCGCCACAAGTGGAGCCAGCTGGTTCAGCGTTGGTCACTGCAGCGCCCCTACGACCCCGGCGGGTTATGGGATCAGTGACAGTGACAGGGATGTTTCATATTCATAATATTCATAAAACATAAATTTTCGATTTTAAATTACGTAACGCAGTCCACATTTTTATTCACCGCATATATCTCATAGTGAAGTTCTCGACAATCTGCTCAAGCTTTGCTATTAAAGAACCCGAACTTTTACATATTGAGCGACTTCTGGAAACTAAAGGATGTCGGTTTAATGAAAAATAAAAGAAAATACTTATCTTTAAAGCTGTGCAAAAACGAAAAGAAAAATGAGAAAGCTTTATAATCAATCACCACTGATCTAACCAGTTCTATCTTACTAACGAGGCTTACGCGCCCACACATTTCTCATTTGGAACGAGATTGAAACGAGCGGGAACTGACCGTGAAGAAGCGCCGGTGACCTAGATTTGTTTATCGCGTGATGGCTCCAATTTCCAGTCTGTGTGACTCTCGGCGCTTCGGTCTTTTTCATTAATTAAAATCGTGTTGTGCTTTTTATAATGTCACGATGAGATGAGCGCCTCATTTCCAATTACTGATGTCCACAATGTTGCCTGTTATGTCTGTCCTGCCTCCTACTGTGTCACAGTTTCACTACAATAAGTCCACTTTATAGGCACTGCGTTTCCTTAGAATAACAAAGTTCTGCCTTTCATCAACTTTCGAGAAATTGATGATTGAAGTTTCATGTGCTCATCGCTTTCAGAGAGACAACTGCTCTTCTTTTCAGTAATACTTATAAATTACAAACCAAATCCGCTTGATTCTTTGACACACAAAGAAGAAGTAGTGTGCAGTGCATAAACTCAGTTCAACCAAAACAGTGGAGCTAGAACCTTATCATTTTAAAGGGTCGACCCAGCAAAGACCTTTTATTGCACATGCGTTATTTCCCGCGAGCATTAATGATTTTCAGTGAGTTTTGGGTAGATTAGAGCACTATTGTTTTCGGTATTTCAGTCTGCCAACTCAGAACTGTCATTATCAGGCCTTCGAATGTGGAGCCGAATTTTGTGTCTCAGCATAGTAAAAGTCTAAAGCTCTTTCTCTGTTTGACCTGTCTATCATTTGGTTGTAGTTGGTTCTAAAGTCCTTGTCAGCATCTCATTGTAAAATACCAGCAGGCTCGAGGGAAATAAGAAGTTGGATCGTCATCGTCATCGACATCGTCATCATCCATTCACTTGTACTGTCTGGGGTGTCGCATGGAGAACGAGCTGACGGTCAGCAGCGAGCCGGAAGGATTCTTGAAGTGATATGTTGTGTGATTCCAGACAGATACATTGGTCTAGGCAGGGGTCACCAAACTACGGCCCCGGCCCGCGAAGTCAGTTCATCCAGCCCGCCATGGTATTTGATTTTGTTTGATAAAACCAGGGATACCTAGAGCTACGGGATGGACAATTGCTTATGCGGCCCGCGCTTGTAAGTCTGTCAGTTATCCGGCCCTCTGTGAAAAATGTTTGGTGACCCCTGGTCTAGAGGCGAGGTGCTCGCCTCTCATGCCGAAGGTAATGGATTCAATCCTCGGTCGGCGTAGGCATGTTGGAATATTGTTAGGGGGGGGGGAGGGAAGGAGAATCCGGTCCCTGATCCTATGGTATTTAGGATCGAGGTCCTATTCTAGGATAAAGACGAAAAACCCGGAGGGCTTGTGTGCACGTTCTGCACGTTAAGGATACCTTGGCAGTTGGAAGTCGAGAAGAGCAGGCCAAACAAGGCCGCAAAATTCTAAAAAAAAAAAACCCAACTAATCCCGACCACAGCAAGAAACAAACGACCAAACAAACACGAAAAGTGAGGTGTAGATGCCCACGGTCTCGAACCTCCTAAAACAAAGACCTAACCACTCGGCTCCAGCTGGGTTTAAGTTTTGTGAAAGTATTGCCATTGTAATTCCATTCATAGAGACTAAACAATCTTCTCTGGAAATAAAATTGTGTCAGATAAAACACAAATGAATAATTGCCGACCAGATAAAATACTATCTATCTTTTTCTCTCTCAATGCTGTTTGTATTCGGCTAAAAAAAAAAACACGACAACACAACAACCCGAACCTAGGCATTTAAAATATCAAAGGCATCCCCGCTGTTACCTATCAGTAATTGGATGTAAAAAGAAGAAAGAAAAAAATGGAAAGCGTGATCAAACGAATTCCAAGCGTTGATATATTATTATTCTATTTCATTTTCTCTCTCTTCTACATACTCTCTATCTCTCTCTCTCTCTCTCTTTGATTGGCACCTAAATGCCTGTAGTGTTTTTGCATCTTCAGTTTCTATCGGGGAATCAGATTCTTTTACTTCTTTTTTTTTTCTCTATCTTTTGGTTTTATTGAGTTTTTACTTGTGTGGACTCGGGATGACGTCAGTAAATCGTGGTTGTCTCCCATTTTTCTGTACCGGTGATGTCCCCCTGAACTACCGCGCCAGCGTGAGTGTTCTATGAGCTTGTACTGGGAAGAACAATTTCCGCACGGTTCGGTACTTAGTCCCCTCATATTGGCTGGATTCGGTTCTCATGAGGGCGCTAGAACGCTCAGTAGCACGAATAGTTTCCCGGTGGAATCATGAGTTTTGTTGGTGGAAAGAGTGGAATTGGACTATTGTGATTATTTATTTATTCGTTATTCCAAGGAAATGATTCATGCTCGAAAAGTATATCTTAAGATACAACCTTGATATATATCTACAAATACTTAATGATTTTTGTAAAGAATCAACAGTGATCGTCGTAGAATTTAGTTTTCATGTTGCAACTTTCAAATAAGGTACATTGTGCAGTTTTGCGTTAATTTCTCTTGCCGTGTTTCTCTGAGCTTTAATTCCGTGACGCAAATAACGGCGTACAACCTTCTCACCTTCCAACATCGATCAGTTGAACGTACGACATTAATTTGTCGGTGGTTTATTAACTGCATCAGAACGTAACGCTTCAGCTGCGAGCAATCATTTGCCATTTTCCATCAGTCGGACTTCTTAGAGAAAAATAATATTAATAAAGCAGAATGCCGCGGAGACTTGGCCTATAATGAAAGATCATTTTCTGACCATGTACTCCTAATTAAACTTCAGGTGAGAATCGGTAATTGCTTACTAACCAGCGCGCCGTTTTTGTCGATCTAGCTATATCAAGTCATTTGCCAGAAATCTCTGACATTGTAGCACTTAATATGACAAGTTTTTTCATTAGCATCACAAGCGCTGGGCGGGCGTTGCAACCAGGAAACAATTTGGATGAACAGAAAAATGCGAAGTATAATTTAGTGTTCATGAAGTTTGTGATCACAAAGAATTTAAATGACAAAACGACGCCAGACAACAACTCCTGCCTCCATCAGACCTCCCAAGATATTGCATATTATGGGCTAATTATTTAAACCCTTGTGTTTTCCTACGGCGGGTCCATGTTTTGCCGTGAACTTTTTGCTTTGTTTCAGTATGTTTTATCACAAGCATGACCCTTTGTGTCTACAAATAGATATGTAAACTTCTCATGGCTTAAATTTTAACCTGTTTACATCTGGGAAATCAAAGTATTCTATTTTCTTTCACAGGGAATGCGTGCCCTCTTGGGCAGCTTTCCCTACATCAATTATTTATAATATTTCCCTTGCCAGTTCAGTGCAACCTCCAAGTGAACTCCCGACTTCAGAATGCTCTATGTAAGTGTGGCATAGAAAGGGATAATGGACATTGCTTTAATGCTACTTGACAGTCATTTCATTCTCATTCTGCGCCGTTTCCATGTTTTTTTCTGCAGCTTCTACTATCCCGCACCAGTTTCCTCCACTTAATCATTGATAAAGCTACATTTGAAATGAGATAACCCAGGCACGCAGTTAAGCATTATTGCTGTGCCGCCAAGGATATTACATACACGGCAGTATGGATTGCTTTGACGACTCGGCGAGAAAATGTGCATTTAGACGTGCGGTGACGGTTACCATTCCGGATATGAAATAGTGCACTAGTTGTGTAGCCTCGCAATACTTTGTTGGGCGGACATTTTAATGGGATTCCGCTATACATTTCAAGAGCCTTTGTTTGATTACATCGATTTTTGTTCCATTTCGGTACATCACAATGAATTGCAGCGTGAAGGGCTCTTTTATGCAGTTTCATGAGTGGCACTGAAATAAGTTAGTTCCCTATGCCACGTTTCTGTGAGACTGGTGAAGGTTCTGTTTAATGGGACAACGCTTCCGGCATTGAATTTGTGAAGATTGTGTTGCTTTTAGAAGAATGTCATTTTGTGGTGTTGTCATACATTTCAGGGGTGGTGAATCCCTCTATATTGTTACTGCACGTTCTCCATAAACTGTGAAACTTCGGACTGTGCGACAAAGAAATACTTGCCTTTACTGAGGATAGAGCTCACTTTCAGTTATAACCCAGTGGCTTTTAATAAGAGGGTTATGCAATGTGTTACAACTTTGAAATAAAGCAAGAAAAACAATAACACGTAATGCTCTATCTTTTTCTGTTATGCTATTAACGCGTCCATTACTGACCACATGTTGACCATGAATCTAGTGATTGTTAACAGCAGTAACTGCGGTTTTATTAATGTTAGCATTTATAGCCCCTTACTGCAGCCTTAACCGGTAAACGGTGTAAATCAAAGTAGTGATTGCTGCCAGTAATCTGAATGCAATTATCCATTGGCTTGGTAGAAGACTGTTCATGATTTTACCCGGTCACCATTTAGAGGGTTGAAGAAATTCATCTGCGTTCATTATGACCTCCTTTCATTCACTGGTCTAGCGAGAAATATTGCTTTACTGGTCTGACATTCTTTTCGGAATGGTTTGGAACTACATTTATCCCACCGGTCTTGATAACTGTCAAATTCCATGAAGTATTTTAATAAAGTGGAAAAAATCAGTGATTGCCAGGCGTTTCTAAAAAATGCGATACGAGTAATATATCGTAGACGTCAAGTTAACTGGCTAATCCTGAAATCAGTCAGCGGCATTTCTTTTTAGCAAACCAGGCCATGACTTACAAAGGTTGTCGACTTGTCTGCTTGAACTAGTGCACTGAGCATGGACATTGAATCCTGGCAGGTAGTCTTACCATTGCATTTTATATTCGAGTATCTTATTTTGTTTTACTTCAGTCTTGCAATCATTTATGTAGAATTCCAGTCGAAAACAAAAGCTGGGATGGTAATTATAAGTATGTGTTAAAACATCAAGGAGATTTACACATAAAAAAAATTAGATGCTTCACATTCTGAAATCGTTCAGTTTTAAGTGTAACGTTAGTTTCAAATCCGCGAAGAGAAATTGAAAGGGAAGAAGAGAATTCTACTAGAGCTGTTTAATGACGTAGACGTAGAAATACTGAAGATATAGTTGCACCAGATTAACCTCAAGGACTTGATTCCTGACAAATTTATCGAATTTCCTGAACTTGTGTGAAACATGAAGAGAACAGTGGAAAAATCTTTACGGGTCCACGTAATGTAGAAGTTAGAGTGTAGTTTATTTTTCATTCACTACTCCGGTCCTGTTGCCAACAGCTCTCGCCCTCACCATGTGGGGGAATCGACTGAACAATTAAACCTACTATTCAGTTCAAGTAATGGTCTGTTTGATGGACGGCGAACACTTTATGTTATAGTGAGCAAGACATGTAGAGATGCGGATTTAAATTGATATTGCGTTCTGACACACTATGAATCGCGGATCGCTTTGGATATCACCGTGGTTGTACCCTGCAAGCACTGCATTAGTAATGAAATATTGCAGAAAATCAGTCCTTTGTCTTACCTGCATTGTTTGCATCCTTTTGGCGTTTTCATCTCGCCAATCTGATGCTATGTCATGTTGTGCGCCTTTTTAAAGAGGCGGATTCTTGAAATTTGACCTTAGTAGAGAATGGAAGAGAGATAGAAAAGAAATAAGATCAAGGGAGAAAACAAAAGAGGGAAAGATGAATATGGCGAGAGGAGGCTGGTGGATTGAACGAAGGAGGGGAAAAAGAGAAAGCGATGGACAAGTGTTGTGGGTGAGTGCAAAAGAGATAACGTTTTTCACGTCTGTGATCAGAAAGGAGTGAAGGAAATAAATCATAAGCAACAGGCCATAATATCAACTAGTTGGTTCTTAGAGTCCCAAGTTCAATGATCCTGTTTCAGCGATACTGTCACCCACGGCAGCTTTATCCCTGCCTGCTTATCTAATTAACCGCTGCCACACTCCAGCGCTCCAAACTCTCGCTCTCACTCTGTAGGCCTGGCTAGCAGTGTCGCACCACTCACTCTCAGGACACTGGCAAATGACCCCGGGTTTCCGAGGATTTCTTCACTGGTCGTCACGCATGGAGACAGTTTCCTGAGGGCGAGTTAGTGAGTTTACTGAACGTGCTGTGTTTTGTTTCCAGTGGATATAACAAATGTAAACAACAGTAATGTTTTCGATCAGAAATATTTCTTCTTGTTTTCTTTCAGTGAAAAAAAAAAAAGGAACATGATATTTATGAAGAGCAAACTCACTCATTGTTGAGAATATATTTGCAGTTTTCAACTAATGCTTTTGAAAGAAACTGGTGTAAAGAGAAGACAGAGCCCCCTCTAAAAGAATCGTTTAGAATGCAAATGTCAGTCTGTATCATATGACAGTGAACTATAATTATCAGTCTCGGACATTTTGCGGCAAAGATAATTTCGTCACCACTTTAATTCTTATCATCGTGTATTCTTAATGGATGCAGTGTGGTCATTTCTGTTATGTTTCGGTGTGTATTTATATGAAACACATTAAGGACGGTTTCATGATGTTTGAAAACTGAGCCTAGTTCCACTTCGTTTCAGTCGGTTCAATGTGATGTATGAGCTGGTAAGTGTTCTAAAGACCGAGGCAGTTGGTTTCTGATAAAAACCCATAGAAACTTATGTGTTGGTCTATGGACAGCCGTTTTTGCTGTGTTTTGTGATTAACTGGTCGATTGTTCTGGAGGGCTGATGGTGATAGTTATTATAGTGTAGACAATGTACTTTTAAACAAGTGCTGGATTGTTCCCAACTGTTCTCAGCTGGATCTACCAGTTATCAGGTTATCCCGTCCAAGGGGAACTAACTCATACCGAAGTGAATATCAGTAGATAAGTCTGGAAAGATCGGTGAAGACTGAAATTTGTGCGTATGAATAAAAGCATTGTCTATCGTCACTGTAATTATTTTCTTTTTTTTTTTTAAATTTGAATTCGAATATTTTTCTTTGATCTTTTGGCTTAAGAAAAAAATTCATTTCGTCTCAGGGGATTCAAACCCATGTTACATTGAATGATTAGACGATCTTTGATTTCCAACAAAAATGGAGTTAGACCATAAATTTATTAATTCATGGGCACTGATAATTCAATTTTAAAAAAAAAAGATCACTTGTACATGCAAAAAAAAAAGGCAATCAACAAAAAAAACAACAACACCCAGCAACAAAAACTCTGTTTCTGAAACAACGAATTACTGGCAATAACGGAGGAATTATAGCTGGAAAAGCCCCATGACCACAACTATCACCACCATGACTACAAACAAAAACACAACAATGCATTTCTTTTGGAAATAGAACAAGAATAAAATAATCGAACAGCATGTCACAAAAATGGACAGACACGGAGGATCTGTAGGAGGAGTCCAGGCAATATTATTCATTAAATCTAAACAGACTCGCCCAGACCGTGTTTTCATTTTCAGTTTCAGGGTTAAGAAGTCATCGGAAAACGTAAAATCTTGAGGCAAGTTTCATTTTGTGCATTCCATTCATCATCGTTGTTTGAAATTAACTGAGGTTGCATGTAATGGCAAGCCATGCTGATCAGAAAATAACATCCACCTGTCGGAGACGTATGGAATCCCATGGGTGTCTAGGAGATGTCAAGCGTACGCAAAGACAAGAAATTGTAAACATAGTTTTCTTCATTTCTCCCCACTGATATTAGATTTGTGTGCCTCTTACACAGTCGTGTTGAGCTGATAAATCACATCCGAGGTTTCTTCCTTCATGCATAAGAATGTTACCGAAGACACGTCCAGTGCTTTTTCGTTTCATTTGGCATATTCCTTGTTTTCGTCTGATTTCAGGCAGTTTTCAAGTGATAAGCGTCATTAAGGAGCGAGTGAAACCGTGCACAGGACATTTTTTCTGGTGGATCAAAATCTAAATGCTGATATTTAGAACTTAACAAAACTCCTATCGGTAGGAAGTTGAGACAGAAATTGTGTCAAAATTCAATGTAGAATAATGGTTGCATCCATTTCCTGGCTCTTGTTGGCCGGTATTTGATATTTCACCACGCCATTTTAAATCAGATATAAACAGAGCCTTAAGTGCTCTCCGGCGTTGTTCTGAATTTGTTTGGTGCCGGCTAATATTATCCTTCTGTCTTCATAAACTGATAGTCTTCAGGCACAATTAAACTAAAAGTAGCACTCTTTTCGCTGTGGTTAAAACATACTGTTGGAGATGCCTCATTTCTGTAGTATTACGTCAAATGAAGCCAGTCCAAGACGAAATTGACTTTTCTCACTTGATTGATCGGTTTTATATGCATAGGGATTATGGTCTGTGGAGTGTGAATCTTACCCGTTGTGAAACCTGGAATCCATTTCTATTGTAAATTGATGAAGGTTTGAAAACTCTTGCTATCAGTACGATCGCTTCAGTATTGATTTATTTCAGTATTGATTGATTTTAATGTGCAGCTTTTGCATGGGGATCTTATCTGAATGTCCAGAGTGATGGATGGTTTTTGGATAAAACAAAGGCAAACGTGATTTGACTTTTGCATAAACAATGTTTTTTGGCCAGGCTGCGCCCTTATCGCCAACCCTGGTGCTCTGATTAGAACAGTGTGCTTGTTAATGCTATCCAAACTGACGCTGTTGGATTTGTTTTCGGTTTGCTCCTTATCTACAGTAAAAAGATGTATCATTATTATTGTAAACTTTGTAGCTAGACAGTAAGAGAAATATGTAGTTATTATACTTTTTCTGTGCCATATGAATGACATTAATTATTGATTAGTTAAAATGTTAGCCTTCGACAAGTACTGAAATTGAAACTGAACTCGGTTTGTAAAGGTCAACATAATAATAATATTCTTCTGCAATGATCAGCTTTGAGAGGTGGTTATTTCATCCAACTCCCGGAAATAAATCTTATTTGAAGGGTGACAGTAAAACAACGCCAGCGGCCATACGTTGTGGAAATATATCATGGACATGAAAGGTCTATTTCCTAAACATTAGTGAATGCTGCCCATAATGACATTCTAAAAATTCACATGTTCGGATGATATTTCCCATTACACGGTTTGTGCTGCCATTCTCTGGGAGATCATGTAATCCGCCACCGAGGAATTAAAGATTTGACACAAAAGCTTTTCTTCCCATTCCCGGCTCTAAAACAAAGGCATGTTACATTAAACTTTCATGACGCGAGAGTGTGCTGTGGAGTCGCTGGAACAATACATCATGGGGAGTACATTTTGCACCTTGTGTCTCGTCTACCGTGTGATTTCAGAACCAGTTATTGACAATGCTGTCTGAACTAAGAGCGTATCAAGCCTTCCATAGATGATGCAGTAACTGTTGACAGAGAATTAATACCGTAGAATAGTAATATTCAACATGAAGTCTTTTACTGTCACGAACAGCTGTATCAGTTTTTGGTATTCTGAATAATTACCACTCGTCTTTCGCCTGGGGATCAAGCTCGATAGGATATATTATAGTTCATGAACTGTTCGGCCTTGGAGTACTAGTAGGAAGGAACCCTGTTCAAAAACGGATCTTTGCGGTGGATTAAAAGAAATGTCCACGGTTGTTGTTATGTGAAGAAGTATACACAACGGACATTCATAGTCTCCGTCCTATTAATTTGTTACAGTTTGAAGTTGCTGAGTCCACCAGCCGTCGATTCCGGTTGTGAAAAAATTTGTGTGAAGTGATACGCATTTGTGATTCCTCATTTGTGCCACAGTGTTTGGAGTTTAGTTATTCAGTACGGTAAAAAAAAAAATGCTACAGAACGCTACTTCACGACTAACGTGCATCAGCTCGTTTGATGAAGACAGCGATGAGGATTCCCCGGATGAAAGTGACTCAGTCTGCGGGTGAGCGTTTTCTGGGACAAGTGTCTCAAACCTTATTAACACCAACTATCACATCAACTCAAGTATCATTATCATCTTGTCCACTACAACTTTATCTTCTAAACTATCTGTTATAATTTACCCTTTAAAGCCCAGACATAGACTTAACACTTTTGAAACTGGCAAAGCTATTTTGAACTAGTGAAATACATGCAAAAATATCAATATTAATGCCGAAATCTTCTTTGTTTATAGATTAGAAATTGTATTCAAAAAAAAAAAAAAGCCAAAATATATTGAATACCAGATTAATATGTTACGTGTTGCAAATGTGATACACTGGACGCTAAATGGTTAATATGGGTACGACAGTACTTGACCAACCCGGATCAAGACAGCCTTTTCTTACACATCAAATTCCTCATAGCAGATTCAGTCAAAACTGTTTTACGTTTACTATTGTATCAACCCGATGGAGGTCCTTAAAGACCGCAGGCTAGCAGCAATTTATTATGTTTTTAATCTTTTAGAATTCATTGTATAGTTTTCTTGTTGTCTATTTCTAAAGCAGGGTTTGTGAAATTATATTTTTTCTTATGTCAACTTTCCTAACGACGACATTTTCTTCCTCTTCACCCTGTTCTTCCCATTTTCCTCATCATTGTCATTACAGGCTGTATCGTTTTCTCATGTCCTGCTACAACTTCAATTCTTTTTTTCTTTTGTGGCCACATTTAAATTTTCATATCGACGACAAAATTTTTTCCCAGTCTCCATTTTCTTCTCTGTTTCATCATTATTGTCATTACAGTCTATTATTTCTTCCTCACTTCCAGTTTTACAATACCTATCTTCTCTTTCAAACAACGGCAAACCACAAGTCAAAGGGCGTAAAACTAGACTGATACAAATGGTATTCAGTAGGTCTAATTGCGGGATTCATGTACACACACATACAAAAGACACTTTACTGCAGGGGTCTCTTCCCGTTAAACTTTTAACTTCACTTTTATGTGATCTTATTCACAGGAATCTGACGGTTGAAAGCCATCCCAAAGTAAGATAACAAAAAAAAAAAAAAGATGGCTCGAAGTGCCGTTATCGTGCTGACGTGCCGTTAAACCCAAACTCAAACTCAAACTCCGCAAGTCTCAAGTAAGATTTCAGTGCTGTTAAATACAGACTACAGAAATGATAGGAACTGCAAAGAATGCACGTAAATGCAGTTTTTATAAAATGCCAATTTTAGTTCTCAAGCCCATTAGGTGTCTCATCATGTGAAGAAAGAAAAAAGGGGTCCGTCTCTTTGCAGCAATAAGCTGTTCAAATATATTTTTTTTTGAATTTTAGAAGAGGCGCCCCGGGGGGGGGGGGGGAAATAAGGCTGATTTATTTCACGCATAATATCAAGGGAGATGCTCTTCAGAAATAACGATTGTCATGCGGTGGACACACTGGCCCATTCGTTGTGGCATTTAAGTGCAGTTGAACCTACAGAAGGAGAATCTTTCTAATGCAGAGGAATAATGACCAATTATAAAGGCTGGTGGGTTGCGTGAGGATAATGATCTGTAAAGGAAATGCAGGTGCAAATTGACGAAAAGGATGAATTTTTGGGGAAAGACACTTTGTTTTTTTTTTTTTTAAATATGTGATTGCTTCTACATACCAGCCTCTCTCACATCCCCTCTTTAAAAATCTAATTGAAAATGGAACAGTGCTCTATTTTCTGTGGACAGAAAAGAATGATATTTATTATATATATATATTCCTTAACATCATCATCATTATCATAATCGTCATCATCATCATCATCATCACTTACTAGTACCACCCAATCTTTCGTTATCAGTATTATTAACAACGAGACCCCCATAATTATCAGCTCTATATTTTGTCCCCAGGAAGTCTGCACTCCAAATAATCTAAAAGTACATCATGAATGTCATTATTCCAGCATATCTCATGGCGTGACATCTGGGCCTCTTAATCATCCCATTCGAATTCAGATAGATACGCACTGTCGTGATCGGTTTGCAGCTTTGATAGCATGTAATATGTTGCATTACCCGCCAGCAAATTTAAACTCAAGGGGAATCAGCCGAATGGAATTCATTCGTTCTTCCGTAGTTGATCACATTTTTGTGTTCGCCCTAAAAGCTACGAGTTCATTAATGTTCATTCCGTGCTTCATCTCTGTCACCGCAATTGATTTTCTCCTCCCGTCTCTCGCTCTCCCTCTGTTTTCTTTTCTCTCGTTCTTTTCATCTCCCACCTTCTCTCTATCTCTCATTCTCGCTCTCCCTATCGCCCTCTCTCTTTCTTTCTCCCCTCCTCTCTCTCTCTCTATGTCTCTCTCCTCCTCACTTTCTCTCTCCCAGTCCCCCCCCTCTCTCTCTCTTACCTTCTCTCTCTCCCCCCCACTCTCCTTGTCACGCTTTCTCTCTCATTTTCTCTCTCTCTTTCTCTCCTTGACCTTGTCTCTCTTTCTCTGCCTCTCTCCTTGTTCCCCCTCTCTCCCTCTCGCCGTCTGTCTTACTCCACCCATTCCTGTCTCTCAGTTTCTTCCTCTCTCTCTCTCTCTCTCTCTCACTTATTTCTAGTTTATCAGTCCCTGTTTCCCTGTCTTTCTGCCCATTAAATATGTTCTCTGCAACCCCACCCGGAATAAGAGATTACCTAACGAATATAACATTTACTTCCTTCTGTACCTTCCATTATGAAGGAAATTACTTAGCTTCTCGGTGAACGTCCTTTCAACCTTTACTCGCTGTGGGATCCTCTGATAATCAAGCTGAAATGGTAGCCGTATCAAACGCCCAAAGCTATATGCACGAAGTATTTTATCAGATATATTATTATATGAATGACAACAGGCGGATAAAACACTGCACCGAATGACAACCAAGGACAGGAAAAAGAACACTAAGACGGCCTGGGAGAAGATGGCAAGACGACATAAAACAGAGAGGAGGAACACCATGGATAAGGAAAACATCAGACAGAGCCAGAGAGGAATGGAAATCATCATCGGAGGGCTACATCCTGCAGTGGATGAACACTGCCTAAGTGAAGTCTGAACATTGAAACAGTGCCTTTGCATGAGATGAGAAAAGGGGATTGACCTATGACCTGATGAATAATTCTGACCAAAGTCCATCAGTGAGATCAACATTACATTTGTGAAGTTCTCAACTCCATTTCTGGCTTGCACAAAGATTTCTTGGGATTAACAGCGTCATTTTTAAAATTTATGTCCACGCAGAGATCAACAGTAGTTACAGTGCATCCTAAAGAATAGAACAATGCATAGATGGTCAAGCAGAGTACAGTACAAGTGTGCACACAGTGAATTCTGAGTGTATTTGTGCACCAACTAACGAGTATTTACGAGAACTATAATTACACGATTTGCATCCCCACCACAACTGCAGTCAATCTTACAAGGGAAGAGGTATTGATTACTCCCTTGATTTTGGTTTTGTTTTTGTTTTGTTATTTGCTCGGTTGGGAATAAAGATTTGCATAAACCCTCTGCTAAGATGCCCAAATACGACCAAACATGGCAAGCAGTCTCACTGAGCTTTTTAAATACCAGTAAAAAACAAACAAGTAAAAGAAATCTAAACAACAAAAGCTGAATAAAAAACAGTCAAACAAACAAACAAACAAACAAAGGGCCCCCAAATTGTATCAGTCTCAGGATGCACCCCGAAGAGCATTATTTTTTCAACCAGTGTGTGATCTCACCCAAGCTAAAAGTACAAGGAATGATAGTAAATAATAATTTCAAGCCCAGAAATGGGGATTTTCTCGCCAGGAGTCTGATATATCAACGTTCAAGTCTTATCAAGCAAAACGTTGATTTTATTGAAGATTACCCGACGGTAATCGACGCACCAGTGACAGCCCAAACCCTCAGACTTTGTGCCTGACATATTGTCTGTCTGTCCATCCGTCTGGGGCCAGGCCGACCAAATTACCGAGGCCAGTGATAGATGTCTTGTTGGAGCTCGTTAAGGCTATCTCTACTTGTGTACGCCTGTCTAAGCACACACTGGAGGAAATGTCCACTGAAATAGTGACAAACAAAAAAACCGAAAAAAAAACTAGGTCAGTTCCTTGCTATATCCACGATTTACAGTCCTGATAGCAATCAAGTATATATTGCTGCGTCTGAAAGACCTAGGGGTAGTACAGCACTTAATTAGAGGTAGGTCTGTTTTGCATCGGGTTTGACTCAGGCCATACTTGAATTTCATTTGAAGTGATTACCGAGACAAGACTTGCTTCAATCTCACCGATGCGCGAGGTTCCCTTTGAGACGACAGTCCTCAAAACCAAAGCAAAACAGAATGGATTTAGTGCCCCGTGGGCCGCAATCTACGGTCTCACTTTAGTTTACGTCCACAGTGGCTTTGTCTTTTGTTGGATCCCTTCCACTCCATTTCCGAATCTGATATTTGCTGTTCCTTGTTTGCGACATTTCAGTGACCCAATTTCTGCAGTTTACAGGACACGACCTTTGTTCTTGTCTGCTCCATCTCCATTTTCTGAAAAAACTGGAGATCTTTTAGTAGGGAGAAGAGGTATAACAAATGCACACTTCGACACCTGTTTAAAATGTGTTGCGGCACTTATCGAACTGTTTCCTAGCTCCCGTTTATTCTAACTCCTTATCATAATACTAAAACCACAAACGTTTAATGTCGAATTATTCAGTAGTGCAAAAAGTGGAATGGAAGAAACAAGGACTAAGGTTGCGAGGAGTATTCAATCCGTAAATGTTCAAGCTACGCAAATGGGTTGGTTTTTGGTTCTTATTTGGTGACCACAACCTTGGACGAGACACGGTATGGATTACCACAAGATGAGATGAAAGCGGAGAGTGATATTCCATAGTTCCCTACCCCCGCTCGCTCTTTCTGTTTAAGGCTTATTCTCGCGCATTGGCAATGGTTCCTCGCCAAAGGCGCCCATTTTCATTCACATTCTTGTCTTGGCTTACAGAAGTTTAATTCTGTGTGAAAGGTACATTTCTAAAACTTGGTAATACGTCGACGGAAGAGGGGGAAAATAACTAGGTCAGAATTGTAGAACTTTCAATCCTAGTCCTTTAATGCCTTGGCGTAGACTCTCTCAGACAAAAATTCTGAATTTTGCAGAACTATTTAAAATGGCTTAAGACACTAAAAAATACAAAAATTAATCATGAAAACTTATCAGTTGATTTATTAATTATGTATTGGGCACTAGATGAAGTATTTCAGGGATGGAACCTTAAGAGGTGCGGGATTAATTACTGCCTGTATAATGATTTGTCATTGCACAGAGGATCTGATTCTAGTGGAGAGGCTTATGCAACAGGTCGAGGCAAAGCGGAAGAGAAAAAAAAAGGCTTGCGGCCAAACAGACAAACCAGCGTCATTCTTTGGCTGCGCTGTCTGTGGAAGGGACTGTCACTCCCGGATAGGCTTGCCCAGCCACACACGACAATGCCCCAGACCGAGAAGTACAGACATCCAGAGCAAAAGCTCATAGCCTTTCAAGACAGACGGGTGCCAAGCAAGGTTAAGGTCAACCTGCCTTATGCCGGCAAAAGGGAACACTTTTTAAACTTGGCCCGTGGAAGGTCCGTTGTGATCGAATGCTTGCGTTTTTCCCCTGTTCATTTTTATATTCCTATGTGATTTATGGCAACGTTTCTTTCTAGTTTGTTTCTAAGGCAGAGCCTTGCAACCAATGCCCCCTCTAAGCTGCCGTGTCACTGAAATGGCGCCGTGCACATCAAAATGTTGGCGCGCACATCAAAACGATACCTATTTTAATTTACATTTTAAATATTTTTGCTCAAAGCATAAAAAATTCGGCTCAGTGGTCTGGAAACATTAGAAGGAAAGTTGCTTGTAACATTAACATACAATTGTCTTTTTCTCGCACATTTATCTATGGGGAAAGAGCGTTTTGCAAAGAGACTACATGGAGAAGGCACACGGTTGACATAAATAAATATCAGCTTGTATTGATCTGAATGGACGCTCATCCTTTCATCTCTTGTAAATTATTGGCAATTTTGCTCATCCGTGAAATGAAGATGAACTATCTTCAAGTGAGGAAAAAGAGAATGTAATGAAAAAAGGACACGGTTCTTAAAAATGAAAGTTCTGCGTCAGAAAGGCGTAGCGTGGGAATCTTTATGGAGCCCTTGGGAATCCCTTGAGCGATGGAGGAAATAAGAAAAGGGGTTGGATGGGGCATATTGAAAATCATGGACGAGTTGTTACCACTCAAAATATTGCGTAGGTTGGGAACATGGAAGAGAATAAGATTTTTACAGCCTTCTATTATTTAAGGCAACCGGACTGTAAAACTGTAAATCGCCAGAGGAATATGAGGACCATTAATTTTGCCATGTTTTATGATGTCAATTGACATAACTAGGCGGTGTGTCGTTGCTACTGTATAAATCTGCAGTATGAGGATATGCGAGATATTATGTCTGCCCCCTGTGCCTGGTTTCTCCTGTAAAGATTATCATATTTTACGTCTCAAGATAACTTAAGAACTTATGCTAGCAGCTCTGTGATTGTATGTACATGCATAATTATGTTTTGTTCCTCATCCAACGGGATTGTGTCATTATAAATGACTACGCCTAGTCACATGTCTGATTTGATTTGGAGTTCTGAGAAAGGAAAAATGGTACACTAATCATGGATGTACACGTTAAGACAAGATGCCATACACAGCAGGCACCGAACATATTAACCCTTTATTTACCAGATGTGCTTTTAGTTCATCAAATTCATGCCTAGACTTGATTTTTCTACATGTAGTGTGCTATCATGACTGGAAATGGGCATCTCAGCATGTCTTGATTTTGTTTTTGATTGCTTTGGTGAGGGTGGGAAATTATGAATAAATAAGGATAATTTGGAGTATGGATACTCACTTGTTAGCTCTCGGCAAAACAACAAAACTTCCAGTTCTGGAATTTTAACTCTGCGTGAAAACACATTGAAGGAGGAAAACTGGAGTTATTAAACCTTGTGAAAGAGTAGATAAGTAGATTGGAAGCGTTCTCAGTGTTTGGGGGGGGGTGAAAATGCGGAAGGGACTTTGAGGTGCCGTCAGTAAATAATGGGTTATGCACAATACTTTCTGCTTGTGGTCTGGATACTGCTCACCGAACTGGTCATCTGTGACTGAAAAGTAGTTTTTTTTTTTTTTGCTGCTTGATGGGTTTAGTAAAGCAGACACCCGCGCACACCTCCCAGGGTAGTCTGCAACATCACTATCAGAGACATGTGACCCACCCACGAAAAGAGGTTTTGTGTTTGGGGTACGGGTATGTGTGGGTATGGGAAGTGGGTGGCGCGAGCGGGTGGGCGGGTCTTGGCCCGGGTGGGACTTGGCCCCGAGAGAAAGGCAAATAGTTTTTCCTACTCTAATGAATCCATGAAATTCACCTAATCAGGAGAATGAGAGAAAAAAACAACGGGGTAATCTCATTGCTTCTCTCTCTCTATCTGTGTTTGTCTCTATCACTCTCTCCCTCTCTCTCTCTCTCCCTCTTTCTCCCCCCCCCTCTGTCTGTCTGTGTCTGTCTCTTTCTCTCCCCCCCCGTCCCTCTTCTGTTTTCCTCCCCTCCTCCTCCTCCTCCCCCCTCTCTCTATCTATTTGTCTCTCTCTCTCTCTCTCTCTTCCCGCTTTCATTCGTACTCGTAGTCTCTGTTGTATTTCATCCCTCTATTGCTGTGTCTGCAACTCTGTTTACCTTCCACCGCCACTGTGGCTATCTCGTGGCCAATGATAACATGTCAGAAGCACAAAATACACACGACACCAATATCTTTTTAAATGCGGCAGTGCTTCTTAGTTCAATCCATCATTTCTGTAGACAAATTGTCAAAGATGAGATGCCTCTAGATGTCAGCTTTAATAATGCTTTTGATGCACGGGAAAGAATTCTGTCAGATACAGTTTTCATGATGCTCTGGCTTTATAGCCCAATTGCATTCCTCATCCCCTATCAGTAAGGAACAGTGTTAATACCTGCAGAGACTGTTGTGTCCAGTAAACTGGTAATGTGCTATTGATATGGCATGCATATAAAACGGTAAAATAATATGCAATAACAGTTTTATCAGTTGTGACTCATTATGTTCTTGGTGATTCTTTAGTAGCTTGTCTCCTGTCAAGCTAGACACTGAACTGCGGGAGGTGGGGGGGGGGGCGTGAGGGTGATGAAAGACAATTTGGATCCGGGGGCGGGGGATGGGGCTGATTTCCTGAAAAAGGTTGAGAATCACTGGTCGACACGTCGGTGACGTAAACAGAACAAAGCAAAATATAAAGACATGTTTTTCCACTGACGTCACAGTATGTGTGCTTGGTGCTTGACCCGATTTTTAAATACGGTAATGTTACTTTGTACTTCATATGGCGGCGAAAGAAAAAAACGATATGGACGCACTTGTTAACCATACTTGTGGTAATAATCGATGTCTAGACGATGGCAGCTTGGATCACGACTGGGAAGTCCCACAAGTCTCATTACATCCTACATTAAGTTCATCTTGGAACATATAACAAAAGCGATGTAATCTACAAGAATGCATTGTTATCGTTCGTGATGACGTACGATCTGAACGCATACATGATTACCAGATGTTAATTCTTCTCCGGAGACGTAAAAAAAAAAAGCTGTATGTATAAGGGCCACTTCCACTGAATAGAATAAGAGAGATCTGGAGTCGGTAGACCTGCCAACACTTCTGGACGTCTCAATGGCTCAGTTAGTCCTAGTTCATGTCTGTTTGTCTGTAATCTACGTGGTCATTTTGTTCCTGCTGGTGTCAAGTGCTATGTCGCTAACAGGACTAGTCATGTGATCAGACTTTACAGATGGTCAGCTGACTAAATGTGGACGTTTCTGTGTCGGGCGAAATGTCAGTTTTGCGTTCCACGCCTTGTTTTATTACCGAGGCGTTCGTAGAACGAGAAACAATCACATTATCCGGACAAATCCCATTCTCCCAGATGTGCTTTGTGTCATGTTTGATGTAGGGACTCAAAAGTTTAGTAAATACTTTATGGCACACCCACGCATGGAAACTTATGTTAGTTCCCATCTCGCCAGGCGGCATGGTCAGATGTGAAATGTACACTGACCTGCTTTTCACCATGAAAGCAGTGAGAAACGACATCAGCAGCTGAAGCAGAAAAACAGTAACAAGAACAAGAACAACAAAACAAAAGCAACAACAACAAGAAGACAACGCTGATAATAAAATATAATATTAAAGTTAAATATGAAAAGAGTGTTTGGTATTAAACATTTTGATTTTGTTTTTCAGCACACTGGATAAGTACGAGTAGATCGACGGGCATCTCAAACACTTCTTACTTTACAGTGTGTCAGTTCAAATAGGGGCATTTTTGCTGTAGCTATTGCCCACAATACAAAATTATTTAAAAATGCGTTTTTTTATGTTTCTCGATAATAATATGAGATGGGCGTGGTTGTCTGTCGCTTTCGACATTTTTTTTTAGTAGTATTAGAGTCGTCTGTTTTGAGGATAATTGGACTTTTTGTTTTTAACAGTGTATTCATGTGTCAACCTTATTTAGAGTCAAACTTAAGTTTTTGACGCGTTGAAGATTTTTGGGAATTGGAACGACACCTGCACGCAAAAGCGAAAAAAATAATTAATTGTCACTCTTTCTAGATGATGTGAAAAAAACCAGAAAAACAATATAGATTCTTTCCAGGTCTGTCGGTCACGTCTTTATTGATTGTCAAGGCATATTAGTTAATGAGGGGACACCTGTTGGTTGATGAGCAGAATTTCGTTGTCGTCTCAATGCTAGAACTGATTTCAGTGGAAGACGTCTCAAGGGATTCAAATCGAGAAATCGTTCTGTATCCTCCGGACATCTCTAGAAATCTTCTACATTGTGCAAATTCTGGGGCTAGACGCAGGTGGCCAATTAGGGTTGATCTTGTTTCGCCCCAGACACATGTAATGTTGGGAATTTGGACCCCTGTCGAGCATTAATTAAGAAGCCTGCCTGTTATTTCCCTTTAATGAAAGCTGGTGAACAACATTTTGTCATTCATGACATCATTAACTATTCAGTAATCACCCAACGCCCCGTGGCGTCTATTTATTTCTTCACGGTAATAATGTCAAACTGTCTGACATATTTTCCCAGTGAATACATACTGTGAGTCTCTAAAATTATCCAAAGTGCACTTTTTTACCTCATGTGTTTGAGGTCATGTCTACTTGAATAATAATTGACGTTTATGACATCAGGGACATTGTGGGGTATTTGCTACATTGATGCAACTCATAATTTGCGGATTTTGAGGGTTTGTCATGAAAATGTTTCTCTCACTCCTAATTTCACTATAATAGTGTGATTTAATCAGTTAAAATCTTTTGGAGGCGTGTGTTTGTGACATAATGTTGTCCTCTGATCAATTCAAACAACTCTTCAAAGTTTCGATCTTCATGTTCTCGAAAAGACAATAATGCACATATACAAGAATAATTATGGAAAATGCCCGACGATATAAAGTGCTGATATCGGCAGCTCTTCCACATACGCCCCCTTAAAATCTGCCTGGCAGTTGCACTGAATGCCGCCAGACTCCAGTATTTGCTCTGGGGTTTGTTTGTGTTTCCAGCCTTGATTCATGAACAGACAACTACTTTTCTATCTTTAACTCTGGGTGGGCTTAAATGTGCAAATTATCCGTTGATATCGTAAGTAAGGACGAGTAGGACATTATTAATGCCAACAAATGTACGAAATATCACCTCTGCCCATTCTCCAATTCCCCAATTCTCTACTCTTAGTCTGGTTGTCATTTGAAAGGAAACAAAAGGTTGAAAATGGTCCACATGAGACGTATGTCTTACTCCAGTTGCGTAGGCAAAGCGCGTTGTTTTATGGGGATTCAGACTGTCTAGACTTTTTTTTATGTCATCATTTCAACTTCGCACTGGGAATAAAATGCATGAAACAACAACTGTGGACAGAGAAGGGAATTTAGCATTGCCAGTCACCTAGACAGAGGAATTTCCACAGTTTGAACTCTGGTACTCATAAAGTAATAAAACTGATCGACTCATGTACTCTGGAAATACGTACAAACAACTAAAAGAGCATGCCTGGTTGCGCGGTGCAACAGAATGGAAAACAAATAAGTGAAATTATCAACGAGAGTTAAAGCTGGATGCCATAGTTACACAAACAATCATTAATTTTATAGCAGGGGTCGCCAACCTTTCAGCGATGAAGAGCCATATTTGAGATTTTAGATAAATTTCAACTCAAACGTGAACTGCAAGAAACATGCCATGTGAATGTATATAGCAGCGGATCTATAATTATGGATGTGACAGAGATTAAAACATAAACATTAGATCGTGTACTTATAAAGTTCTATATCCTGCAAAACATTATAATGATCAGTTAAATCAGTTAACTTTGGTACTGAAATTGTTGTTAATACAAGTTGCCCCCCCCCAAAAAAAAAACTTTCATTACCCCCCGCCCCCCCCCCCACCCCACCCCCTTTCCAATTTAAACGTTTTCTTTTTAACCACCATAAAGAACAGAGCTATGGATGAACGCTAAAAGAGCAGCATAAAGTTCGTGAGCCGCTGGTTGCCAGCCCCTTATTTATAACACTGAATCCATAGCTTCTTGATCACTACGTTGTTTCTGAAATTGTACAATGAAATAAGTATGGCTTGTCGAACTTACAAAGCACTGAATCTCGTGTGCAGAATTTAGGTTTGACACAATATTAAAATAAAAATACACCATCATGACCTTGAGAGACAGAAACTAAGTCAAGATGGCATCAGATTGTTGTTACTTGTACAAACGTACATCACGTGTTTTGCGCTAGGGGTAGCTATTTTAAAGCTTTCTGTGACTCCAGAGCTAGAGAGCTAGAGAGCCCCCCTTAATTAATTGTCTTTCAGATTTTCCTTTTTGTTTTCCGCCTGTTTTTTTTTGGTTGAAAGGGTAAGGGGCAGGGTTAGGGATTCGATAAGATTTAGGGTTGAGGATAATGATGGGGTTAGGGATAGGTACGTGTACGTACGTGAACCAAGTGCAAAACGCGTGGGGTTCGTACGTACAAGTAACAACAGCCATGTCAACAACATTTGGCGTCACTGACGTCTTTGAGATGTACGGCACGTCTCAGGTATTCACCCGGCCAGGACTACTACACGCCCAGAACTTTTCGTTTCTTCAGTTGGATCAATATTCCTTTGGGTCAATGTACTCTAATCGTGTGAAGCTCATCATTGAAGACGTGGGATGATGGTTAATCAGTTGGGTTTAGGATGTAAATTTCCGCTAAGTATGAACAGTTCTCATTCGTTTGACGGAAATTTCGGGGGCGTCAGTTTGAGAAAGTATTGAATATAAATTACTATATTATTTGCAGGCTGAACGTGTTTGCCTTGACCCTCGGTGGCTCGTCTTCGACTCTCTCAGATTTTTACCACTACTACCACCGCTGCTGTTGCTGCTGCTATTACTACTTCTACTACTATTACTACTACTACTACTGCTGCTGCTTCAACTACCAATACTATTACTGCTGCTGGTGCTTCTGGTACTACTGTAACTAGTACTACTTCTACTACTAATGCTACTACTGCTGCTGCTGTTGCTATTACTATTACTGCTAATACTAAGCTTACTACTACTATTATTACTACCACTACTACTATACTACAACTACTACTACTGCTGCCGCTGCTGCTGCTGCTACTACTACTGCTATTGCAACAACTACTACTACAACAACAACTACTACTACTACTGCTACAACAACAAATGGTACCACTACTGCTTCTACTACCATTGCTACTTCTACCACTATTACTGCTACTATTACTACTGCTGGTGCTACTACTACTACTTCTACTATTACTACTACTACTACTACTACTACTTCTACTGCTACTACTACTACTACTACTACTTCTGCTGCTACTACTATTACTACTACTACTATTTCTACTACTACTACAACTATAATAATATAATGTTTAAACGCTCATTTTTATCGTTATTTCCATCAGCAACATCATTTTCTTCTCCATCAGCAGAACATGTACCGCGGCGTACAAATAGCGTTAGTATCAGAAAAATACACACATCAAAACGGTACCGCGTTTTCAAAGCGCTCTAGGTATACAGTAAAATGCGCCCACAATATGGAAATGTCATCAGAGCTGCTTTCCTGGCTACCACTATTGACTTTCCTAGCTCCCCACAACCTGTAGGCACAGAATCAATGCTTTTTGCCCTGGAACAAAAGACCATCATGAAAAGTCACGGACTATTCAGATCGAAACTTCTCTCTCTAACGAAAGAGTAACCACGTCAAGGGAATACAGGTCAATGGTTGAACAAAGGTCAACGACAAGCTATGAACTCAAGCGGTTAATGCCACTGTCACTGGAATTTCAATTCCTGACAGGATGGAAAATGTGTCGATTCCTAATGAAATAAAAGGGAAAGCTAATGTGCATTTATAAATTAACTGACCCGTTGCAGTGTTCAACCACCTGTGGAACAATGCACATTTTGATTATTGTTTGTACATTTCGCGGTGTATCTGAATGTCAGGTGACTTAAACGGTTCTTGCGCAACCCTCCGTCCGTCCGTGTATCCATCCATCTGTCTATCCATCATCTGTCTATCTATCCATCCATCCTTCCATCCATCCATCATCCACCCATCCATCCATCCATCCATTTAGCCATCCATCCGCCCATCCACCCACCCACCCATCCATATTTCCATCCGACCATCCATTCAGCCACCCATCAGTCCATCCACCTATCCCTGCATCCATCTATCCATCCATCCATCTATCCACCTATCCGTACATCTATCCCTCAATCTGTCTATCCATCTATCATCCATCCATCCACATATCCAGTTATCCACCCATCCATCCATCAATCCATCCATCCATCCACGCATCCATCCACCCATCCATTCATTCATTTATCCAAATGTCTTCGATTATGAAAATAAAAGTGATTGACATGGTACACGATTTCCCCCCCCCCCCACCCCCCTCTCAAAAAGTTGGTAGCTAAATGTCACTGTTTGTTCAGATAGAACCTAGAAATATTTGAAATGAGAAAACATAATCGCGCTCCATTCAGGATGAATAGCAAAAACATGAAAGGGCTTAAGAGTTTAAAAATGCAATACTTTTTAACATTATGATTTCAAATGGCATAGAATTTTAAGACAAAGAGGGAATCAAAATGCTTCTCAGCTACAAAATTTTGCAATTAGCGATTACTTTTATGGTCGATATGGGATATCTCAAGTTAGACACATTTTTCTGTTATTGACGTCGCAGAGCATCAAGTGTAAATCGGATACAAAGCAGCTTGCATCATCATCTTGAAGCAAAATGTCGACATAATCACCGGATCATTCTCAAAAACGTATTTGCGATTCTGTCATTTTTGTCCTCTGCACGGGCGCTTTTCACACCGAAATGTCACAAAAATTCCTACTGACCCAACATGAAATCTCACTTCCAAACTTCTTAAAACTAGCCATTGGCGCAGTAAGTGGTCTTGTCCACAGCAACCGCTCCGCTCCGCCATTTTACGGAAAATGACGTATGATAAAGTAAAACACTCTTTGTCTCAGCTTTTTGTCCACAGCATACGTTCCGCTCGCTTCCTCACCGCTATAGAGGCAAAAAGTATTTTGCTATTTATACATTATTTTCCGTAAACCAGCGGAGCGGATGCTGTTAGACAAGACAACTTAGTTGTCTGTGATGGGATTTAATGTCATTCATTAACATTTGGAGCTTGCAGATTTCTTGAGATGCCTTAACAAATGCCGAGGATTCACTTTTTTTTGGTTGTCTTTGCACAGCCCAACGTCCGCTTCTTTCTCTTAAGTCTACCGGCCTGATTATGGGCTCGCTTCAATTTTTGTTGTGCTTGTCAACAGTGTTTTCGCTTTATTTATTCACGAAATAATTTTTATCATGCCGGATAAGCTTGAAGAGATTAGTTTATTATGTCTTTGGATCACCTTGTTTTTGTAGGATTAATGTCATGAAATATATTATACCGGTATGAATGGAGGGAAGGAACTTTATTTTGTTGTATCAGCCATCTTCAATACAAACGAGTTATGTTTTTAAAAAGACACACTGAAAATTACAAGGACAAAATGAAGAAAACAAAAGTTGTTTTTTTTTTATAAGAGGAATTGTACTTGGAGACCATTGTGACATTTTGGGTTTAGAGAATTCCGTGGTGATTTTGTAAGGAATACCAAAACATTGTGATTTTGAAATATTTTCCGTACTTAAAGCTGAGAATAGTGGATTTGATGTGTTACTTTGTAAGAAAATAGATAAATTAATGTTTGCAAATAGGCCGAGGATGAACTGCTCTCTTTTCAAGATACTCTAATTCTCTTTCACTTGTGAACTCGGATAAGAGAAATTTCACAGATAATAATATTTACGAACCAGTTAAGTCACCTACTACGTCCATAAATGATGTGTAGCACTTTAAACAGCTTAATCCGACACGAGAAAACAATGAAATGCTAGTGTGTAAAAAGTAGGCCAAATGCAATTTTTTTAGTTTTGTTTTTGCGAAGCCCCAAGCTAATTCATCAGGTAAGGGAAATATACATTAAATTCTGAGAGGAAACTGAGTTCAAAGTGAAAAGTACCGACGGAAATTCTTGGCCACTACTGATCTTTACCAAGCTAAAATCAACAAAACGACGACAACAACAGTAGCAGCAACAAAAACAACAACAACAACGCCTAAAAAAGCTGAAAAAATAAACTAATTCTGGAAGCATTTGAAAGAAAGTGAATAAGCGGAGACAGCTCAGCTGCTCTCAGCAGGCAATACTTGAGTCTGCCAATAAAGTTACTAGCTCTAAAAGCAGCAAGAAAGGAACCCAAAACTGAATAAAAAAATAAATTGAATTTTGGGGAAGGGGGAGGACTTGAGAAACTGAAGGGGGTGGGGTGGGGATGGAACGGAAGGAAGGAACTAAATGGGGGAAATATTCAATGGCTGCAAATTCGAACCAACCAGACAGATAGTGGAGCAGATTATACCTTGTAAGAAAGTAATTTTCGAAAGAAAGACTGTCTTTGGTGTGGTTTCTGTAACTGCCGTTTGTTCCCCTGCCTATATGACGTGCTCACTCACATGCTGAGGTTTTAGTGTCACCACTGATCGAGAGAAGTATTTTATTTCTTCTACGAAAAGTCACTGCATTCCGCTGTAGCTTCCATTTAGGTTCCGCAGGTCATGCATCGTGTCAGGTGGTCAGTATAATAGCAGTCAATACCAGCAGAGTAAGATCAGGTCGAGTTCTGTTTAGTGCATTGCCATGGGATGGAAGACGGCCGTATGCACCAATTTTGGCCAAATTCAATTTTTATTATTTTGTATTCGGCTCTTGTTACGAGACCGTAGTATTTCACATAGAAGGTTATAGATGAACAGGAACACAACTCAGTATTTCCTCTATTTGGCTTTGTACTTAGCCTGCGGTCCCCTAACTATGGCCTTTTCTCAATTCCGCTTTGGAATATTAGACTGCGGTCCAGCCTAACAACAGTATTTTCTCTATTCGGTTTTGTATATAATAATAATAAATAATAATGTATAGCATTTATATAGCGCATATCCATTTAAAATGCTCTATGCGCTTTACAGAAACAACATGTCAACCACAGAGCAGAATGGAGCTGCCTGCGAAGCGCTCAACACACTGCACTGCTTCTTTCTCTCTCCCTGTCTCGCTCACTCTCTCTCTATCTCAGAGCAAATTGTAACGCAGCCTGTTGGGCGCAGTTCACAACTCACAACAGTTCACAACTCACAGCAGTTCACAACTCACATCAGTTCACAACACACAACTCAAATAATATTTGAATATTTATTAATAACAACATATATTTAATAATGAATAATAAAATTTGTTGTTGCTGGTGGGGGGGGGGGGGAATGATATGGAAAAATTTTAATCTATTAATTTCAATTTTCAATTTTGCCCGGGCAGCGGCCTTTCGGCCTGCTCTTTACGATTTCCAACTGCCAAGGTATCTTTAACGTGCGCAACGTGCACACGGGCCCTCCGAATTTTTTCGTCCTTATCCGAGAAGACTAGGTACTCGATCCTACCCCCCAGTAAGACCAGGGACTTGAAAATATGAGAAAAATCCAATTTCCAACATGCCTGCACTGCACCACGGTCCCTTGATAATAGCCATATTGGGCTTGGTAATTTGATTACGGTCCCCCAACTCTATAGGATGTACCGTGGCCTTTATAGAATTAAGCATTCTAGCTTTCTATGTGGGTTATAATTTTGCGCTTGTGTCTAATGATTTCTGTTGGTCATCACAAAATGGAAATTGAAAGAGAATATATTTGTAATTAGCGATTGTTTTTATGGTCGATATGGGATATCTTAGACACATTTTTTTCTGCTGTTGACATCGCAGACCATCGAGTGTCAATCGGATACCAAAGCAGCTTGCATCATGATCTTGAAGAAAAGTGCCGACATTTGCTTATTCAGGGGATTCATTCTCAAAAACTTGTTTGCGATTCTTTCATTTTTGTCCCGCTGCACGGGCGCTTTTCACACCGAAATGTCACAAAAATTCCTATTGACTGACCCAACATGAAATCTCACTTCCAAACTTCTTAAAATTAGCCATTAGTGTAGTAAGTGGTCTTGTCCACAGCAAGCGCTCCGCTCAGCTTTTTTACGGAAAATGGCTTACGAAACAGTAAAAAACACAGAAGCAACGGGAATAATGTTTATTTGCGTCTTCTATAAAGTTTTGTTTTATGTTATACTGTCTTTTTTCAGAACGCCGTGATGCATAATATAGTGACTGCCTGCGGTAAAAGCGTTTATGTCACTGAATTATTCATATTATTTTCATATTTCAAAACCGTTCATTTCTATGATTATGGACTGTGAAGTTACGTTCTGCATCGCTGAAGACATCAGTGCCAGTCTCAATTTCTCCCGTGCCAAAAAAGAAATTCCTTCACTCTTCAATGATTTGGCCTGCTATGTGGATAGTGGCAAAAAGTTCCTCGATCCGCGTTTCTATCAAGCTTTGACTGAACATTAAATTGTGAAGTTCAGCTATAGATTGTCATACATGACCTATCATGAAAAAGTTAAGAAAAACACACACACACACAAAAAATAACAACAGAAAGTTGTGGGGTCTTGGTAGGTTAGATTGTTGCAAAAGAAGCTGTATTTTGCAAAGGTCCGCCATAGAAACAACAACAATAAACTCCAAAAGAACAGTAAGACATCGAAGAAATTAGACAGGCCGGCTGACCTTAAAATGCTTCAGGTTTTGGTGCAAAGGTGACATATAGTAATAATTTTAAAAATCTACAACTTTTCTTCTGTTTCAACCAGGTGATCAGTTAGCTGAATGCAGGTAAACCATCAAAACGTCCTAGAAATCAATAATGGTTGAGCATGGCCATAAGAGGAATCAGTGTGAACAAATTTTCCACGACATTAAGTCGTATGAATCATTTTGGTTTTTTTTTCATGTCGTCATCGCCATCGTCTTTCGGAACAAGAAAGAGATTTAACTCCAGGATCGAATTCTTTAAACAATCAATATTAATGCTAGATGGAATCACTCCAGGAGCAATGACACACTGGTTGCATAAACGCCCGAGCTGATGACGTGCGAATGAACTTGACCCACTGAACCTAGTAACGCCTGTCACGCTTGTTCATGCGCATTCTTTACAACTTGTTCTAATAGTTCTAACTTAAAGATTCGGTTTTAGCATTAATATTGATTGGAGAATGGAACTGGAGCCAGAATTGCGCTCGACTGGGTTCAGCGGTCGTGTTCATGCGCATGTCATCAACTCGAGCATTAAAACAACTGGTGCGCAATTGCTCTGAAATAGGCACGTACGAGAACGTTCAAATGCTGAAGAATTGATAACTTGCCTTAGGGGCCGCGCGCACTATCACGTTTCGCCTGCTGCACGGCGTGCAAACGCAGATTTTTGCTTGCTTGGCAAAGAGTTTACCGTGCTGCACGCTACGCGAAAGATTGCTTGCATTGAACGGGTGGTTAATTTTAACATAGTGCGCGCCGGGCCTTAGCGGTGTAAAAACATTTATACCCAATGAGCGGAGTAATTGTGCGCCGTGACCAATGTGTTTCTTCATATCGTGTTTCCATAAATACCACAAGGTTTTCCCATAATGATATCCCCCTCCTCCTTCCACTCTAGATGACTTGCAATGCTGCTTAGTGCTGTTAATGCTCCTACATTTTCCGTAAAGAGTGACAGGTGTCGAACCTATGCTATCAGTAATTCTTGCCCTCAGAGTGGCTTATGCAAGGGTGTCAACATTGTGCACATGACATATGGACAGGGGAAGGGTGAAAGATCATGAGATAGGGCTGACAGAAGGTAAGAACATACGGAATTATAGAAGGAGTTTTTGACGTCAAGGACTGGCCTGGATTGCCGTTAAGATGGTCTGCAACAGGCATTGGTGCATATTTTGTCATCACGGACCGCCCTATCGCATTAACCTTACTATGGCGACAGCCACCATGCATTAGCCTTGAACCAGCTTTTCCGCTCCCTGGGACTTTTTCTAAGTTCTTTGGATTTTAGGGGTTGCCTTTGGGATCTTGGTGTTTTTCCAAAGATCTTAGTATTTTTTGGGGTCCTTCGTATATTTGTTATTGTTTCTCTATTTATAAAGAAAGATCAAAACACACGCACGCACACACACACTGACAAAAAAAAGTCCCCCAGACCTCTTACTCCAAGCACCGACAACACTCTCCTAAAATGACGTTACAAAACTGTCCCCTCCCCCCCCCCCTCCCCCGCCCACCACACACACGAATCTTGAAATTGTGACTTAAAAGGTAAATTAAGGGGCAGTTTGGGGTTACTGTATGTGAGGATCTTTTATGCAGCATGATCTACGAGCTAAACTTCAACGTATTGGGAAATTGTGAATTTTAACCGTAATATATGTTTTGGGTTGGAAAAGAATCTGGGGATTTTTTTAACCCGTCGGGGGATTTTTATGCGGGATTCTTGGGATTTTTGAAAATCTTCGCTGGCAACGGTGCCTTGAATGGTGAATGACATCATCAAATCACTGGTCTTGTTTCTGACATTCATCTCCTGAAACAATGACTGTGTTAGTTACAACAACAGTTTTATCTATCCTATGTATGTATTATATCTTTTAAATCCGATACGAATATAACAGTACTATTATTACTACTTACTACATGTACTACCATCATCACTAGAAATACTGGTGCTACGAATACTACTCCTCATCTCTGCAATTGCCACTAGCACTGTAGCATTACTGTCACTACAATCGTTCACTATTAGTAGTACTGTTTAATATTTTTTTTAAAAATCGGTCCGTATCTTCTGCCAGTACAAAGCTCTGTTTAAATGTACAAGCCATGCTACCTTCATACTACTAAATAAAGTACCCCGCATAACCGGGATTAGCCTTATGCTCCCACCCTTTTCTCTGAGTCTGTCTGTCTATTTGTCCGTCTGTCTGTCTCTCTCTCTCTCCGTCTCTCTCTGTCTGTCTGTCTCTCTCTGATATCTACAGCCTTCTTCACATCTCGTGAGCACCAGCGCACCGCCATCAAATTGAACGCATATCAAAAACTAAACAACAGTGCCGTGGGCTTATCGTAAAAGATCATTGTATTTTACGGTTTTACAATTAAAAAAGAATGCCTGGAATTTAAATAAGCACTAATACTGGATTAGTTGAATCTTGAGTAAATTAATTTTATAATTTTTGAAATGCTAATTAGGCTGTGGCGTTGATTAAAAGAAAAAGTGAAAATTGCATCACAATTAATACTCCTACTACTATTTAATTTTTTATTTATTACAATAAGATTGTCCGAATTATTTCAGCCACTGTTCTGCACCAACAACAGTTTCAAGTGTAGACATTCCCATTCCACTGTCTTCAGATCTTTGCCCCGTCGATCACATTCTGTATCCCGTAGACAATAATTGTTGCTGGGCCATTTTTATTTTCTTCTTGTTCACACGTCTTCCCGACACAGCACAAGAGCTCTGGGGGTGTCCTAACGCACTTAAGGAAGTGAAAGAGTCGACAAGATTGTGGAAGGGAAGAAAGAAATAGAGAGACAGACTTTTACGCTGTGCTACCCCAGGGAACCGCAGAGTTGATGTATTCTGTCTCGTTTCTACACCGCAGTAAATCCCCTTGTCGCTAAATGGAACATGTCCACATTACGGTTCCCGAAAAAATAGTAAGCGTGAAAGACGCAGGGTCGTTGAAGCCTCTGTCTACAGTATATTTGATGATGGTTCCCATGGCTGCCTAATGTGTTTACATCAGGCGAAAGTTTTACTCTTCAAGCAGTTTCAAGTACTCTGTTTCAGATTTTCTTCAAGTAGCATCAAAGTGAAGGACTTTTTTGTTTCGCTTCTTGTGTTCTAGGCAGAAAATTTGTACATTGCTTAGCAAATCAGTTTGATGGAACAGAAAAATGTTATTGATACTCACATTATCCAACTGGTGAAGGGAGCTCTGGTGTCTGTACCTATTTCTTTCCCACTTTTTCGAGTAGTTACAACGCTTGTGTTGTTGCTGAAGTAAGGCTGAGAGAGGAGCCAGGAAAGGAGTAAGAGGATGCGTCTTTCACATTAAGGGCATTGAAATTTCATCCTCGTTGAAAATGATTTACAAAAATTCTTCTCCCCGTTTTGTGTATCTGTGTCTTTGTGTGTATGAGTGTATGTGTGCCCGCATGCACTCGTGTGTATATATATATGTGTGTGTGTCTGTGTGTGTATTTACTCTGGTTGTTAAAACTGCCGCTAAAAGCATTCTCAAACAGCGTATGATGGAACGACCTATTACTTCCTCAGCTGCAGCGTATGATGGAACGACCCATTACTTCCTGCAGCTCAAACTTAAAAAAGTTCCATGACAACGAATGTCAAGAGTGTTCATGCTTGCTGGTGGAAGGTCAAAATAATGATGGTCTCCAGTTTGACAAGATTAGCCATGCATTGTGGAAAGTTAACAAAAGCGAAAGGTGATCCCAGACATTATTTCTTGACCACATCCTAATCAATTTAGATGTTGAGCCTTGAAGAAGTAGTAGTATAATGCACATCCCTCACCAGCATAATCGCCAAAGCAAACACTCTAAAAACGGCTGTACAGTATTGTAATGAGAGTACACACGTCTTATTATGCCACCGTCTGTGAACTCAGTATTACAAAGTCTTATTGGATTACTAACGATTACTGAACGGTAGTGTACACACTTCATAATCCTTTTTAATTTATGAGATGTGATCAATTTCCAGACTTTCGACTTTGATTTAGGAAAGTAATCAAGTGAGTTCTTGTGTAAAGAAGATCGATTTCAAAAGTACGTACCTCTCTTCAAAAGTTCTTTAAAAACATTAACGTGATTAAAAAGTATGCTGACACTGGTACTTGTTCTGTAGAATGTTAATGTGCTGATGAATAAAAGAAGATGAATTACTCCGGGCAGTGTGGGACTTTGTGGTCTTTTTTTTTTTACACATTTCATAAATGAAGTAATCGGGATGCCGTTGCAGTAATTATGTTATGTGGTGATTAAAAATACATGGGAACAATTTCTTACGGACCCATCGGGTTAATGTGTGTATTTTAGACATAAGACAAAACAGATAAAATGTTATAAAATATCAGGAGTTCAAGAATGTACACAACTGTTTTCAAAAAGTTTTACTAATATTTTAATACTGAACTATTCCCGTTAAAGTTTTATTGTGGAATTTCAATTGATAAAGTTCTGAAAATCAAGCTACTGTAAATAACCCGAAAAACGGTGAAAGACACAATATGACCATGATCCTGACCAAAGAGGCAAACTCAAACTGATGAATGCGCTAATGTTCGTACCAGAATTTCATACGTGTTTAAACTGGCGACCATTGATATCGTGATTGGACATAATTAAAAGTTCACCCTCTATCGTTAATTATGAGAAACTTCAGCATGCCCCTTTTTTGTGCTTCCCTTGATCGATTTTTTTTCGATTACTTCATTCTCTGTCTTCTTTCTGCTTACATTTATTATTATTTTGTGAAACTGAAGCAATACTGAAGCTCGTAAAAAAAAAAGGAAAAATGCTTTACATGTGACAATGCGACTTCCATTAAAGGATGGGAAAAGAAAATTAACTAAACAAAACAGATCCAGTAAATATAAGTGGCAAAATGGAACAGTGAGTAGAAAGGTTAATTTATTATTAGAGGTTCAGGTGATGGAGGGGGGGGGGTGAGAGAAAACGAGAGACAGAGAGAGAGAAACACAGTGAGATAGAGAGAGAGAGAGAGAGAGAAAGAAAGTGAGACACAGTGAGAGAGAGAGAGAGAGAGAGAGAGAGAGAAAGAAAGAGAGTGAGACAGAGAGAGAGAGAGAGAGAGAGAAAGAGAGTGAGACAGAGAGAGAGAGAGAGAGCGAGAGAGAAAGAGAGTGAGACAGAGAGAGAGAGAGAGAGAGAGTGAGACAAAGAGAGAGAGAGAGTAAGAGAAAGAGAGAATATGTGCCCGGAGAATAACCGAGGGAAAAACGAGAAAAAGATAACGAGGAGCACATGACGAGAGTTTAAAGAGACAGATCTGGTAATAGCCACTGATGGCAATTAAATCTGAAAAAAGTGAAGACAAACAGCACTCCTGAATCTGTCTACAGAGCTGTTTAATAATTTTTTTAATGTTTGATCCATCCCAGTGTTCTGTTTGAGAAAACATGGCAACACAGGACTGACGACATCAATGCAATTAACTTAGCAAATACAACTTAATTAATGTTCAAGTCACTGCAGCAATTAACAGCATATTCGAGTCAGCTTTGATAACATCAGAAACTAACTCTCTTTATTTTTTTCACTTGAGCATTTTCACAAGACTTTTGTAGTATAATTAAGTTTGCTTTGGCATGGAAGCGCTCAGTAGGCTTAATGTTGGTGTCCAATGAATGAAAAAAAAATCTGTTTCATTTTTGAAAAAATTAATCGGATTCGCTATTTTTTATTAAAATCACTTTCATTTTCTTTTTGCTTCTATTGAAAAACGTGAAAAAAAAAAAAAAAAACTTATAGTGATTCTCCTGGACATTGTTTATATATCGTGCATTCACTATTGTTCGGAGATTTTTGTTTCTTTCTACCTTTCCATTAAGCTAAAAAATTTTAATCTTCGAGCAGTTTGATTGCCTTGTATTGTCCATGCCAGATTTGAAACGTCAGAAAACAAGAACTGTTTCTCCATTTGAAAACATTTCATGACTCAGGTCCTTAAGTCGTGACTCACGTCTCAATTTTCGTTTTCGATTAGCTTTCGCCCCCTATAACCCAATTCATGTTCCTTTTACGTGTCCATGACAATAAACGCAATGGGAATAGAGCAAAACAATAGGGGCAGCCATGTTTTATGGAAGAACTCTATCTGGTGATGGGTTCTGCCTTTCGATTACACTTTTTGTCAATGTTTGAGGGCTTTGTGACATACAGTTTTGGTTTTTGTTTTTTGGGCTCATTTTAACTTTGTTTCAAGCCCTGCCGTGACCTGACACATTTTAACATGTTTCTCAATGCTTTCAAGAGTGCTTTCAAGTATGACTAAAATAAATAAAAAGAAAAAAAAAGAGAAAGAAACGAAGTATAATTATATAGTTTATGTCCTTTAATCTTGACCATCTAGCCTTTCAGATGTTCAGGGACGCTCAAATTCAATTCTTCTCGTGCCACAAAGGAATTTGGTATACCGTCACCATGCTACCATAATGGCCTATCTCAATAATTATAATTTTGAGAAAAGCAAATAGAACTGTTTATCAAAACTGAAGTATTTATCAGTTGTTCAGGTTTCTATTGTGGATTCGTATGGGCTCATTTTTGTTTGTTTGTTTTGTTCTTTTAACATGACAACACTTGGGTTGATCTGAAAAAAAAAATTAAATAAAATGGATGGTGACAGGAACTTTGGCTTAAGTCTGGTTTATGCCATTGTGTAAAGAAATTGACGTATTGATTTAATATGCCGTTTCAAGTGGACTTCTTCCCCATCTGCAACTCTGACGTGGCTTGACTGCTAGAACCGTTCCAGTAAATCCACTCAGCTAGTGTACAGCTAATGACACCGAATTTCTCATCGTTTCACTTGGTGCGAGCGCTCGAGCTGATTTCTTTTAAAGTACCTTCTATCGACCGGAGATGTCTGAATGGTCAGGCTAGCTGTGTGACTTCCTGGCAACATGCAGGGCTCTCGTAAACAAGTTCTGATCTCTAGCTCGGGGATACGGGCTTTATTAGGAAGTTGTTGTGCTTTGTGCACTGAGAATTGTTGATCGTGCATAAAATTATGATTTACAAGCATATCGAGGGGTGTTTACCGTATTATTGTATGTGAGACATTGTCGATTTTGAAGTTTTGTCATGAAAGTGGTTCGTGTCATAGCAATCGGATGAAAACTTTTCGAGATATATGTTTGTGATGTAATGTGGTATGAGTTTTGGCCCTGATTTTGCACAACTCTTCAAACTTAAATTCTCATTTTCTGGAAAAGGCAAAAATGCACATACACCAATATGGAAAATGCCCGACGATATTTCAACCCTGACCTTGCCCGGGATAAACCGCCTTCAGTTGTTCTCTCACTCCGCCTGTCTCCATAACGAGGAAACCAAAATATTATAATGATTATCATTTAATATGCTTAGAACTGATAACTGATCGGATGTTAGTATAAACGAAAGTGGAATTGATTTTGATTTGTCGTTCCAAAGGATATTCAGTCACGCTGAATTCAGTTGCAGATTTTAAACTTCACGTTTGTTTTATCTTCCGTATAGGAATCAGAGCGCTGAAAGCGAGCCCAAAAAGAAAAAAAACGAAAAAAATTGTGAAAGGTGCAAAGTGGCCGTTATCGTGCTGACGAACTCATTAATCCCAAACTCAAACTCAGACTCGGGCATATCCCTCCGTAATTCCTCTGGAGAAAATACGTCCGTGCTTTCAAAACGGCTTCACGTCGCGCTTAGCTTTCATAAATTAATGCCATTCACCTAAAACTATCGCCATTTGCAATCAAAGTCTGCCCAAACAAGGACTGGTTTAGCAGATCTTTGGCAGCCAAATTTTGTCTGATAGATATCTTGAGAAAACAACAAGAACGAGAGTGTGCTGCTTCATACTGGGGGGGGGGGGGGAAGGCTGAGATAAGCAGTAAAATTGATCGGCTTCTTTCTCATGTTCTTTCCCTTAAATGACCTATTACTGTAGGGATCATGTCAACATATCGGAGTGTCCACAATCAAACATTTTGATATTGACTAAAAAATCTGGATATTTGTCTGTCTGATCACCTATGCCAGATTATTGTTCACATGATGAATCTTCTTGTTTTTGACATTATTTGTATTTGTCGGGGCTATAGGGCACTGAATTCTGAATAACATCCATACAGTTAAAAAAAAGAAACAGTAATTCAAATACATCGAAGTATAAAAATAAGAAACCGCCAATATTCTTTGGGTTGGTTTTTGTTTTGTTATTTTGCGTTAAATTTATCATTTTGATAACGTGATATTAGAGACAAGGCTTGGGACCCTGTCGTCCTGCCGATGAGGGAATGGCCTAACACCATGACAAATTAGTTAAGTTTGATCCAAGAGGGTTCGAACCTGGACCTCTCGCACCCGAGGTCAAGTACTCTAGCGGCTGGGTCACTGCTCCGGCCGATATTCTCTGAGACGTTTCCAGCCTCGATTAAACTAAAAGACCCCGGCGAGCCATCGTATGATGTAACATTTCATTCCAGCTCAGCCGACGGAAAACAGATGTCAAGAGATTTGACCCAGTGCGATGTAGGTTGTCCTGATTTGTATACTGATGTAGCAAGGTTTGACCTCTGACAACGCCGTATCTCTTCGTAATCTCTTGCAATCTCCAGCGTCGGCTTTGCTTGCATGCGAATTTCTGATTTCCGTCGAGCAACTGGCTAGCTTAGTTAGAACTGGCACATGCAGAATTCTTATCAATGTGGAACCAGCTCCTGAGGCTGTCACGAAATGACAGTGTAGACTCTCGTCTGTACATTCATGCATGCGTTATTAGAGATAACCTGAGCGTCATTTCCTCCTGTATCTCTTTCATTCTGATCTTTCATTGACGTAAACGGAAGTGTGTATAACAACACATGCACTCGTACATATATAATAGCATACGCATATTCACAAACACACGCACGCTTACACAAATACACCCGTGCCCAGCCACATACCCATCACCAACCAGATACATTTGCACACACAGACAGGCACACACTCGTGCCCATGCACACATCCACACACACACACACTGTGGCTATTAATCCCCACCCCCCCCCCCCCAATCTGTCTCTCTCTCTTTACTTCCTGGTCTGCCTTATTCTGCATACTTAACCGCTCACACTAGTCTGGGCAAATGCAAAAGAAAAAAGAAAAGTACTCAGTACTCTTAACAGTAATTTGATCTGAATTATCCGATATTTCTATATTCGTCTCACATTGAAGTAGGACTGGATTAAGTGTTTAATGCATTATATCGGGAATGGAGCTTGTGAACGAAGTTTTTTACAACCGAGGAGTTAAAGAGAAACCATTACAATTACTGAGAATGACACTCGAAAGAGTTTTGCGTGCATATAAATAGTTCTAAGTCTCCTGGAAAACCAGCGATGGAGGAGCGTCATCCTCAAAAGCAAAAGGAGGGAGTATTTACTTTCTTATATCTCTGTGTGGGAACAAAATATTAATCCAGTGGTGCATGGTAAACTAGCGTAACTCAGTTTTTAAACATTTTTCAGGAGAAGTAAAAAACTGAGTAACTTTCTTTATCACACTCACACACTCAATGCTTAAGATAATTTTATAAAACGGCATTTAACCCTTAGTTTTCGGAATTTAGCCCCCAAGGATGTCCAGGGCTACGAGTATGCCAAATATCTTAATGTTAAAAGGAAAAAAAAAACTGAAGTTGATTTACGATAGTTTGCAATGCCGGATTAAGGCATGGGCTTTATGGGCTGCAGCCCAGGGGCCTCGGCCAGCTAAGGGCCTCCAGAGATTACGTGAAATAATAATATCAAAACCTTATTTTAATTTTTATTGCAGGCCGTTCTCCTTAAATCAAATAGTATAATATATATGAAAATGTAAATAGGTAATCATAAATGCCTTATGCTGTGGAAGTTGAATAAACTGATTTCAAGATTCCATAATTCGTGCTTTTATTAATTATTACTGGGGACTTCACAGTATCTGTAGCCCAGGGCCTATTCAATCGTAATCCGGCCCTGGTAGGTGATTATGCAGCAATCGAAATGGAGAACTATGAAGCTAACATCACCAACATTACAGCAACAATTCCGTCAATTTCCGCAATCACAAATTGATGGGGGAAGAAATGAAAACGCCAGTGTCACGAACCGGCTGACATGTGAATGATTACACGAAGTCTCCTATTTTTTGACATTTTAGTGCAAAGGTTTTGTCAGATCTGGAAGCGCGAGGATTGCCACTGACATTAAGTACATTGAAGGCAAGGTAGAAAAACAAACACTGCCATTTTTGTATGGACAGAAAGATGATAGAGCTGGCATGAGTGCAGTTTGACCCAGATAATGTCAGCATACCAGATGCTATTCTCTCTGGAATATCTGATCGACTGATGATGTCTCTCATAAATCGTGTGTGCTTTGTACAGCATGAGCGTATATTTATAAGTACGTAAGAAAGAGAGAGAGAGAGAGAGAGAGAGAGAGAGAGAGAGAGAGAGAGAGAGAAAGAGAGAGAGAGAGAGAGAGAGAGAGAGAGAGAGAGAGACAGACAGACAGACAGACAGACAGACAGACAGACAGACAGACAGAGAGCGAGAGAACGAGAGAGAGAATGCAGAGCCGTTTTAACGCATGGGGACTCTGGGCAGTTGGGTTTTGAAGTGGAGAAGAAAATCCCATTGCTTTGCTCAGGGGACTATAATAATTGTGGTGTAAAGACGGCCCTGTGTGTGTGTGTATGTGTTTATGTCTGAGTTGTTACTGTTCCATTGCTTTGCTCAGGGGACTATAATAATTGTGGTGTAAAGACGGCCCTGTGTGTGTGTGTATGTGTTTATGTCTGAGTTGTTACTGTTCCATTGCTTTGCTCAGGGGACTATAATAATTGTGGTGTAAAGACGGCCCTGTGTGTGTGTGTATGTCTTTATGTCTGAGTTGTTACTGTTCCATTGAAATGCGCGTTGGGCTTAATTCGTGTAGAGACACTTTATATGACTGTATGTATTCCATAATTATTACAATTATTACTAGTGCTTTTACATTATTTGTTTTTATCTATGCAAATATTACTTTTCTTCACTGTGTCAGGTTGTGAATGAAAAGTGTTTGTCTATGGCTTTAACTCTTGAAAAACCATAAATGAAAAGGGATTAAATACCTTGCGAAACAACATACACTGCTTTGACCTGAAGATTTTACAAGTAGTTTATAAGGCGTGGAAACATTTGTGAGCTTGAAAATATAAACAACAATTTCAACACCATTTTGCATTTTTTTCACGATTTCCATCACTTTAATTTCACAACACAAAAATACATAATTTCGTAATGATAATCTATTCTGACTCCGGGCAATCACAAAGCAACGTTTTTTTTAAAAATTCAGATCCTACATTCCTGTGACCTGTATACACACTATATTGTTATAATGTGCAGAACATATACTCCACTTTCCCCCATCTCAAAAATTAAAACTATAGTTTCGAGGGATATTTGCCATTATGTGTCATTCCAGTCAGTTAAAAACTTTTCGAGATAAGTAATTTTGTGACGTATTGTTTTATGAGTTTTAGCACATTTACTGACCAAACTTCAGTCCTCAATTTCTCGAAAAGGCAAACATTCACATAGAACAATATGGCAAACACACGACGGTTTGCTTACGAACAGCAGGGAGAATTCATATACCTGGAACTTTTGCATTTGGTAGATTACACATGCTTTACTCCATGGAAACTGCAGCAGCTTTCTTGGTCAGACTGCACTATTATTTTAGCAGCTTCTCCAGAGAGGAGAAAATCTGGGGGACGTCTCCAATCGGAATTTCCCGGTAATTTGAATTGATTTTCTGTCAGTGTCTTGAGCTGGGCATTCGCGGCCCACGAAAGGGCTTGGGGTGTCCTACCAAATCCAGTCTTTTGTAGGAATTACCACCTGGCAAATGTTTTATCACGTTAATCCTTGTAAATGATGGATACGAGTGAAATGAGGAGGAGGCGAAAGAAAGATGAAGTGATAACGTTTACAAAGAGGGAAAGGCGAAATCATTAGGTAAGCTTGTTTATTAACCCTCTGGGCCCAGCCCCCACTTTTGCTTGTGGGTAAATTCTGATTTCATGAGAATTTGTTGGAACTGCAACCGAGTAGTAAATGTCTGTGCATCACTGGTGATATATTAGGGTGCTTAAAGGGTTAACTAGCTAAGATTCGGTTTAACTTTAGCTGTGCAGTGTTGTTTTGCCTTGGTGTTTACACACTGCCATTGGTGTATTATGAAGTCAAACGGCGTATTCATAATACAGGCCCGTTCCCATAAACATGAATGGATTGGTTTCATTTGACTTCACAAGACTTATACATCTCCAAATCTTCCAAGTACTTGGATCCACAGCAAAGGCTTAGCATTGCATGACACCCTGCAGCGCAATTTTGATGATGCAAATGAAAACAGTTCTAATAATAACAGTTGTTTCACCTGAGATCTCAAAACTTGCGTTTCTCCGATGTTTGAAAACTACTTTGATCTTACTGGCAGCCCAGCATTGCGTGACGGTCCGCATCACAATTTTTCCTTACGTAAGTAAAACATGCGAACTAGAAAAAAAAACACACCAACATAGTGGAAGTATGTTTATTCCGAAACAAGGCAGTTGACACGCAATGCAACACGTCATTTTAGCTCCAAAAGACATGGAATATAAAATCATCAAATTGATCGTCTGGTATACCATTCTTATCGTTCCCAGTCCCTGTGCCAGCTATCTCGGGTCTAATGAAGACACGAACTGCCTGGAAAGGGCATAAGCTCCCTATCCCGGTAATCCTTTCACTTGTACACTCGCACTTCTCTCTGACAAGTTCGTGATTGCTTTTGGTGTCAGTTGAGGACACCAGAGACCGAGTTTGGGTCATTCCTTGGAGCATCTCTCTCCCTCTCTCTCTCTCTCTCTCTCTCTCTCTGTCTCTATTTTTCTCCAAATTTTTTTTTTTGATGCCACTTTGCGGATCCATCAAAGAAATATTTTCTGACGTGGACCCGCAGCGCTTCTTGTGGTTTCTGAGGAAGGCCAAAATTTACAAGTTGATTTAACAGGTTTTTTTTCTTTTATTTACGTTCATTTAGACAAACTTTACAGGACGGACGTTTTCCCGTTAGATTTATAATTTCTTTGTCTGATTTTATTTTACAAGACTCTGCCGGCTGAAAGCCAGCCCAGGGTAAGAAAATGAAAAAATTGCGAAACGTGCAAAGTGGCCACTATCGTACCGACGCGCTGTTAAACCCAAACTCAAATCTCAAATTGGGGTCACGCAAAATTCTTCACTGAAACGTTTCATGTTGTAACCTTGTGAAGAACAATGACTGATGTAATAAAATTTACAGAAATGTGATACCGTGTCTATAATTGATATCCGGTTTGAGGTCTTTGTTTTAGGAATGTCACTGCCCTCAGCATTCTGCACACCTCTTTGGTCTATATGTCAAAGCACAGTTCCCATCAAATGCCTTTCCGGAGTGTGTGTCACGATTAAATTAGATTGTCCAACTCAAGCATTTCAACAGTGAAAATAAGACAAAAATGACACATGTTCAAACAACAAAAGAACACAGAAATGTCTCTAGTGTCCGGGATATACCGGATTTCTTCTGTAGTTTTATTTGTCAGAACAGTGCGGCTGAAAGGAACTAATCAAGCATTGACTTAAAGATATGCTTTCTTACATATCGCATTTTTGTACCCTGTGTGAGTTTAAACTTTGCAAATGCCGTTTTTTTAAAAATCATTCTTAAGAGAATTTTCTCACTCACGCTTTCACCCTCCCATTTATATAAACTCACACAAAAAAATAAAGCGCACGTGCTTGAAACATAAAATTATCCTTATTATATAACAAACAGGGAATGCAGTACGTGCATTTATGTTACAGCCACCTACAACCTTGAAAGTATCGACCGACACAAAATGTCATCAAACCTAATGTTTACAGGATGCTTGTCACATTGGAGATAACGAGGTTATTGTTACATCGCTTGCTATTGCCAGTAGCAAAACACTTGAAAAGCTTTTACTGCGCCGGACACAGGCTTGGGTGATCATGCTGAAAAATGCATAAAATGATTATGATATTGTGCTTGTTCGGTTATTGTATCTTTTATGTTTCCAGATGACTGGCTTTTTAATGTTCAAAATTATTTATAAAGTAAATTAAATCTCAGACAGAAAATAATACCGCACAATGTTCACTTCAACATTACAAGTTTGCATAGAAAACTTCTCTCTTTCTCTTTCTCTCTCTCTCTTTGAGGACTTTATTTCTTTGAGATTTTAGTCTGGATAAATAGATCCAATCACGTAAGTCTTTATTATGAAGTTGAGCATCGAAATTACTTTCATTTATCGATAGATCAAGCACTCAGGATTTATCCTTGCGTGGCTAAAGCTTTCATGAACTCATCTCTCGCTCAGAAACGGGCGAGTGAATTGGTAATCAAAAATAGACATCTTAATGCACGGAATGCTCGTCTTTCTGATACACTTACGAGATCAACTTTAGGTTGGCAATGAACACACTCAGCGAGCACATATTTGATTTCATGTATCATTAAATACGACATTTACAGTTTTCATTTCTCACAATTATGCTTTGCGTAATTTTCGTGCGAGTTCTTTTTTTTTTCTTAACGTGACGTAATAATTTAAAATTGTTTTGGTTTGTCTGGCTTTAGCGCTGCAATTTCATGTGTACCAAAGACGATGCTGAAAATGCATTTTTGCATTTCAGTGTGAAAATATTGTACTTTAGCCGGCCTCCTGTCAGACAATTTCTTCTTGTCCGTTTTTCAAATTTTTTTTTTAACCCTTTCAGTACTGAAACAACATTGCTTATAACTCTTTACTGCTGCATCAATTACAGCTTTTGTTCCTCCATTACTAGCTTTTAAATATAGATCAATAGCCTGATTAACATTCATATTTTACCATTGAAAATGACTGAAGTACGTGAATCTCAATATAAACTGGACTTGGGGAAAATCTAGCTTTCACGGCGTCATTATTCAAAGGGTTAAAGCAAACAGTAGCTGTTGCTTGATATTATTCAAAACGCTGTAGGAACGGGTCTGATGAAGTCATATTATCTAAGGAAAACACAGGTTTGTTTGTTTAAAAAAAAAAAAAGAGAACAAAAAGCTACTGTATGTGGTTAGTCATACGATAGGTATAATCATGCTGAAGTTTGTTTCTATAGGTCATTCTAGTGCATTGGCTGCACGGTACAATTCTAAGAACGAACGTGTCTCACTAAATTCGAGTTTTAGCCTCGTGCTATTAGGCAAGGTTGGATTAACCATTAGGAAAAGAAGAAAAAAAAGCACGCCCATATTGCATCCAGGCAAGGGGGGTGGGGGGTGGGGAGGAAGGAATGGGAGGAGGAGAGGGCACCACAGAAATATTTCATTGCCGGATTTACCATGGACCATAGGGTGCAATTTAAAAAAGTAGGACAAAACTTTTCAAATAAAAATGAAGTGGGAATATACAAAAACGAACATGATTTTCCATCATACTGTAAGTTTTGTTTCATTTCGAAATATGAAATTTTATTTTATGGTTTATTTTAATTATATTTTGAATAGTATAATATACAGTATATTGGGGACACCAAAATCTTTTAAGTCCTTAGAGTGTCCATAGGTCTTAATCCAGCCCTGCTATTAGGTCTGAGGATTTGATCATTTTTGTCCGTGCGTGGTCTGAAAGGCTTTTGGGAATTATCCAGAGTTGCTGTATGACATGGTGCTCTCACAGTCTCCAGGCTTATTCTAGACAATTGGGACAAGGTGGTTTAGAGGCATGGTGCTCGCCTCTCATGTCAAGGCATGTTGGAAATTGGGATTTTTCTCATATTTTCATGTCCCTGATCCTATTGGGGGGTAGCATCGGGTACCTAGTCTTCTCGGATAAGGACGAAAAAATTCGGAGGGCCCGTCTGCATGTTGCGCACGTTAAAGATACCTTGGCAGTTGGAAATCGTAAAGAGAGCAGGCCGAACAGGCCGCTGCCCGGGCAAAATTGAAATTAAAATTAATAGATTAAAATTTATCCCTATCACCCCCCCCCCCCCCATATCATCAACGAAAAATTTATAAGTCATTATTAAATAAATATTATATAATTATTATATTCAAATAATATTATAATACCTGAGAATACAAGTTGTGAGTTGTGAACTGCGCCTAACAAGCTGGGTTACAATTTGCTCTGAGATAGAGAGAGATAGAGAGAGATAGAGAGAGTGAGAGAAAGAGGGTGAGAGAAAGAAAGAGAGAGTGAGAGGGATGCAAATGGAGAGAACAAGACTTTCTGTAAATTAATTAATAGAGGTCTTGTCAACAGCACCGCTCGGCTCCGCTTTTTTGCGGAAAATGACGTATGACAAAGTAAAATGCTCTTTGGCTCTGTATACTTGTCCACAGTATCTGTTCTGCTCCTTACCGCTATAGAGGCAAAGAGTATTTAATTTTGTCATACCTCATTTTCCCTTACAAAAAAAAAAAAAATCAAAAAAAAAAATGCATAGCGGAGCGGATGCTATGGACAAGACCTTGAAGACTCATTGACAGTTTGTGTTCCGCTGTTATACAATATTATGTTTCAAAATATCTTGTGGAAGAAGCTGCGGGTGGTTGGTGGGCTCTTCTGGTAAGGTTTTCCTCTGTCCTATCATTCTCTTATCTTCTGTCTGTCTTGCTTGTTCCTAGCACAATGTGACTATCGTCGTGGCTAACTGCTTTCTGCGCACTCATATTCGAACTCACACTAAACTTTCTAAATAAAGTGTAAAATGTAATTACATTGCTTCTAGGAGTGTGATTGATATCGTCCTCGAAGCTTCCTGGGACTAAGTTCACATGACTGAAAGCTTTTACAAGGGGCTGTTTAGGTCAGTTTAAATCGAAATAATTATACTGTCCGATCTAGTTAAATCTGAGAAATTCCAGTACACGAGATACCAGATCTGAGATGTCTTATCATCTTTTTTCTTCAACAAGTAAAAACGACTAAAAAATCTCAGACATTAAGAATCTGTTGGTTCTGAGACAGGGACGCAATTCGGTTGGCGCATGGTGCTAGATTTTGTGATCATCTCCCTTTGCCCGGGTCACTCAGACAACAATTATGGTGTTATCTTTGTGGCCAGACGCTGTTCACATTGCTTGTTTGTCTTTCATGCAAAAACCCGCCTTTGCTTGAAGGCAGTGTGAAAGCAGGACACTTGGAGCGACCTGTTCAAATTTCAAGTTGTAGATCTAAGTGTTTGTGTGAGGGGTATCGATTAAAGGCTTTTTGGGAATTTGTAAATATTTCCCAGACCATGAGAAACATTGGATTTTGAGTATAGTTAAGGAAATCGGTTTACTTCGAAAACCTATGCTGGCATAATTATTGGTATATGATTATCAAAGTGACTATTCGGACGGCTGGCACAATATCACGAACGATATTCGGCCAGATGTCATGCGCGATAGGTCTGGGTGGCAGTAGTGTTATCGCGAATGATATCTGGCCAGTCGGCCGAATAGTCGCTGCCATATGATATATGTGTGCGCGTGTGGATGCGGTGTGTGAGTGTGTGTGTGTGTGAGAGAGAGAGAAAGCGGTCCTGTGGGAATGTCTGACGTACACGAATCCTTCTTTGAAAGTCTCATCTCTGGCCTGAAAATCGCGACCTTAGTTCTTGTTTGTTCCAACATCACTTTTTCCACGACTGGGAAATCCGGGACTTTAACATTATTTTGCGGGTTAAGGATTCGTTAAGATTTAGGGTTGAGGATAAGGGCGGGCAAAGGGATAGGTACATATACGTACTCGTCCCCAGCGCAAAACGCTTAGATTGCGTATGTACTTCAAACAATAGCCAATTTTCATTGCTTGTATCTCAAAATCACCTTTCTGAGTCTAAACCCTGGTGTTGTTGTAGGTCTTCAATTTCTTTACATAATTGTCCTTCTCATTCACTCTTACACACGACAAAATCAGTCTAGTGAGCATGAGATAGATCTTTCCCCCAAAACAGCTGTACCTGACACAAAATGAGCTGAAAATGGGCTATTCCATTATACCCAGCGTTTCTCTCTTAGACCCGATGCTGCCCCATCTCAGATGTAATGGAAATCTCATTAGAGACTTTTCAATATAAAATCGAATACTGTGCATTGAAGGATTATGTACATGGATACATCGAAACCGTATGATTTCCTGAGCGTATCGTACGTATCGTATGATTATAATGCAATGGCACTCTCCCACTGACATTTTTCTCTCTTAGATGGTTCTCTTGAATCGGGTAACCCTGCCACCTTCAGGTATTATTATTGTTTAACACAATGAGATTTGGTTTAGGTAGCAACAGTGTATCCAGCACGATTGTTTATCCATCATTCGATTTGTTTACTTCTTTCTTTTGTTGAGATTGCATGCCACTTTTCTCCAAAATAATGTTATATCAGAGACATAGCCGGATCTCTGTCAGGCAGCTGATAAATGAATGTCTTAAACACACTGCGTGGGCGAAACATTAATGAGGTCCGACCTCGCCCCAAACGGGGATTCGAACCTTGGACCTCTAGGTTAAGTGCTTTAACCTTTGAGCCATTGCGCTGGCAAATCACCCAATACGCCAGGTTTCTCTTATTAAATTCAGACATTTTCCAAGATTATTTCTCTACCTCATCTGGCAAGAAACAGAAACTAATGTATGAGCGCATTCGGATAATCGCAATGTATCTCATAAGGTAAACATCCTTGACCACAAGAATATTGACATGAGGTTTGACCAGCTTGGTGGGGTCGTTAAGCACGTTGGGGTCACTAATACTCATAACAATTCCCTACAGAATCAGGACTGGCGCTGAAATTGGTCGCATGAATTTTTAATGTTCCAATAATGTGCACAAATAGTGCGACCTTGGGTCCTTCTGGTCACGGACTGAATGACCTATCTTAGCTGCTTGTTGCGTAACAGAAGGATCTCAATAGTAGAATTGTTGTTACTGATGTGATACAGTCAGAGCTGATTAAGTTATGTGTCATGATGTAACATTTTATAGGTCATTCGTACATCTTTCATGACTGGGAATTTGGCGACTTTACACCATGTTTGAGCCAACTCCACTTTCTGGGAACTGTGAAACAGTTTTGTAAGTGCCACAATGCATTTTAAACAAGTGTCAAGGTGTGCATTTGATATACCTCTGGTGCATACTAAAATATTTCCAGTTTTTCGGAAAATGAAGATAGAATAAATAAGGACTAAGTTCGGCATTTCTTTCAAGAAGAAACAGTTTTTACTTGGTGAAAATGCAAAGTGACGTGTAAAATGCTGTAAATTTAATAATAAATCTTGACAAAGTAGACGATCACAAAGCTTCCCATAAACCAGATTTCAATTTTTAGCAAGACTTAGTTCATGAATTTCTATTTTTGTATGCACGAAGACGGGTCTTCACGGCAATTGATTAAGAAAAAGTAACTGTTCTTTACAAGGCACCTCGAATGTGTTCTTGTTGTACGCAGAAAAACGAAGCTACCAGCAGGAGATAAAAGTGAAGATGGTGGCAAACGTAAGTGTGGATAATTCATGAGTATATTACGATGACTACGTTGTTGGGGGCGTGACGTCAAATTACAAAACCAAATAAAGAAAATACAGAGTTGTATTCACTGTTCATCGTCATCATCATCACTATCATCACCATTATCATCATCATCATCATCATCATCATCATCAGTTGCCCTGTCTGAAACAGACATTGGCGATCATGACTCTCCACTCGGATCTGTCATCAGCCAGCCTCAAGAAGGAGTTGTTGTTGTGACGTTTATTATTATTTTTGTTGTCTGTGAATTAAGACTTTCAGTGAACGTTTTTCTCCGTCGGCCCTTGCTTTTCCTGCCTTCGATCTTGCCTGTGACTGCTAGATGTTCGAAGCTCCTGGGGAGACAGATGTGCCCTAGAAATTTCAGTTGCCTTTGTCTTATTGTTTTAATTAATGATCTTTTCAAATTAGAATCTTTCAAGACTGATTCGTTTGATTTTTTCCCTGTCCATGATATTCTCTATATTCTTCTAATAAATCACATTTCTGCTGCTTCTAGTTTCCTCTCTATTTCCATTGTCCAACATTCACATCCGTATAAAAGCACTGACCACACATATGTTTTCTAGGCTCTGATTTTTAATGGTCGTTGATGTATTTCTGTTCAGGAATGGCCTATAATGTAAAATACCACGCGCCTCTTGTTGCTTAAGATGGTGCGATGGCTATTCTTTGGAAATAAAATATACAGTAAAAAATACCTCCGTCGGCAGCAGATAACAAAAGAAAAAAAAATTAGAACTTAATTCTAAATGAAAATATTAATTTCCCCTACACCGGCACTCTTGTTGTCTGAGTACCTTGGGGCAAACTTGAAACAAATAAACCACATTGAAATAACCAATACATGGAGACTTGGTGTCAGTGAACACAATGATCATCACTACAAAGTACGGATTGCGTGACAGTGCAGGTTACATTCTAGTTCACGATTGGACGTCGCCAGCTGCAGCCAAAATCTCAGTACGTTTCCAGTTCACGGCCCATTCTGTTGTCATAGGACATACCAGGACCGTCTTGACACCATTATGGGCCCCAGGGCAAACCAAAGGGGATTTTCTTCCCTGTTTCAAACATCAATGTAAATTCACTGGCATGGGGCCCCTCTAAAGCCTTGAGGCGCCTGGGCAACTGCCCAGTGCCCTTGCGTTAAGACGGCTCTGGGATACGCGTCTTAAGGCATTTACTATTGGCCATGGCACTGATGATGATACGGTCGAAATGTTTCATCTTTAAGTGTACTTATATTTCAGCGCTGTTAGCGTTCTACGGCTTGGTTTTATTTCACAGCAAAATACGCTAGTACTGAACGAATTGACGAACATTTTTTAAGGCGTAGCTTTAGCTGGGCAGGGAACACAACCCAGCACTTTCTCTATGCACCTTTGTACGACATTCCCTCACAACATACGTTTTTTAATCACAGAAAATCTGTGAGGTCCCAGCAGGGCTTTCAACCAAGTTAAAATGGTACCAAACAATAAAAAAAAAAAATGTAGGTTTGCATAGCCAGCCCTAGGAACACTAAAGAAACGTGAAAACAAATCTCTAAAGAAGTTTTCTATTTAACTTTGACTTTGAATTAAGGCAATCTGTAGGTAAACATTGCTCTGGTGGTCATTCTTTCTCTCTCTGAGATGAGCCCGAACATTTTTATTCCAGTCTATGACAGACCTCTTCCCCCTCCCTCCTCCTTAGCATCGCCTCCACCGTCACGTCCTCCAGGCAAGCGGTTGGTTGGTGGACGCTTCTGGGTAGAATCTCCTTCTGTCCTATCATTCCGTTATATTCTGTCTATCGTCTTTCTTTTCCCTAACACAATATGGCGGTTAATGTGTCAACGTGCTTTGCTCCAAGCTCAAACTCAGACCTCCGGGCACATTTACCATGTTCACAAGCAATTTCCGCCAATATCAATAATCATAACGGTTAATGAATATCAGCGTTATCATCATCAGTGGCTATCATGTCATTATCGTTGTTTTTCATCCACATCTTCATTATCGTCCTCCATTATAATAATCCTGTGCTATCCGATATCGATAAATCTAAAGAAGAGACTATTCAACAGATCAAAATTTGCCCTTACATTTATAGAAGTGTTAATTTTTGCCATTGTTTCATATTGTGAAAGCATGAACTACCGGTATTAAATTATTATTCTCTTTTCAAACCGTTTCAAAACCAGAGCAAGCAAACAAAACATTGGAATATACTAAGAACTCGGGCTGGACCATTTCCTGTTGTTGAATATTTCAAATCACACTCCCATTAAAAACCAAAGCAAGTCTAACACTTTAACTCTCTCCCTTAGGGGTATGGAGAGAGACAGACAGATGAACAGGCGGACAAACAGTTACGCATTTTATCCATTGAATTTCTCACCACAAATTATCTGATGTTACTATTATCATAAAAATCCTACTATGAACAGCGGTAAAGCCATGCTCGACCGCAGGTGTAAAAATGTCTTTGAGTTAGTTTCCGTTCAGGCTCACAAGTGTTACAGTAGAATACCAGTCACAGACATCAGGTCTCGGGCTACCATTCATTATTCATTGGAAGATAATTTTTCCAGCCCTGAAAACCAGACATCTCCTGCCGCGCAAGAAATGTCCCGGTTGTAAGACACGGGAGAATCTTTCCGTCTTATTTTGTCTCCATAGGGCTAAAGTAGGCCATCCCACTTTTTCAGCTTTTCCTGCACGATATACACAGAGTTTTATAGTGTAAAAGAATGCCACCAGCACCACTTTATATGTTTGCATGGAGCTATGGTGAGGATAAGGGATCGAGAAGCAAAAAAAAACAAAGGAAAATAATTCAGCCCTGGCATTCTCAAAACCTATTCAATGTATATATATATACACACACTGTCACTGCTCTACGATAATGGGAAATGTTAGACTAGTCAAACGGCAACCAACGGTTCATTGCATTCCTGGGCTATGGATATTACAGCAAAAGAAATGCGCCAGTAGGAACATTTAATAATCCAATAGAATCATAACTGTGTAAGTCACCAAATGATAGAAAAAACAAGGAAATCGTTTTTTACTTAATATCTCAAAAGGGTAAAAAATGGCATTCCATAAGCAGCGTCGTAACACTGTTTTGTTTATGTAACATTATAAAAAAAAATGTCACTAGCATCTCCCTATAAGGTTTCATGGACGTGTGTTTGGAGACAGGGACATCAACAAGCAATGTAGAAAAAGAAAACAACTTGGTGTACTCAAATCTTGACCAGTTTGGGATGGCCCGCTTTAGAGCTCTGCGGCGACCAACTTATATATACCGCGGTTCAGAAGAAACCGGGCATCTTATAGATCAGTGATACTACAGAACTGTATAGATAGACATAAGCGGGCAGCAGATCAAGTCACTGAACGCCATATTGTGCTTCGAGGCGAGTAAAAAAGAGGGCAAGGTCGTAGACAAAAAAGTTTGATAAATGGTGCGCACTTGTTGTCTACTATTAGTGTAGGCTGTAATAGTCGCTTGCCCGTCTTTTGTCTGCAGTGGCGCAGCCCTAGATGGCCACAAGAATTGCCGCCATCTTTTAGTGGACGGGAGAGAGGCGACGCAGTAGAGTGCCCATTCGTGTCTATTGCATAGCTCGGTGGTAGTACTTAACCTTTAAAACACCTGTTTCTGCTCTACAGTCAAGCCTCGTGGCATTATTTCCCTCATAGTAATTCAGGCTGAATCCACAGACCTAGACATTGATGGGGAAAACCAAGGCCAAGGAGACGACGTTCGTACTTGAACGTCACTAGCAATGATTATGCACAACCGGGGAAAAACCGATAGAAGTGACAGTGCATTTTGGCAATACTTGTAGTGTACATTGTTTAACAGCTATGTATTTCTCTCTTGGAGTCTGTAATTTGCTTCCACAGGGGGAAATTTTCCACCCGTTTAGGAACCACCAACAAAGAGGAAATTACCCTGTGTATCCAGGAGAAAAGATCCTTGAGTTTCCTTCCTTTCTGAAGTTGATCCTTTGATATTTGTACCGTGAAACCGGATTAAAATATTTTCCTTGTCGGTGAGCCGGGACAGAAAGGCCTTGAGCGTAAATTGTTTTGCCCCAATTCAGAATAATAACATATAACTCAGTAATGAGAGTTAATTTGATAAATTTCGCCGGGCAAAAAGACAAAGGTTGCCGTTATAACTTTTCTCTCACTATAACTCATCTCACGCTCTCACTGCCTGGTCTTTGTAAAAGAAAAACGTCATGCTTTGTTTCACTTTGTTACCTCTTTTTAAATTTTTTTTTCCGTGACTTTATCATCTTCTCCTTTTGCTGGTGAGACATAACAGAGAATATATATATATATATATATATATTGAAAGGAAGAGGTCCCTTTCCCTTTGCTGATTGGTATGATAGGAAGACTGCTCTTAATTTCCAGATGATATTAATTTTCGGCTAAGAACCTCCCTGTCTACCAGTCATAAAACTGTGAGATCACTGTACAGGAAAAATTATTTAGATACTGGCCTGTTGTATAGGTGACATTATGGTTTAACTAAGGCCATGGAAACCTATTAGTAATGATGGAGAAAAAGAGGAGGGGGGGGGGGGGAGGGAGGATACACTTTCTCTAAGCGACTTAAAGTTTGGGATCATACTGTTAAAGCCAAGCTAAGCAGGAAGCAATTTGAACCAGGTGTCTGTGATGTTAAGCCAGCGTCTTTCCTGAATCTGATAAGGATAATTATTTAATTTTGTTTATGTGTTTATCATCATTATTATTATTGATTTATTTTTGTCATCAGAGAAAAGGGAGGCTTTTTGAATGGTTTATGGAAGAGGTACATATCATCATCGTCTTAGTTTTGAGTATAGTTTTTGTTTGGTGTGTAGTGATTGCCCATATGCTGTTTAGTGATTTTGGTAGAATTTGTACACGCGTGTGTGTCCGTGTGTGTTGGTGTGTGCAAACTAGTTCATTAGGTCTGCCACACGTAGTTATACCAGCAAGGTCTGTAGGCTTATAGTATGAGTATTAACGTTAATATGGATATAGCAGCGACCCAAGATTCCGAAGAGTTGTAATTCGGCACTGCTCTACGATAATGATATGTGTCGGACTTCTGCCAAAAGGCAACTGACGGTTCCTTGCATTCCTGAGCATGAGGGCTATCACAGAAAAAGAACGACGCCAATACAAAAATGTAAAAATGCAATAGATTCATAAGGATACAAGTCACCAAATGACAGGAAAAGAAAAACTTTTTTTCCTTAATGTCTCAAAAGTGTCAAAAAACGACTTATTAGCGTAGAGCAGCGACGAATTACTGAGGACAGAAAAATTGACGAAGCCATCGGAATTCAGTTTTACTATCAACTGTATTAGTAAATATTTGCCATGACATTGTGAGTCGAAACAGACTAATTAAAAACTAACCCAATGCTTGTATTGTTTACCTTCACATCCATTATTCATCCATCAGACAGGAATTTATGCAGTAGCGCCAGACAATGCAATCGCCACATCATGATATTTATTCAAAGCAGCTCCTATATTTATATTCAATGGCTCACATTTACAGATCATTCTACTAATTGTTTGTGAATTAAACTGAATCCTGAAATGTGTTGCTTTCACATTAGTGAGCTCAAGATCCAGCGATCTAATGATACATAAATAAACCATACTAGGAAAATTAAAGACTGCTTTGGTAGGCAAGGCTGAAGACTGATATGTGATTATATGGGTTTAGTCAGCAGTAGTAAAACTATTCGCTTTCATCTGTAAATTTTATGCCAAAAAATATGCACCGCTAGCACTGCTGTAGTGTGAGGTATTCATTTGCTGCAGCTGGCAATTAATGCTTGATTTTACACTATTCACCTTAAAAGCAACATCTGAAGAGTGCTGCAGGGCCGAAGTAGTTTTGCAAATGTCGATAATATTTTAACTTACAGTTGAATCAGATTATCTACATTTTTTTTTCTCAACAAATTCTCATAATGCAGTTAGAAAGCAATTTTGTCTATTAATTCATGTCTATCCCAACATAACGTCAAGGACAGTTGCTATCATCTACATCCAGATCGACACAAGGAAATTTTGAACATAAAAAAACTGAATTCATGATTTCGAATGTCTTTGTGCGAATGGATTCTTATTATAGCAGGTAAATAATTTATATGTCAAAGTCTCCGGAGTTTTTGAAAAACAACTTGAAAACGCCTAGAAATTGGCACCGACGAATGCCCGAAAGTAAACTATAATTGTCCCTTACCTGGAAACACTGGCCTGAAGATGTCATATCAGAAATTTGGAATCCTAAATCCTGATACTTTATAAAGTCCTCTTCAAGGTTAGGCATTTTCAAAAATGTGGGATCATTGGTGACTGATATGTGGTTACAATGCATTTGGTCACAATATCGAGAGAAGCTGAAATTTATTCCTAACGATGCCGTGAAAGTGAGATATTATATCGTAAGTCATATAAAGATAATCGTCAGAAGCAATACTATTTACAACGTTCCTTACAGCAATTTATTTTTAATATTTTCTTACGAATCACTTAACCGATTTGAGATATTTCATTTTCATATTACCATTAAATGTGTGCTATGCTGGCCATGTATTTTTTCGATCATTAATTTTATGTAGCTTTACATTGGTAATTATAATTGAAAGTACTAATCGCGCTCTGTGTACTTCCTCATTCTGCCTACAAATTGTATTTCATTACCTTTTTTTTACCCTTACTCTTAAAGTATCCTATCTGATCTTTTTTTAAATCCCCTATAGATCAGCTGGCCCTTGTAAACATCCCTTAAACGTTCTGCATTTCAGGCTCAGACCTAATGTTATATTCTAATGATGATTTCAGTATTTTACACTGAAACAAACATATCAGAGTTGATGGGTTGTCATAAATATTGAAAGAGACTGCAGTCGAGCTCAATGTGACGTCCCTTCTGTGAATCCCAATGGGTGAAAAAACACACTGGGTGAATGAGTGAAAAAATCGATTATGACCCCTACGGACCGCGGGCATGTACGTGCATGGAGTGAGTGAGTGTGGGTGAGTGAACTCGTTTGTAGATCTGATTGAGAAGGAGGAGGAAAGAGGGAGAGAAGGTGAAATTAGTATACTGATTGAACTGAAAATGTGTTTGGCACACGGCGTTTATAGCAAACATCAGGAAAATAAATATTAATTTTACACGGAATCCAAATCAAGATGTTTGGTTTTAGCTTACACCTAGTACCTGTGCTTCTGCCTTGTCCATTTGACACTTATTATTATCCTGGAGATGATTGTATGAGGATTTCATGCCCAGTATTGCATGTTCAAGCCACGCTCCAATTCCCATACAATAACACTCGATTGGAACACAGTTCCAAGTAACGTAACATTGTTGATGCTTAAAGAAATACAATTCTGAAACAAATTAATAGAGAAATAATATTTCACAATTAAAGCTTGCATCATTCAAATGCAAAGTGTAGCTGCAGTATTTGGACACCATATCCACTATGCCCTTGAAATCACAGAAATGAGAACATTCTCTAAATGCAAAACTGTGTTTACTGAAACAGTATTTCAGAACCGAGCTTTATTGTATAGTCTCCCTTATGCATGTTGTCCCAGAAAAGGAATGCAACAGCTTGTCTTTCTATTTGTTAGCTTCACAGTGTTGTAGTCATATGAATGATGTGCTGATTTGAACATAATTATGAATGTGCTGCACATATGAATGATTTGTTAACTATCTTGATGTGCTTTGCAGATGGCTTGCATATTTTTAAAATTAGAAACAAGACCATGACAAGCTCTGATTTTCACCACAACCTTGTTTCTTTAATTGGAGGTCTTCGGTATTATAGGTGCAGATTTCAGTTAACTATATACAGTTTCTACATTTGTATTATAGTGAATTGAGTCATTTATTTTATTAATTTGACAAAACCTGGGGGAAAAGAAGCGTTTGTATTTAATTTTGTAGGTACATTTTCAGTTGTCACTTTGCTCAGAGCACGAATGAATTTTGGAATAGCTACTAACGAAACAAAATTGAGGCACAGCGCAATGTAAAACTACCTTCTCCTATATACCCCCCCCCCCCCCCCAACTAATATTCTTATTCAGATCATAGTAAACTTTAATGAAATGTTTAATGACAAAGGCAAGGGTGATTTCCTTCTCACTACCATTAATATTTGTGAGGCCTATTTTTGTGATCTGATGTATTATTGGTGGACTTGGTAGTGTGGTACGGGTGTCAGCGTCCATACAATGGCTTCTATGATTCTAACATTGACATGAAGTTTGAAACATCGCCACTTTGATACTTACACTAGTTAACTCTGTGGGTCCCATGTATCACCAGTGATACACAGAAATTTATCACTCGGCTGGAGTCCCCACATGAACTCAAGAAAAGTTACTTTTTTTTTGGGGGGGGGGGGTAATTTCTACTTAATTATGCCCCTAAAACCAAAATTAATGCTCATGAAATCAAAATTTTTCCCACAAGCAGAAATGGGAGCGGGACGCAGAGGATTAAGTTAAATCTTGATTCCTATATATTTGCTGAAATTGCTAAATGGTGGTTGTTTAAGAAAGCAATCACAAAAAAAAAAAAAAAAAAGTTTAAAATATGCACAAAAAAAATTATTGCCAGCTGTGAAATAATTGATTATTAAATAACTGATTATTATCAGTGAAATGTTTGTCATACCTAAGCTAAACAGGAGAATCGCTTGAAGATAATTGTCATGTAAAAAATTATATTATACCTGGAAATCGCTTAATATCACTTACTACATAGTCATTCAATGATATGCCAATGATATTTTCCCGCAAACGAATGAAAGTTAAAGGTGCCCTGCTATCGTCCTCCCATTTGAAACCCTGTTAGGTAATCTTCTCTATACAAGGGACACAATCTTTAAAGTTTGGCAGCCATGCGGTTGCTACCTTATTTTCTGTGTTCTTTCCCTTGTTTCGTAAGGCCAACGCCAACAGGTGCCGGTATACTCCGTTTCTTCGCCTTTGTTTTCTTTCGATTTGGGCCAACACTTTGCTCTGTCATTGGGCCCGGCAAAGGCGAAGATGCTTTACACTGCTTTGTTGTTGTTTTTTTCATGTGTTACATATTGTGTTAGCTTTTTCTCTACTGGAATGCTTTATCTGTTTTTAGTAATTAACTGTGTGTAATTGCACGTATGTTCTTTGAACTATCAGTATCAGTTAAGCTTATTATGTAATGTAATAACGTGTTGATTGTAATAATGTAATAATATGTCACATAAAATATATTTTGTAATATGTATATTAAATTGTGTGGATAACATAATATAGAAATTACACTTAATACATGACTTCAAAGGCATTCTTTTAGGCAATGACAGGGAAGGAATCCCATTGCAGGCGAAAGTGGCTTAAAAGATATAATAAAATTATTATTGTTTTTATGTTCTTTTCACGGTGATGACAAAAGATAGAAAAGTTTCTCGTGCTCTGAGAAATATATAAAGGAGACAAAGAACTCGTGAACAAGAAACTAACATTGTGGCCAACTTAGGTCTTCTTTGTTCTATCTCCACTTTCTGAAGAAAAAAAAAGAGATAAAAATTGCGATCTTTTAAGGTGTAGAAGAGGTATAACAATTCACACTCTGACGATTAAAATGCACTGTGGCACTTATCAAACTCTTTCACTTTCACATTTCCGATTTTTTTTAAAAACTCCTTACTATTATTAAGCCTCAAAATGTATGTCGAATTTCTCAGCTGTGCAAAAAGTGGAGTAGGAACAGAAAAGGAACTAAAGTCGCGATATGTCTGGGCGGTTAAAAAGATGGGATTCATTTGCGCATCATAGACGGTCAAGTTACAGCAGACAATTTTGATCATTTTAAGCGAAAAAAAAAAAAAGGAATGTAAACTTCTTACGAATATACCGACATATAGATCTAGTGCATACAAGTTCTCAAAAAATTGCAAAATATTGTGAGGCTTGTAATTTACAGCTGGCCAGATACAGTATAATGAATAAAATGAAACATTCAGATCCATTAAGAGAGTCAGTCGGCCAACATTCAAGTTAGGAGGTCTGACCAAGGTGCGCAACAAAGAAGAGACAGCCTAAATCCAAGGGGAAGCAACACAGTTAAATATTCAATTCGACGTTAGTACTAAGGGCAGTAATTTCCCTGCTTGGCTTGCCCAGGGGAAAACTGGAAACAAGCATTACTTCCGAAGTGTTGTGATTGGTGAGAATTGTGATTATGATTAAAAGAGTGTTATTACTCCACACTGAGATAACTTTACGATAGTATACTGGACCTTCCGGTCTGTCCAGTAGATCAAAGGACTGACTCCTGCGATACTAAATTATAAACTAACTGTTTCGTATCCTTTTCTCTGAGCCTAATATTATTAATCAAAGAGAATAGAAAGCTCGAATTCAGTTCTCCCAAGAACAGTTAGCATGGGGTTGGGCCACTCTTTTTTCTTCATGGGCACACTCCACAGCTACGTACCCAGACCAGGGCCAGCTACTCTTGATTTGCTATCTAGTTTGGAAATGACACCATTAACTTGATTTGCTATCTAGTTTTGAAATGACACTATTAACTTGATTTGCTATCTAGTTTGGAAATGACACTATTAAATTGATTTGCTATCTAGTTTGGAAATGACACTATTAAATTGATTTGCTATCTAGTTTGGAAATGACACTATTAACTTGATTTGCATCAGATGATATGTCTCTACTCAGCACCAGTCTTGATTTTTTTTCTTTTTTTATGTATGCGTCAGTGGTAGTTAAAGAGATAACTGAATAAACAAATAACGAAAAATACATTGTCATGATCATGAAAGTGGCCCGCTCTTTAGTAAGCAGAAAGAAATGATGACACACTTACCTTGTGGAAAAATGCCAGGATGTTGGGCCAGTGGCTTTCAGTATTTATATTATCGTTGTATGAACGATACAGATTCTAACCTCAACATAAATGGATTGTGCAGAGAACAGAAATGATAACATTGATTGAAAATCTGGATGTTATGTAGCTTGTCATTGATGATGATGGATCAGTACAAAATACTATCTGATAAAGACATTGGTTCTTGTATTTATACACAGATCTGAGAAGGAAGATAAATCAATTATTATACAGAACATTTAAACGACTCAGGTAATTCTGTCATTCTGAATGTCTCTCAATCCCTGTCAGATTCGAGAAGCCAGAAAAGAAGATGGTGGCAGAACAGGTACAGCCAAGTCCTGGATCACAGACGTCGCTCAACCAGCAACTGGTAATGAGGGACACAGTAGGATACCAGGCCATGGGGATTACCAGGGTGAGTATTGCATGTAGACTCTCGTAACAGTTATTGGTAACTCTCCCAGTACCACTCACTTCAGGCTGTTGTTTGAAGCGGGGGGGGGGGGGGGCTAGTGTTTTTCATAGAAAGCTATAGGCCCATTGCGAATGACGCTACATAGTGTTTTTGTATGTTCTTCCGACACCTAAGGTGGCCGATGGATCAGCTGACGGGTGTAACTTCGAGATATGTCTAAGCGGTTAAAATGCCTGCTGGTTGCATTGCAGCTGACTGTTATGACAGGGTGGAAATGATGGATCCAAGCTGATCAGATTCCCTACCATCCGTGTAAACAAGAGAAAGGAAGTGAAGGAATTGACCGAACGTCTCCCATGTGCATGTACACACGTGCCATTGTTTACCATAGTGAACTAATTTTAGCTCGCCGCGCCGATTGGTTCGCGTCGCCTCAAGTGCAAGTCAGCCAACGAATCAAACTTAATGCTACTATCGCCATGCGTCGGTTCTTACAACAAAGATAGCCGATATGCGCAATGGGCCTATAGCTGAACATGTGAACACAACTCAATATTTTCTCTATCTCCCTTTGTAATTAGTCTACGTCTCCCTAACAACATCCTTCATGTAAAATTTTTTAACACACATTTTCAATAATTACGTCCTTTCCAAACAGATGACATGGCAACATGTGCAGTAACAAATATATATGCCATAACAATCTGTTACTTCAAACCGTGTAGTAAAACACACATCGTCGTCCATCTCATGTACTGGCGTAATGATGGTTTTAGTGGTTTTGAGTTAGGCCTACCTTATCATTGCACATGGTGAGATCTGTATTCTCACAAAGTGACCTATCGGCATCTTTTTGCCATATCCGAGAATAATGAAAGTGACAAAAACTATGAAACGCTCACCTGTACCATGAGAAAATTCGTGACACGCCAGGACGTGGGATGGACAATGGCAGGATTGGCTGGGACAGACATGCGAACACAAAAAATGTACTAATGAATTTAATGTTAAGACGGCCTAAAATTTCATGTTACTAAGAGTATTAATGCATGTATGTGTTTTTCGAGATCACTGTATATCACTGAAGTTGCTTGACTTGTCATCACTGTCTGTGATGTTTTCGTTGTTGCTGTAAGTGAAAAGGTTAGATTTCGGCATGATTTCGGCGAGTACATTGTCTCCTGCGCAAATGATCTTGAAAGACCGCATGTTTTCAGAGTTACTATAAACAGAAAACACGTTTTGGTCAATATCTCAATCTTAGTTTTTTTTTTCGTGACATGGCCATGATGTGGAGTGATGCCGCCCAGTTGTTAATGTGCTGTTCTTAGTCTTGTGTTTTCGTGCCTGAACTCCTGACAGATTACTGATTACGACAATAGGTTGTCGCAAAACTGCTGCTAAATACAAACGAAAGTGCCAGTTTTGACAGCCGAGAGAAAGATTGTTTGTTGTCCCAAAATCGGTAAGTTTTGTTGTTATTCCGTCAGTACCAAGGGAGTTAACTCATTCGCTAGAGCGTATGCCGTATATTAGGCTCACGGATTTTCGCTTCGCTAAGGAAAGACGACTTTCCGGCTCGAGTGGACACCAATTTCCCAAAACTAATATCTAGGCCAGCCTCTCGAAATATTGAATCCCATCCTGGTTCGTTGTCTTTCCTATACTTTGATATACGGTATGTCTTGTGTTCATATTTAGTGAAAGGAAAAACATCTTTGAACCACCCCTAAATTACAAATTGGATAGTGTTGAGAGTTCCTGCCCACACCCACCACTGGCTGACTTGTGATGATCTTGATGTGGGCCCCTGTTGTCCTGCTTTCCTCCATATCTATACATTTAAGCTGTTGTTACTTTGGTAAAATTGTCGCAACTATTCTTGCTCTTTCACTGTAGCCAATAGATAAACCTGCTCTCATGTGGTCACAGGTTTTGGTCGAAAGATATCAGAGAAGAAGATAAAATCGCTCTAATCAGTGATTTGTCCTCAACAGCTACGTGCAACCCTCCAAGAATACGAAATCGAAAATTCCCTTCTTCTTCACAGTGTTGAAAATCGAAGGTGCATAAGTTTGATAGTTAAAAAAAAAATTGCAGACGAAGATCACAGTGCAAAACTGAATGTTATGTTAGGCATTGGTTTTAGTGAACATTCTTCTGAACAGCACACTGTACTTTTTTTTTTCAGCCCCACGTGACATCCTTGTCCCATTCTGACACCGTCAAAAGAACTATTTTTGTTATCTGATTATATCTTCCTTCTGTTGGAGTATCTCAGAGCAAAGACTTTCCTAGACATACTTGGACCATTGATAAACATGGGTGAAAGTCATAATCTGTGTAAAGATGACAAAACTGTTGTCTGGAATATGCGTTTGAAATGAGATACCGAGAAAGAAAGAAAAGGCTTTAAGTATGAACGCCCCCCCCCCACCTTGAAAAACAAAAGAAACAAAAGAAAATAAAAATCAAAACGATACCCGGAAGATGAAAAGGGCATTGTCTGGAGTTATCAATGGAAATGAAATACTGGGAAAGAAAGAAAAGAGAAGGCTGTGATATTTAAATATCATCTTGAAACAACAACACCAAACAAACTGTTTGTTAGTAAATCGATAGCTGAAACTAGTATCATTCTTTGTATGATGATTAAATCAGCGTACTAAATGTGCATGAAAAAATTTGTCTGAAATGTGTCGTCTACATTTACTGTCCTGGTCGAAACGATCAGGGATATCTTTGAACGTTTTCCCTGCATACTTTTTAGCACTGTCGCTCCTGCTTTCTTTGTCTTGACTGACATTCTGACTCCATAATGAAATTATTGAATTTTGTTATTGTTTTTATTTCTCGCAAATAAGCTCATTGTGACGTCGATGGCTATGTACAAGTTTAGTGTATTAACTTTCCATTTGCCCACAGATTATAACAGCAATTGCCAGGCATTGTTAGGGTATGGCCTTTGTCTTCGTTGCATTCACACTGACATAAAGAAAAATCTCCTTCTACATCTTAGCACATTTTTACAAACTGTTATTGTTTTGAATTATGGAGATTAATTAAAATACCAACCAGGGAGTTGATCCATTCTAGGTGTTAGCGAAAAAAACAACAACAAAACATAAAGATCATAACGCTCTCTCCGAAACAAAACAATTTGTTGTGAAATCTGAGAGGTACTACATCAAATCAGTTTGCAGTCGATGTTATGACTGCCTTAGGGATTGTGGAATGAATAGGAGAATATAACATTACTGTTTAAATGCCAAGCGTCTGGCACAATAATGTCTATCACAATGTAAATACCAGTTTGCCCACTGGAATGTTAATGACGGTGGAATGTTTACTCATATGTACGGCGTGGAAACTTGTGGTTAAGAAATTGGCCCTTGGTCGCGAAAACACACGAGAAGATAACCTGCGAATGAGCTCAACCATTGACTCAAGCCAGTAGTACACGTGTGGGAGAACAAAATGGCGTGACAAACTCCATTGGCTTCAGCAGAGGTCCTTCGCGCGTCAGATCTCGCGAATGTAAACGATCGGTGTACCATTGCTCTATCTAAACTGTAGTACGTCCAAGACTACCCCAGAGATACTGCTTAAAACCAGTGGCGTGCAGAAAGGGGAACAGAGAGGGCGACGGCCAAGAGCATCCATTTCAGGGGGTATCCAAACAAAGAGTGTCTAGGCCTATACTTGAGTCTTGGGGCATACTGTAGAATCAAGGGGTTAGATCCGAGCATGATTGGGCACCACCAACCCTCTGCACGCCACTGTTTAAAACAAATCTCATCGTAGCCTTTGATAGTCGTAAACAGAAGATCATTTCATAATGAAATATTAAGCCTCTACTATTCCATGTTCCAGATTTCGAACACTTTCTGATCCATTAGTGAAAAATATACATTCATTTTCTAATAACTTTATGACCTATGTTTTTGTTGTATTCATTAAAAAAAATTGAATGTTGTGAATGAATTTTGTAATCTTGAAAATTTCTGAAAACGGGAATCTGTGTCGGGGTATTAGACTGCAAAGCTACACAAAGGCGGGACAGGGTGGTAGAGAATCGGGTGTTGAAAGTGGAGAAACGTGGGTGGGATGAGGAGATCTTTGTTCCTCCGGGGACGTCGGCCTAAGGCTGTTGACCCTAAGTGGGTGGAGTGAACATACTCAGCGGTAGTCTAAGAGTAGTTTGCATAGCTCTCACCGTATCGCGTGTTTTGCATCAATATTCTCCCGTATTCGCCAATCTGCAGCCTGCTATACATAGACCCCTGTGTCAAAAGTGACATTTGGGGGGCAATGTCTTGGTTATATTGTTCAAAACAACAATTCTGTTGATCTTTTTGGTAAAGGACAGATTTTCCCATAATACCTTGCCACCTTTCGTCCCCTTAGAATGACAATGTTCTATTTCCACTTTTGGGCTGAACTGAATCACACGATACACACTACTCCTACATGCCTTCTTCATTGTGTGTCAAAATATCAAGCAGATTGGGCGTGTAATTTGTAAGTATTTACTAAACAGAAAAAAAAATTGCTCTGAAAGCTATGATCACCTGAAACTTCAATGCTCGATTTCTCAAAAGATGACGGAAGGGAGTTAGAACATTGTCATTCTAATGGGGCGATTTACCCAACTCTTTAAGTACACAGAGTGGAATATCCATTTAGTCCTTTTAGAGCCAGGAGCGTCTGAGCTACATAATTGATAGCCAGGGTACAAAACAAACGGTAGTTAAAAAAAAAAAAAGAAGAAGTGTTTAGTGGAACAAGCCGAAAGGCCAGGCGCAACATCTTACTGGCCTTAAAAGCTGTCACTGAATTATTTAGCAGTGTTTCTCACTGCTGTGAATCATGGAGCTGGCTTTGGTATGTGTGCCAGAGTAAACGAAGTTTTCTTGGGTGGACGATGGAGTCAGGGTTGCATTGGCGGTTCTTGGTCTGTAATTGTGTGACTTTAACAACTGTGATATAGTAATGAGCTTGGGTCTAATTGATCAGTGTTAAAGACAAATGGGCTACCCCATAAAGAAAAAGAAAAAGAAATAGTTTGAGAAAGTTTGTTGTCAGGGGGACGAGACGACGCCTGATTGCAAAGCCAAATAGAGAAAATACCGAGTTGTGTTCACCGTTCAGTTAAATCAGAGAGTATAGATGTATAGAGAGATCTCACTTCCGCCAAATCGCAAAACTAGGTCGCTGCGGTAAACAAGAAATAGAAGAATTGAAAGAGACCGCCTTTACCAAAGATAGTGTGCATATCTGTTTAGTGTGGTTTGTTCATATTTAATTTTGGACTGATTGAAAATATTTAGAACCGTTTGTAAGCCCTTACGCCCCGTGGAAATACACAAACTGGTATTGTTTACTGCAGCGACCTACTTTCCGCTCCATGCCAACAATGGTTTCGCGGAGTCTCCCGTGTCTCGCAGTGCACATCGACCAATAGTGAAACCTCTCTATACATACATAGTCTCTGGTTAGAGCTTTCTATGTGAAACACCATGTCCCCTTAACAACAGCCTTTGAGAAAACTGAACTTCACCCTATAGTGCACAGACCAAAATTGCCAATCTCCAAACTTCTGAATTAATAATGCTGAGCTGATTTTAAATAGTCAGATTATTGGCAAAATATAGGCTACATAATGTAATTGCAAAAATTATTTGTTAATAAAATAGGAGGGGTAAGTGTATCAAAGTTGTAGCATTTTGGCTCCAGGTAACCTATTTCAAATATGATACACAGGGCGCTAGAGGCTTGACGATTTTTTGGCCCTTGGCAAATGTCTGGATCTTATTTATTTTCTGTTAGATTTACCCATGCTTGTCACTAAGGGTCTGAAACGAAACTTCTCACAAACGTAAGACAACGCCCGCTTTTTGACCTCTACAGTGAAATTCCAAATTTCCAAAAGGTTGTTATTACTTGTGCGTGCTCACACGAAGCGTTTTGGGCCAGGGGCGCATATGTAGACTCACCTATTCCTAACCCCGTCTTTATCCTCAACCCTAACTCTTATCGAATCATTAACCCTGTCCCCTACCCTTTCAATCGAAGAAGAGGAGGAATACAAAAAGAAAATCTGAAAGAACAATTAATTAAGACTGTTGTTAGGAGTATTTCTGAAGGAGCTCTCTAGCCCTGGATTCCCAAAAAGCTTTAAAATACGTTCCCCTAGCGCAAAAAACTTAGGGGCCGTACGTACCTGTGAAATAACATTCTTTCCAAAAATGCTGGATAGCCCATTGTCTTCAAACTGGACCAGTTATAAGGCTGTTGCCTCCATACGCAACTGTGACTAATCAAGTTAGTTCTGGAGTTATGCAGTTGGCAGTCCGTGTACCTGTTACATTCTTTCTCGGGCATCACAGCTGCTCTTTGCTAGGTAATCTGCATATTTTCTTCATTATTATTACGTCTTTTAGCGTGGCAGTGGCGTGCAGTAGAAACGTAAGTAGCAAATGTGGAGTGTCTGTATACAGTTTAAAAAAAAAAAAATTCTCTTATGCTGAAGGCGATTATGTAGATCTTCGTTTTATGATGGGGGTTAATTGATTACCATATCATTCAGTTTGCATGTAATCAATCATGCACATTAATTTTCGGCATAATATTGACATTAGAATATATGAAAGGGGAGGAAAGAATGGTCATTTCATAGAAATCTGCGTGCAGCATCTTGAGAATTTGTGACTGATTGGAAGCACTAACGACCTCGAAGATTAATTTCTTTCCGCAGGATTTTAATAACAATGAACTGATTAGCAGTGACGATTTTTAATGCGTTTTTATCTTTGTTTATATTGGTGTGTTTCCATCAACTAAGTGATTAACTGGCGAGGACACTGAATTGTTGGTCGATTTTCTGATTATCAATACTTTCGCTTCTATTAATTTTTTTTCTTTTAGGTAGTGCATAATTATGCTATATAGCATTACGGCTTCTATCGCAACTAATCATCATAGTAGTAATATGACATGTAGAAGATTTGGTGGAAGTGGAAGGAGTAAAATTTTGTGGCGACTTAAGTGACCCAAGAAAGTAAGTGGGGACGTTCTGGTTTTGAAATAATCAGCAAACATCACTGTCTTCTGTCTTAATGCTCACATTTAACGTAGTTTCTCTGGAAAAGACTGAAGATGTTTAGTTACCCTCTTTGAACTGCCACAAAAAAAAAAAAAGGAAATGTATTAGCTCTTTGGCATCACAACTGACAAATTTACCGAGCGACCGCAATACAAGTTTCGGTTATCCTGAAATTTGTCCACTTTTTGGGTTTTATTTTATGTCTGAAGCTGGGTTTCCATGTGTACGGAAACGGCATTTTCGTACACATAAAAACATTTTGTTCTTTCTCACTACTTGAATGGTTTTTGACGTTTCCGATGCCGTTACCGTACACATGAAAAGTCAACTTGAGCGTGGCAACAGCAAAGACAACCAATGTCTTCATATTTCGCTTTTAACTTTACAGTAGCATTCAGTAACCGCCTGCCTACTAAAGCAGTTACCGACACAATACATTTACATCCAGCCTCTGATGTGCTCATTTTACACACACCAAAACCAGCAATCATTTACACTGGCGTCAGTTCGATAATGTTTCTCGCCACAGGGATCCGTGCACCAATATCTCAAAATGCCGGTTATCAAAGCCATCATTGTTCGCATGATGAATAACATGGACACCTGCATCGGCTTGTCTGAAAATGCTCCAATTCAGATTTGAAGAACAGTAAACAAAATGTTGCGGAGGTGAAGATTTGGGTTGTGATCGGTCGCCTATAGAGATGAGTGGGAAGCTTCAAGAAAAAACAAACGGCATGTGTAGTGAAGGAACGGATCCAGTTTTTGTTTACAATGCCTAGATAGAAAAATTATGTAAATACATAAAATATACTTTTACTCTTAGCGACACGGAAAGTTTTCAACACGGAACTGTTCTAATGAAATACCACTAGATCATCATGTTATAATAATGAAATCATCTTGAAAGACATATTAATATCTCTTGACACTGTCTGTACACTATGTACTTATTATTTTTTTAATACTTTGGACTGACTTCACGATAGATGCGTGTGAATAAATATTTTTATGGGAGACGCCTAACTGTGCAAAACAAAGCAGTATGTTAATATTCGCTTTCGCACGTTTAAAAAAGTCCCGTTTATCGCATGGAAAACGAGCACTACAACTGACGAGTCTGTCTACATGCAGAGAAGATCCGAGAGAAAAACAACACCACAAAGTCACAATATTATTATTATTACCTTTCATTTGTCATTTCTAATACGACATTGCAAAATGAAGAATTGCCATTGCGCCGTCAAGAGAAATTCATCACATCTCCGAATTTGTAAAGGAAAGACTCACACACACAAAATACTGGTCAATGGTACTTCACAGCTTCGCCCATAGTTTTGGTTGGTCCATAAGTCAAACAAATGGCTTGGACGAAAATAGTTCTCTTCGAAACTGGATTGTCTCTCACAGCTTATCAAAAACTGCTCTCCACCCGCCCTTCCTACCCATAGCATTCGTTTCCATACGTGGCTTAATATTCTGCCAGCTTTGATGGAGATATTTTGAGTGATATTTCAAGTTATCGTCATGGCCACTAAGGATTAGTTCTAATGAAGGCGACAAAACACACTGACCTCCTAAGATTTTCTAGCATGTCCTTAGGCAGAGCTAGGGATCGGCTTTGACCAAATGTGATAAAACTAGCGGGTTTGAATGATAACACCATATCAATATTTTCGTGATCCAGCGTTTAAGTTAGTTACAGTTAGCCATATCAAAATTACAGGAACGCAGTTTTTGCATCAGAGCTGTGAAATATTTATTAATTTCTGTTGCCACGATGTTTCTGATTGTGAGACGTTTTATTAAATGAACTCTGGGTGGAAAATGTCAACTTACAACTTCGAAGGTGTTCATTGTGTGAGGAACTGTTTATATTAATTTGCATCTTGTCAAGAAGCTTTAATTGGATGTTTAAACATGCAATAGCCCGGCGTTCCAGATGGTCATGTTGACACTTTGGTGAAATTAAAACGTTGACTGTGAGTGGATGAAAGGTCTGGAAATAGTTTCATTACAACTTCACCTCTGTGAGAAACTTCACCCCAATATCATACCAGTCTGATTTCTTCCCTGGCCCTCTCATTTATCTTCCATGTTTCCCTCTGATCTCACCCCCAAAGCCCGATCGCAGCATTTGAAAATACACGTACTTGACAAAGGAAACAAAACAAAAACAAAAACGGCAAGGATAGTCATTTCATACAAATGGGTTATCATCTATTACAGTCTGAGTGCCTGGCACATCGATAACATTTCTGGAAGGAATCTATTTTCTTTTGGTAGTCTCCCCCCCTCCCCCCCACCCCCACCCCCACCCCCACCCCAATTCCTCCTTCCAAAGTCTTTGCAACATACAACCTTTTCTTTTTGCCAAGTTTTGACTTTGCTTATAGCCCTGCTGCGACCCCACAGTTTTTCTGTGGTTGTTATGATACTTCTCAGTAATAGAATATTTGACGAGCAAGGAGCTGGCTACAACTTCCTTTCACTTTGGTTGGCACTGGCGGAAAAAAGGGAGTGTACTGGGTGTATGGACGGGAAAAGGGAGACAATTAAGATAATACATTAGGATGTCCTATGGGAACCAACGCTTTAATTACACGTTGTCGAGTGGCGTAGATAAAGTCCATGGGGCATATGCGCATAACAAACTCAACTATTGGAAATAATCAGATGATTGGAAAATAGTGTTCTATTATGCAGCTGAGTCAAATTTCATTGAAAGAATCATTAATTTGAATATGATTTGATCATCTATGAAGATTCACTTTGCTCATGATGGTCGGAAATTTCCTGGAAAAAAATGCCCATTGTGATATCTCCAGACTGATAGCAGAATATCTATTGTTATTATTATTTATTGAGTGTCTCTCCATGACTTGATTGCAACACTAAAGAGCAATTGTAATACCTGAGGTTTTTATAAACTCTCGGGACGAAAATTGCACAATAGCCCTTGGTAATTAAACCAGTTTCTGAGCATGCCGGGTAAGGATTACAAGTCACCGTTATCTGAAGACAATTTTAAAATTCTTTGCATGCCAGTGACATAAAAGTAGCTGAATTCAATCAACGCCTTCTTGCCACTCAGCAGTAAAAACTTCAAGTATCACATTTCCAGTTAATTTCAACATCCTGGTCTAGGTAGTCGTTGGCATCAGAAAAGACAATATACTCGGGAATGTAGTATCTGTCTCCTTTAAACTGGATGGCTAGTATTTCTTTAGGCTTTGATGACGTAATTCACTAGGCTTTTTGAGACGCTACCAAAAGTGAAAAAGCCTCAACAACATTAAAATGAACTGCGCGCAGGGTATTACAATTTAGACGTGAAACCAAAGCACAGATTGCAAATGATTCACACTGCAATGCATTCCCCTAGGTACTGGAAAAGTATAATTATTTTATACTAAATGGAAGTCCTAAGACCCAGTGATGTAGAAAATGGCTCTTCAGTAATGTGGTCTCTGTTTAGAAGCTCTGTAATGTAAATGAAACTCTTGAAGATGCAGGCATTATATCTGCGACGTAAAGTAACGCAGTCCTGTTTTAAAATACACGAGTAAAGCGTGGTAGCAACGCAGCATGCAGAGAAGTACATGTAAAATGATGAAACTCTATGTTTCCTTGTCGGAGACTGCAGATTATCTATTTCAGTTCTCGCTGTGAGTGACCAGAAAAACGGCAACAACACAGTTATCAGAGGCATTTTGTTTCTTCCAATTTGATTAGATTGGAGGTAATGGGATGCACTAGAAAATATGTAGAGCTAGTTCTCATCTTGCCCACATTGTGAAATCAATTACTCTCAACCTTCTCCTTCCTAGTATCTGGTGGGTTTTTTTTCTGAATTCTTTGATCCAGCAGTTTGTCGCTTGGATAAGACTCTGGGTCGAGTTCAATCGACCTGGAAGTGTAATGAGTAGAGATGAGAGTAGATTCCTGTACTGCCATCAGCTGGTGACATTCCTTGCCTGGGGCTTTGGGATTTTTGTCTTATCAGGTGCTAAATTATCTTTTTGACAATGTGTAATTACAGGATCGTCATCGGTGTGCATTTCAGAAGGAGTAACTGTTAAATACAGCGAGTTAACCTAAAAAGAGTCCAGTTTCTCTGTTGATGTCTCAACACTACAGTAAAATGGCATGGTTGTTTCACAGGCTGGGCGATACTTTACGGGGACATTCTGTGCCAGTACGTCAGGAGTTCGTTAGAGCACTGCTGTCATTTTATGCTTTGTATCCTTCAGTAAAGGGATTCAGCTTTGTATCTTTAACAAACTAGTGGCCAAATTCGTGTAAATTGGAGGTGATTTGCCTTTTTTTTTGGTAATGGTTCTTTTTAGAAAGTGAAGACAAAGTTTCACAAGTGGTCCCAAGAGTCTTTTCGTTGCAGTTAAAGGTGAAATTATTCATAATTTTGCAAAGTCATTGAGGTGACTCAGAAAACTTTTAAAAAGTGAATGAAAATATATTTTCAACCAAACTGAAAACGCAGAGATTGAAGAAGAATAGAAATATGCAAATGTCACCCCGATGAAAAACAGTGTATTATTATAGTAGTGTGTGTCTACTGTGTTAATTATTGTGTATTAAACTGTATTATTGCAGTACCGATAAGTCAAAAATTGGCAAAAAGAAACAAATTACATTTAGCAAAGCTTCGCGTCAGAAATAACACCCAAACAATATATTGCAATATTGATAACCATGGTGTATTTTCTGGTAAGGCTTAGCCCATAGACTCAGTGCTGTTATGGGTTCATATTCGGTACAAAATACAAATGAAGCACTCTAGTGCAGGCACATAACTTGGAATTTGTTACGTTTTTCACAAAACTAGAATTGAAAATATGATTAGCAGTTAAATTCATGTTATGGAATTGTTAACATTATATAATTATATAGACCCTTTTCATTTACCGTCCTCCATATCACGTGATTTGCAAACAAAATGGCGGCGTGCCCCACTTGTAGGGCGGAAGCGGTGGACAACAGTCGAACGATGCCACCCTCTTGTTGGGCACCCAACTGTGCAAACCCGTTACGTGCTGGTTCTGGCATAAAAATGCATCTTCGCTTAGACTGTGCACATAATAAGATGCCACCACTAAGGCAAGTGGAGGTTTTTGCCCTACACGGTGCTTTTCGATGCCGTGCGGCTCCCCGCAAACAACCGTAACGCGGAAGTGAAAAGGGTCTATAGCCTCACAGTATTGACTAGACCATGAATAAACTGTCAGTCTCCAACGTTACCGCACGTACGCAATAATCATTCTCCTATTTTGGAAATATTTTGAAAAGTCACGACAAAATTATATTATATAGCAAAACAATGAAAGGGGGTGTGTCTGCGAGTGAATTATACGGTATGTGTCTACGTGTAAATTATATGGTATGTGTCTACGTATAAATTATACGGTATGTGTCTCCATATAAATTATACGGTGTGCCTATACATTTCTAACGTTGTCATTATTTATGTCACGATCCCCCAGCCCGCCTGGGAGTTCTATCGCGGAAAAACTGAGCTGATTCATGCCGATAGGCCAAATGACATTACGGTTTTAATCAGACAAGTTCATCTAACATTGATTTTAGGGAAAGAGAATCAATAAACTGTTGTTTTTTGTTGTTGTTGTTGTTGTTGTTTGGATGCCATGGAAAATGTTAGCAAGCTGAATACTGGTCTTTGCAGTTTCTGTTTAGTTTTTTGGGGGGAATAGGTATGATATAAAGAATACGATGGATTCAAGGCGAAATGAGTATTGGCAGAAAGCGAAATGAGTATTGTCAGAAAGCGAAATGAGTATTCTAACGAGGCGAAATGAGCATTGCCACAAAGCAAAGTGAGCAGTATCACAAGGCGAAATGAGTATTGTCACAAGGTGAAATTAGTATTGTCACAAGGGTAAATGGGCATTGTCACAAGGCGAAATGAGCATTGACACAAGGCGAAATATTAGATCTACCATTCCTAATCAAGTCTCTCCTTGTGGTAACTTGATTATTTCTAAGGTTTTCCTACCAATGAATGTTTAAAAATGCGTTATCGAAACTGAGATCTGATTGGTCATGCAAAGCTCTATTGTTATTGTTAAATGTACGTAACTTAAATATTCAAAGATGCCCAAGTTCTGTGTCGATAACGGAACCACGTTTTAACGTCAATGGGAACAAACAAATTAAAAAGGAAGGGGACAACGAAAGTGTGTCTGCTATTATTCTATGAGATCTGTGCTTAACAGTTGTTACATGTGAAAGGTTAAGAATTATGAAAACTGGGGTATGGCAAACAAACAATTGTGAAAGTACAATATGTGAAAATACAGATGCTAGCATGTTGACATAGGTCCTGGACAACGGTTCGTGACACGTTTTATAATGTTGTTAGGTTTAATTTTTACCTCCAAACCGACACACTCTTCTTTTATAAAAAAATCTAGCAAACCTGTAGAGAATTATATTACATTTCCACATTTATTTTGTTTTTATCATCTCAGATAATATCTTTTTAAGTAGATTTTTGACACAATTACAAGACTCATATCGACATACTTGACAGTAAAGGCATTTTCCATTTAGACTTGTAACTTCACGTTTATTCTTTTGGCATCTGAGGGCAAAAAAAAAAAACTAGCCCTAAGCGAGATAACGAAAAAACCGTGGAAGGTTATCTGGCCAACGCGCGGTTAATCCCAAACTCAAACTCAAACTCAGACTCAAATCACCTCAGATTTGCCCAGGCGTGACGTTTGTTTCAAATCAGTTAAAGGCTACAAATTTTAGTACCCTTTAAAGACTGGTCAGGCAGGGTAATATTGCGTCAGCCTATTGCGCTCCGGTTGCAATGGATAAGGGAACTGTATGTAGCAGTGATCGTGTATTGAATCTGTGCACGGGGAGCCTTTGATTGCTCGCCTTATTTAGCCACCAGCTGCACGGTCGGTCGCGTGAGTATGTCAAAACTTTGAGCTGTGGGACCCATGCACGAGTCACTCACTATTCACTTCACCCATTACGCCTCAAGCTTTTTTTTCTTTATAGGTGTGGAATGTGATATCGCGTGGTGAAGAATGGAGAGCTCACCTTCACTTTAGTGGGAGTTGTGTGACATTCGGAATGTTGAGCTGTGATTCTACAAGTTGTTTTCACTATGCGAAGTTTTCCTTTGGGATCTGCTTGGTGAAGTATGTTTTGTACTTTTACATGGCACTATTATTATGAATAGTTCTGTACTTTATACTTCACGCCATGTTCTGCGTTAGATACGGCAGTAAATTGTTACTTTATCCGAGCTACTTCCCTTCCCTGTGGCAAGTTGAAAAGTATATAATCTGAGTTTGAGTTTGAATTTCAAGAGTTTGAGTTTCGAGAAAGCAAGATGACAAAATAATGGTCATATTTATTATTAGCATGAGAAAAAAGCAAAAACAGTCGAGAGAATATAATAAAGTGGTTTAGAATCAACTACACGCGAAAAAGTATAATGAATAATACTTTTGCAAGAAAACTGATTTGGGCTGTGTTAAGTAGAGCCGGGGCAGGCAGCCTTTCGGAGAGGAAGAGTGACATTCGAAGTTTTCGCTAGAATTCAACTTAAGAGAGAGCAGTAACATGCATGAGAGGTCTATAGTACCAGTTGCATTTTTTTTTCAGCAATTAAGAAAACGAAAGAGCCGCATATGAAATCAAAGAGAGCCGCTGGTTACCGACTCGACTCTTGACGTACAGAGTCCGAGTGTTCAGTTCTTCTGGTAACAGTCTTCACTAATCAAAACTTCTTTTTCATCCTATCAGTATGGACGCCCTACTATGTTTTACTATGTTTGCTTTGCCATCTTCAATATACAGCAAGCCCCCGGCATTGAACTAATTCTAAACGCCAAGTTTACATTATTTATTTCAGTTTCAGCGAACGAGAAACTTAGTTGCATTGTTGCCGTTTGAAAATTAAGGTGCATGAAATAGGCCTTTTGAAATATCTAAAATAGGCGTGACAGGTCATATTTCTACCCGCCACTGATACGGTTTACAATAGAATGGCAGTACTCCGATGTGAAATAGTTACAGGACATGATCGATTCCTGACGAACTACGCAATCGTCCATTTATCTATCTCGGGTAATTTGTCACAATTCTGAAATATTGATGACAGGTGATGGACACTCACGATACGCACAACAACGAATTAATCGAACGGAGAGGGATTTTAACAGTCCCCACCGATATTTCCCCCACCCTGTGTTGGCTGGGCCGGATGAACCATTTTGGCACGAATGCCTCATGAAAATGATTATACGCTTTTCGCCACTGTAGAAAAGGATCGGGTGTGTCATGGCCTGTGATTTGGATTTGAAATTTAAAATGGCAGGCTTGACAACTAATTCGCAGCACGACTTTTCAATAATTTCCACATTTCTTTAATTGTTTTAATGAAAATAAAAAAAAATAAAAAAAGTCATTTGGATTAATTTCTCCGCACCGGTTCAGACTTGTTTAATATTTCTTTTGAAGTCGTTCCTCTTAATATACAGTTGGAAATTATATTGCAAGCAAAAGGGGAGTAAAAAGTTATTTGAACATTGATATTGCAAAAAAATATTTTGAAATCAAAATAAAGCGTTAACAACAGCGACAACAGATGGAATTTTGTGAACATGTCATTGCTTGTGCTTTAGCCTTAACCCATATTATACCCGATTTTTTTTTTTCAAAACTATTTTTCAGATATTTTTTTTTTTTTATCTTTTGTATCTATTCAGTTAACATTTATCACATTTACGTGATATTTTGGTAAAGAAAAAACAAAACAAACATGTATTTATGAGAAAAGAAATTAAAAAAACTGTTTGATTATGTTATATTTGGTTAAAATGATAGCTATTAATTTAACTGCACACCCTAGAAGGGGGGGGGGGGAGGCGGGAGCAAGTAGGAAATGGGTTAATATGAGAGAAAAACCAAAACAAAACAAAGACGAGACAACAAAGATTACTATAATGTAATGATTACCGGAGGAGATAGGCTGTACTCGCAGTGCATAGACATGAGAGATAAACTGCTGCCATAATTGGCCTATGGTCAGGAATTTAATCGCCTGGCTGTCAATCTAAATAAGAGATGCTGTGCATAAATGGCAAGACGCACGATACAGTCTTAAAACAGTAGTAAAAGTTCTCGTTCTTTTGACATGCATTGAAATTTAACACCAATTTTAGGATTGTCAGCTTATTAGGAATGTAATATTATTCCACACAATTGCTGTTATTATTATTATTTCATTGGATTATTTATTTTGCTAATAATGTATGGGTTTCCAAAGTACAGTTGCTTCTTTTTCTTCTCTTTTTTCTTCTTCTTCTGTTTCGTCGTCTTATCATCCTTTTCATTCTCATCATGACAATCAATCCTCACCACTATAATTATCTTCTTCTTCTTCTTGAACCACTTTTCAACTTTGTTGATGAGTTCTGATTTATTCGATGAATCATTAACCCTTAGAGTAGGTGTGGAGAATAATTCCCTGCAGGCAGTCGCTTAACATAATTATGGCAGTAATCAAGGCATAGGAATGTCAGTAAAATAAAGATGGTCTTATATTTCGCTGTTGTACAAGTTGTTCCAACTTACTTTGTCTTTCAACGGTGCCTCCGTTTCTAGAACATTTTGTTGGTTGGATCTGCATTGAATTAATATCTTTGTCACAAATCCCAGACTGGGAGATGTAATAATTATAACAGGACAACAATCACGAACGAACACGTATAACACTTAACAGAACAACCCATCAGACTCACACATTTATTAAACATAAAGATAAAGATAAAGATGCAATTACATACATTATATTACTCAATTAACTGCCGTCCAACGGCCTTCTTCCCTCAAGCACTCTTCCTCGGGTCCACAACCCGGTAGTTACTTTTTAAAGGCACTTCGGCTTCAGCCTCTCCACTCAATGTCTTAACACATTTAGTATTTCTTTCGCACCGCAGTCTCTCACTAGCACCTCCCTATGGCAATAACACCTTAGCCTTCCAATAGCACCTCAACATGTCCATAGCACGTTAATAGTTCAATTCACATTAGTATCTCAATGGCACAGTATATTAATATCACATGTAATACATCTTAAGAGCACATTAACATTTCTATACACATCCCTGTCTGTGGCCAGACTACCACGACTCATGCGTTCCTCCTGTCCTGCTCGACAGCTTCACTCCACTGGCCTATGCGTAGCCTTCGGCCCTATGCTGGCCTATCCCCTGTGCTCACCGCGGGTGCCTTCTCGGCCCGACCCCGGCACCTACAAGAAGAACCTTACATTGGTATAATGCCATACCATTTCTAACCACTTCACCCCTCATTACAAACCATGAAGCGTACATACAATAGTCCACCTTTCACTCACCACACATCTTACGGTAACACACCTCCACCGTACCACACAGCACTCACTCTCGCTACGAATCCATGAACCTAACTTACATCTATCGCTCATGGCGCACATTTCTATACACAGTAATCACTGACTTCCACATTCCTCACATATACTTATTTACATCATGGTCATAGGCGAATATAATACATCAATCATCATAATTGTAAATCATAGTTCAACCTACCAGTCATCACTGGAAAACACACAACAATCTCCCGACTGCCTCTGATCTCACGTCTGTCCCCTGGGACTCCTTAACTTGCAGTGATTGTCAGTACAGCGCTCTCGCCTCCTGCCGACCCCCCAACTCACAACATTTCACGCTTTAACGTTAACTAACAGAAGTCAATATAGGTGAGCAGCCTCACTATCCCGTGAGTCAATCCCTCACTTCCATGCCCCCGTAATCCTTGAATCCCGCTCACTCCACTCGTGACAATCTTCCTTTCCCCAAGTATGGTGTTTCGCTGCGTGTTGAGGATCTGTGATGTGACTCTATGAATTATTCAGCTACAATGAATTGTCGAAGATGATACATGTGATTATTACAAAAATTCACCACATTTCCAAATCCACCTACGTGGCAACGCTTTCAAGACTTAGACTCGCCGCTGCCGCAATGCAATACAGGCAAAACACATGATATATATATGGCCTTTAGCGTCTTTACAGACGGTCTTAGCAGCTAGAATATTCACTTTCACTTTGACTGACAGCTTCTCTCGTGGCTTATTCTACCAATGTTTGACCCGAGAGTGCGATGGCAGTGATTGCAGGTCAGTCTTTTGGGTTCACTTTGGCGAGTGTTTTCATTCCGCCTCTGTCGTTTTGTCAGGTATGTTTCTTTTGCCTTGAAGTCTATTGCGAGCGTGCCACTGCGCAATTTTTGTCTCCATCTGCTTCGATCATTTGCAAGGTTCTCCCATTCATTGGGGTCGATGTTGAATGCTTTCATCGTGACCTTGCAAGTGTCTTTGAATCGCAGATGTGGCCTACCTCTGGGTCGGTTGCCAGTAGCAAGTTCCCCGTAGAGAATTTGTCTGGGGATGCGATCATTTTCCATACGGTGGAGATGTCCAAGCCACCGCAGTCTTTTTTTGCCTAGGAGAGCCTGAGTTGATGGAATGTTGGCTCGGCTCAGAACTTCGATATTTGAGATCTTGAGAATTTTGCGTAGGCAGCGCAGGTGGAAGGAGTTGAGGGATCTTTCATGTTTGGAGTAGGTGGTCCATGTCTCTGAGCCATACAGCAGGGTGCTTAGGACGCAAGTTTGGTACACAAGTACCTTTGTTTTGATGGTCAGCTTGCTATTGTTCCACACCCTTTTTGAGAGTTTGCCAAAAGCTGTGGCCGCCTTTCCTATTCTGGCATTTATTTCAGTTGTTATGTCTGTGCTACCACTGATGGTTGAGCCTAGGTAGCAGAATTTTCCCACTTGCTCCAGAGGAGAGCCATTCAGCATGATTGGGTTGGGGTTTCTCAAGCCTTGTGTCAAAACTACAGTTTTTGAGACACTGATCTTTAGCATGAATTTGTCACAGGCTTTGGCAAGGCTATTGATGAGAGCCTGGAGCGTGGTTTCATCGTGGGCCACGATTGCAGCATCATCTGCGAAGAGGAGCTCTTGTAACATAATATGCTCTGTACGAGATTTTGCTTTTAGTCTGGCAACATTAAAAATGGAGCCGTCCACTCTGGTGTTAATAAGTACTCCACCTGAACATTGACCAAAGGCATTCTTGAGTAGGGCTGCAAAATATATACCAAATAAGGTAGGAGCAAGAACACATCCCTGCTTCACACCGCTGTTTACAGCAAATGAATTGGATGTGCAGCCCTCAAAGTTGACACATGCCCTCATGTCAGTGTGGAAGGATGCAATAAGTTTTAGCAATGTTGGTGGACAGCCTATGGATTTAAGGACTGCATACAGGCCAGATCGGCTTACGGTGTCGAAAGCCTTTGTTAGGTCCACAAAGCATGTTATAAGCGGCCTGTTTTGTTCTTTACATTTTTCTTGGATTTGCCGAAGTGCAAATATCATGTCAATAGTTGATCGTTTGCTTCGAAAGCCACATTGTGTTTCTGGTAAGACTTTTTCCGCCAGTTGTTGAAGGCGGCAGAGGATGACGCGAGCAAAAGCCTTTCCAGTAATGCTGAGGAGGGATATGCCTCGATAGTTGTTGCAGTCGCCTTTGTCTCCTTTGTTCTTGTAAAGTGTGACAATTTTGGCGTCTCTCATATCATGTGGTATCACGCCTTCTTTCCAACACTGCAGTAACAGATTATACAATACGGCTGTACAATTTCTTTCATATCTCCAGCTTGCCTTGATAAATCCGAGCCAAATTTTGCATAGCCTCCTGTTTCATTTATAGTTTAGTAGCCTATCTGGAAATCCAGCGGACAAGCTCATTTTTCGAAAGCAGAACCAAATGTAACAAGCAGTTATTTCCTGTTCAGCTACGGTTGGTACTGCCTTCTGAATTGCTGCAAAATATGACAGTGGGTGATGATGATGCTATTCGGGTTATTCGCTTGACAGTTTAGATAACCATACGCCATTGTAACTTCCCACCATGAAAACTTACAGTCAGTGCTAAAAGAGTGTCGTTTAACTGTGGTTCATGAACATGTCATTCTGTTCATTAGGCAGTTATTCCCGCACATCATCAACCGTCGGCGTATTGACTCAGAACTTAGAACCTTTGGCCTGTGTGCGAAAGGCCTCATGTTCGATTCTCACCCGAAGCAGGGTCTAGCCTTGCTGTTTCTGGCAGCCATTTTTTAAGACAGTCTCTCAAAAGGTGCCTTGAGGTGGACCCAGTGCTCGTGTCTAGGAGAGCCTCGTTTCATTACGCTTAAAACGGATGTATAATACCAACCAGTGAAACAAAAGGCTTGATATTGCCTTGAATTTTTTGTTTATTTATGTTGAATTGTCGCTGAAACAAACGCTCTTTCTCAGCCTTATGCAGGAGCTGCTAGGAACATTATCAGACCGATCAATTCTTTGACAGAAAACGTTGGTGACCCATTTGTTGTGATCAACTCGAGAACAGTTCTGCTCTACTGCATTGATCACCAGTACCAAAGCTCTGGGATGCATAGAGGTATGCACCAGTTTTTTTTTTCAGGTAGATGCGGCAGTGATTCGATTTGCCTGCGTCTCCGCTGAAACAATGGCTTTTGACATTCCGCCCGTCCGTGGAGCGTACGGTAATGCCGGGGATTGCGTAATGCCAGTGTTCGGTTAAAGCGTTTGGATGTATTGACTCCACTGTTGTAATTAGTTCGCCGGTGGGGCAATGAGTTAGATCACCGATGGCTTGAGTACGTTTCATAGTTCTTTTTTCATGGCTTTTTTTTTTTAATGATATTTCTTTTAAACGGGGAATGACATGGTAGAAATCCTCGTCCATCTGGGATGGGGGACAAATGGTTGGGGGAACAGATCGATGAGACGATAATATGGATAATGGAAGGGCAGATGGATGGATGATAAACTGAAGTAATGAACTGATGGATGCACAGATAAGTGGATACGTAGATAGGTCGGTGGATGGAAGAGTAACAGGTCGGACCGGTAGATGGATGGATGGAAGGAAGAAAAGGAAGAAGGACATAATGAATGGATGGAAGGAACGAAAGATGGATGGGTGGATGGATGGATGGACGGATAGATGGATGGATGGATAGATGGATAGCTGGATGGACGGATGGACGGATGGATGGATAGATGGATGGATGGACGGATGGATGGATGGATGGAAGGAAGGAAAGATGGATGGTGGGGCGGACGAACGGCGGACGGACAAACAGGCAGAAAGGTGGACAATTGGATGAGTTAAAGAAAAAAATATATAAACGGCAGCCAAAGTATGAAATAAAATATTGAAAAAAAAAATGTAAGTAAGACATTTAACGCCGCTTGAAGGATGAAGAAATAAAATTATCACTTATGAAGGCAAGAATTGCATCACAGCTGATGTTGTTTGAGCAGCTGCCGCACATTTTATTGAAAATCTATAACCTGCCACTTGTGAAACTGACAAAAGCCGAAACCGCCTCCGAATGTGGGCAAAGATCAAACAATGAGACTTTATTTGAAGTCAAACACACTAGCATGGGGGAGTGAGGGCGTAGTCCCAGACATCGTATGTTTTATACTGTACCTTATCCACCCCCTATCCTCTTTCACACCCTCCCCCCCCCCCCGACCCCCCACTCCCCAAAAAAATGTCATAGTTTGACGGCAGTCCCCGCACAATTTGCTCCATTTCGGTCGATCGACCGTTTTGTTCATAGCTGGGTTTTTTTTTATTATTGTTATTGATAATACATTCACTGTTTTCACAGCCATAACTTGTCTGTATTGAGTGCAGGGTGAAATCAAATGATTTCTAGAGGTTTTGTTGTATTTTACTATGTTATCGTAATCGTCGCTGAGAACAGTGTTCGATATTTGTTTGTTGAATTAATGCTTGATTTGACTTGTGCATATTCATTATTAACTTTCTTTAATCAAATAATGTATTAATATTTGTTCTTTCTTTTTGTCATTGTTGTTGTTGTGGTGAGTAAGACGTTTCGTTTTGACACTGAAGTTGTAGGATATGCTCGATTTTGACATGCGTTACTGCCAAAAGCAAAGAGAAGAAGGTAATGATAATGAATAATGAATAACTTGAAGGAAGATTTACCAGATAAGTAACAGAACATGCAGCTGAGCGGGCAAGAAGCAAAAGAAGAGTATACCAAGCTCAAGATGCCAATAGCAGTAAGTAGAAAAGAACACTCTGAACTAATGATAGTCGTTCCTACACGTTTCTGGCATTTTCCATAAAGTCTTCCTTCGTTCTACAGAGACTAGTAAAAGAGCGCATCTATTTCTTGCTCTAATGAACCATTTTCATGCGACAAGACAAGAGTTGAGTTATCTGAGCTTTTGTCGTCACTTTTGCCATGTGAGCTTTCTTGCTCTTGTTGGGCCTTGCCCGTCCACTGCAAGATGTAGCCCTCCGCCAGTGGACTCCATTCTTATGTTTTTCGCCCGTCTTGTCCCTGCCAATCCACCTGTCTGCGCAATATCAGTTATCATCTCTCTCTTGTCTCTCGGGGCGTCCACCTGTTCTCTTTCCATCTCCAGGCCTCCATTCAGTGCAGCGTGCGAGCTTTAAAAGTTATCAGTCTGCTTCTTCCGTCTCCCAACCAGTTTCGTGAAATTAATGCCTCGAAAATTTTCTTATTTCAGACTGTTGAACTCCATAATGATGTAGCAGCATAATTTATAATTTAAATATCGCATTGTCTTTCTATGACTTTCTATACCCCGCGATGGAAACAAAAAAATGAATGTCGAACTCCGAGAGTCATGAACTCGGTGTGGCCGGGATTCTAGAAGATGTCAGAAAGTTAAAGGCCAAAACATCTAATGAAAGAATCCACTCTTCCTCTTAGGACGGTCATCTGCATCGCACCACCCGAGGAGTTTCTTACCACTTTTGTTTTTATTCGTCTTTGTCTGGCCGTGCATCCACCTTTATTTTGTTCCTCTCTCACGACTAAACTGGTAAAACTATTCTTTTCCTTTCGTTTTTTTTTTCTGCACTATTCATCGATCTGACAGCGCGGTGCATGCACACGCTCAAGTACAGAGCCCAGACCAGCCATAACAAATACATGACATTTCTATTTATTCATCACAGAAGCAGCTTGCCATTCTGACAGGTCTCTTTTGAGGAGAGGGCAAATGTTTTTTTCTCGCTCTCTCTTTTTTTCACTCACTCACACACACATAAGCACACACGCAAGTACATACATACAAATACACACACATCCATGCACGCTGGCGCGCACGCACACACAGCACACACTCACAGAGAGAGAGAGAGAGAGAGAGAGAGAGAGAGGGAGAGAGAGAGAGAGAGGGGTGTCCATAAGCTGTCTTATCTTAGGCGCTGTGCTTCATATGAATGTTTGCAAACATTATGCTGAAAATTCATACTCTGAGTTGGATTAAATGTTTTGCCACTGAAGATTTATAGAAAAAAAAAAGATCTGCAAATCTGTTGAGAAATCGTGACAGTACACATCATCTTAACACAGTTTTTCTTAGGAATTGTCTTGTGCTTTTGATTTGATCTTAGAGCGAGGACGAAAAAAATTGCTTAACATCTGAGGTGTAGAACGGTCGTGATGGTTTTGATAAAATGTCAGACTGAAGAGGAAGAGCAAAAACACTTAGGATGATTAGATTCAAAAACAATTTCCTTCGAAGAACGGTGTCGTGTTTGCCTCTCAAATATCGGACGCAGACAGATAATGAAGCAGACTCTTAATATTTTGTATTTGCAGAATAAGCTGAAAGCTTCAAATATTTTTACTCTATTTCATTCCTAGTTTTTATTAGATTCCTTGCCTTGAAAAGTGCTTTCAGTAGAGCCTTTGCAAGAAACATAAAAAGGTTTTAAAAGCCAGTTTCAAGTGTTTTTGAATTTGGAACACCCTTCAATTTTTTGGTAATCTGCCGTAAGAAAACGCCATTTTTGCTAGAGAGAAATGATTGTGTAAATCCCTTCCATTCCCACAATTTCTCTTGCACCCTATCTGTGTCATGCAATCAGTGCTGTTCTAGTTGCAGAACATGACAAACCTCTCATAAAGCACTCACGCTCTTCTTAGGTCAACAAGCCGAAAACGCTACAGGAAAACGCAGTAAGATCAAAATTACGCATGCAATGTTGGACTTCATAATTTAGTGCAGTGGTTCTCATGGTGGAGCGCGGCAATACCCTGGTGGGGCGTCGGTCTTCAGAATGAAACCTAGAGATATATACTGTATACTAAGTTTGTCCAGTTACGGCGGGGCGGGCGTTTTTTTTGTTTTTTGAAACTTGAAACGGGGCGTGAAAAAAAAAAGGTCGAGAAACACTGACATAGTGTCTGTAAAACGGAAACCTAAATGGTGAAATTCCACAGTGTCATTTCTATGCCAACTGTAAAGCCAACGCTGACCATCGAGTTATTCGGGCCTGATAACACCAGCGGTCCTACTACCTGAACGATCTGGGGTCAAGAGCAGATGTCAGTGTGCCGCCGGCCCTTCTGACAGGTCTCTGACATTTTTTACCTGAGCTAGCTGTACGTGTCAGTGCAGGACATAACCTACGTACAAGAATTTCAGGAAATGTTTATTAAGTATTTTTGTCCTGAATTTTTGTTTTGGTAGTTGTTTTTTTTTTTCTTATCACGAAATTCCCGATGGTGAGTACTGGAGCGTCAAATCTATCAATCTCCAACTTAAAAAAAGCTTTCTCAAAAGCAACTGAAGTTTTTTTACTCTTGGAGTTACTGAAAGTTTGTTGGGGTCATTTTTCGACTTTGGGCTTCTGAAATGATGTTTCTATATGCTGAATCTACAAAGTTGAAAGAGCCGTAAGACTCAGTGTTAGATAGTTATGACATCACTTGCACTCTCGCAAATAAGTCCATCCCTTATGCGCTCATTATTTTAACATCTTCATTTCCATGGTCAGGTATGTTAGTTAGCTTCCAATTGTCTGATACATCGTTTTGCTACGAAAGGCGTCGAGATGTAGATAATAATTATAAGCACATTTCCGTGTTGACATTCATATTCCCCTCCTTTTATTTCCACTCTTAGCTTTTACTGAATGATTCATAACTCCATAGAAAAATCGATGAATGTGGACAAGCAAGCCTAATGAAATATCTTCATAGCTCACATGGACCTCTTACACTTAGGCAAGAAGATATATGACCCTATACACACTGGCTGAGTTTTGATAAGTAGCTCTATTTGCTTGTACCTGATTATCCAGTTAGAAGAATATGAATCAATCTTTTCTGTTACAGTGCGATTTGTCTGGCCTTGTCTGGACAGAAATGGCGATGGCCTTTGGATAGTTTCTGTCTTGGTGTTGAAAGTGGAATGAATTTATTGTGATGTCCAGGGGTAGAGTAACACCGCCTTGAATTCATCCACACGACGTGCACTCTAAAACGAACCGCGATCTTCACCCTTTTCCATAGGCAACGAAACACATTTGGCACTACTGGGTTGTGTTTATCTGAAATTTGGGAGGAGAGGGCCGGGGGTGGGGGTAGTGAATCACACGGTCATTTTCAGTGCCTGCACCGGTTTTCCAAAGTGACCGGACTCAGCACTTCTGGCAGTCTGAAGCTAGAAATAAAAGAAAAAGATCAGTTCGATCGATCAAAGGTTTTTGGAAACTCGATTTGTACATAGTCTCTTTTTGTGTGGACTTCAGGTACTCGTGCATCGGGAATGTACATGTAGTAATAGATAGATAGATAGATAGATAGATAGATAGATAGATAGATAGATAGATAGATAGATAGATAGATAGATAGATAGATAGATAGATAGATAGATAGATAGATAGATAGATAGATAGATAGATAGACGGGCGGACGGGTGGCTGGATGGTCGGGTGGATAGACAAAATCAGCAAATAGAGAAGATATAACCAAAGATATAAAATGACCAACAAAACAGCAACATCAACAACAATTTATTTAGATTGAGAAGATACGTGTTTGCTTCAGAGAATGCATCAGGAATACGCCGATGCTGAAATAAATTTGTAAAAATCGAGTTAAGCACAGTATACATATTAATATTGCTTTACATGCCCTTCTCACACACAGTGATTAACAGAGCTTTGCATTTTAATTGTCATTCCTTGTTTGTCCCTGCAGACCAATTAGATCTAGTCTATTCTGCATGAGTACAGTTTTTGTTTTCGTTACTCTCCTTGCTAACAAAGGAAAACGTCTACATACTTTTTTTCCTCCCAGCTTGGCCAGGTAATAGCTCTAACCCAACTGTACCAACCACAAAGGGCCAAGCGTCTGAGAAAGCTAGATAATGCTCACTTTTCAAACTGATGTTTATTAATCACCATAAAAAAAATAATTCTAAGAACGATCTTAATAAGCGACACGTTGTGTACGAGTGCAAGGAGAGGATGCAGCGGACAGAGAATCAGATTATGTTATAACTTTTCTCAAGAGTCATGACCCCTATACCGTACGTAGTTCAGAATAACATCGAAGGGTATTTGCCATATTGTTGTATGCGACATTTTGCAGATTTTGAGGTTTCAGCATGAAAGTGGTTCTTTCACTCCCAAGTTTATTATGTATAAGTGTCATATGGGTGTATTTTTCGTGTGCATTTTTTGTAAGTTCCGCTTTGAAGCGTATTGACAGAAACCCTGATTTTACACAACTTTTCAAACTTTCAATCCTCATTTTCTCGAAAAGGCAAAAATGCACATACAGCAGTATGGAAAATGCCCGACGATCTTCTTTGCCAAGATCCCTTCCCCACGGCCTGATCAGTTTCGCAAGTTGATAGGTTGACTGCAGAAAATCGCTAGAAAGATTAAAAAGATGCAAGGCTGAGACAGAGGGAAAAAAAACTGCAATTTCGTCCAGGCGCAAATTGAATTTGTCTACACAATATTGCCTTGGGTGGATGAGCAAGTATGGTGGTAAAAAAGGTCTATGTTTCAGTATTTGGTCATAATTCATGGATTACTTTAATAATGTGAGACCTAGCGTCTTCACCCCTAAAAGCAAGCGCCAGGGTCTCTGCTCCCTGTGCAGAAATCAAATGTGAGCATGTGATGGGCATCTCAGTCTGGATGCTGAGATATTTATTATTCTCCTGTTTTGTTCACTGGCAGTTTTATATTTTATTATTATTGTCTGGTCGGTTGGTGCAGGCTACGGAAGCAAATCTATTAAAATACGTTCCTTGCTCTATAAGATAGCTTTTTGAAACAATGAATTTATTTTTGCTACCGAAGGCACTGTAATGTGTTCATGAAAACTAATAAGATCCTTATTATTCTGTCCACTGCCAGAGTGGAATTTTTCGTCTTGTCCCAGGTCTTTGGCATATTTTGTAAGCTTCGGTCTCGGACGTTATATTATAGAAATTTTATTTATATATTTCTGTTGGTAAGACCACTGACATATGCAAACAGATACCAGATACACTAGGTCGTATCATGTTCCCCTAATGGGATTCACTGTCGTCCTAAAGAAGTTCTCACTTTGTATCATGGACTATTCGTAATATCTGGAGAGGAACGACTTCAAGCCATTCTCGTTTTGGTCAAGAGCTCTGTTGACTATTGGATTAGTCGTTGCTCAAACCGGCTTGTATAATTTGATATTGTTCGTGATGTTATCCGCCCGGATAGGTTATCAAGGCATGGAATTCATGTTTTCTCTTAGCTAGAGGCACAAGATCGGGCAAAAATAATAACTTCTTTAAAATAAGCTTCGGTTTAGGGCACTCCTGAAAACTTCACACACGAGACTGACCCGTAAGGTTCCATGTGACCCACTGTCTCAGCTAAAAGGCAATCCTCTGGATCTTTTTTTCTGCTGCTTTCCATGCATTTGTGCAAATTGCCTGCCTCATGATTTCTCAGGGAAGACATAGATCTTTCCTCTTCGGAAAGAAACAAAAACCTACGGCAATCACCATTGTTTTGCATGCTTTTGTAATTTATTATGTCTGGGGCTTTATCCAGGGGGAAAACTGTAGTTGTGGGAAAACTTCCAACCCCCCAGACCGCAGTGTCTGTACCACACAACAGCCACACACCCCAATACCACTGTGCGTCTCGATGCTGATATAGCATGTCTGTAAGATACCCGTCCCTAAGGACATAAAACAGAAAGTACAGGAAATAGATTTTTGTCCGCCCAAACCATGCTCGAATCGATTCTCAAAGATTACATCAGCAAGACAGTGTTCTTGGTGGTTTGTTCTGTTGGGAGGTTTATGTGCCTTCCATCATAGTCAGTCTGGTATCAGAGACTTCCACTCCCGTCTGGCGGCCGACGAGTAAGTGTCGTAAAAACAAACACTCTTCCAGAAATCTCAAAGATTGTACCCCCCTCCCCCCCCACCCCTTTTTTCCCCATCACCTGTTCTTTCCCTAGAGTAAGGTCCGAACATGAAATGCCTTGCATCCGGGATAAGGATTCTAATCAACGGGCCACTGCACTGGTTCACTGTGATTCTTTGTACATTATATCTCCCACGTTAAATGTCAGTGTTGGCATGATCTTAATTAATCTGAAAACAATAGTACAGATCATGGCGTTTGGGAAGCAAACCAAGAAGGAACAAGTTATCTCACCAGATTTCTCTCATGAACCTCCTTTGCTGTTGTTATTGTTGTTGTTTTTTTGTGTGTTTTTTTTTTATGGTTTAAAAGAAAAAAAGAGTCCCCGCTGGCACGATCATCAGTCTGTGTGTGGCTATGATAATTAGGTTAAAATTGCCATTGTTGCTAGGTGTGAAGACTTACTCCAGATAGAAACTTTTCTATTTCTCTCTATTGAACCTACTCATGTCATACATTGCAACTCTCTTCTTAAAAACCTTCCAGCAGAACAAATTAGCAAGCTCCAGAGAACACAAAACAATGCTCCTCGATTAATACTTAAACAACGTAGAAGAGAACATGTTACACCTTTGCTTATTATTCTTCATTGGCTCCCTGTTTAGGCAAGGATAGATTTTAAAACTGCAGTGTTATGCCACAAATGTCAGTACAACAATGCTCCTCTTTATCTTATAAACTCTATTCATCCATATAAACCATCTAGAGCATTAAGATCGGCTGATAAAAAAACTACTAGAATCTAAAATTGCTAAAACAAAAAAAAAATGGAGAGAGAGGGTTTTCTGTGTGCGCACCAGATGTATGGAACTCCTTACCACCAAATATTCGAAACATAGAAAGCGAGGCACTTTTTAGATCTGAAATGAAGACGTATCTCTTCAGAAAACACTTTGATGTATAGTCTGTGTGTTTGTATGTGAAGGAGAGAGAGAGAGAGTGTGTGGTCATTTGTTAGGAATGAGATTTGTTCTGTTTCTGCATGTTTTGTAAAGCGCATAGAGCATCTCTGGATATGCGCTATATAAATGAACTTTATTATTATTATTATTATTAAATACACCTGACTCAATAACCGTTTATTACATGACGATTTTGTTCAGTACCTCAACAACAAAATAAAATATCCTTAAGTTGTTTTTTTTTAAAAATCAGTTCGTTTGTTTGTGTGTGTTGTGAAGGAAATGATATGAATGTGGGGTAATGCGAAACATAAACACTACGGAGTACGATCGCATTGACCTCACAAGGGAAACCACTCTCGATGGAGAGGGACAGGAGGTGACGATATAACGGTAGAGGGAGGCGATGCGTTGATAGACTACAAGGTCAACTCAAGAGACAGGTAGGCTGTCTTAGCTTTACCTAAGTCCTACGCCTACATTGGTGACCCCGAACTTGGAACGAAATTCCAAGAGTTTCCACCATGGAAGAACACAAAGCAGTGTTGGCTGTTTCTCTGAAACTGCCAACATTTTGGACCACCAACCCAGAAGCGTGGTTCGCTCAAGCGGAGGCGCAGTTTGCCATCCGTAACGTCACCGTGGATGACACAAAGTATTACCACGTGGTGGCCAGTCTCGACAGTCAAACAGCAACACGGGCTCTATCTGTGCTCGTTTCTCCCACCGCAGGAACGCAGGTATGAGGCTATTAAGGCTTTCCTTTTATCTGCTTTTGGCAAATCTGAATCAGAAAGAGCCCACCTCCTTCTTAACATTCAGGGACTTGGTGACCGCAAACCATCGGAACTAATGGACTCTATGCTGGCTCTTCTTGGGCCCCATAGCCCATGTTTCCTATTCAGACACCTGTTCTTACAACAACTGCCTGAACATGTGAGAATACCCCTGGCAGCGTCACACACTGCTGACTACAGGTTACTGGCACAGGAAGCGGACCGACTGTACCTGTCCGTCATTCCAAACTCCAACGCAGTGCTAGAGGTAAACATCGCTGCAACACAGCCATCACCCTCTGCACCTAGACTTAGATCTAGCGGTGGTCAAAGCTCGTCAGTGTGCTGGTACCACAATCGTTTTGGAGAACAGGCACGCAAGTGCATCCTACCGTGCACACATCCTGCCCCCAAACCTCGCTCCTCTTCAACTTCCAACAGGGACCAGGGAAACGCCAGGCAGGGTCAGCAGTAGTGACACCCGTCTCTCAAACTTCTGCTGGCCCGGGCTCTCCACAACTGGTTATAGTCGACAACATCACAGGACGTCGCTTCTTGGTTGACACGGGTGCACAGGTATCAGTCATTCCTGCAACACTGTTGGACAAACGCACCGGTACCTGCGGACCTCCACTCCTCGCTGCTAATGGCTCTAACATTGCAACCTATGGTACGCGTATCATACCAATTAGGACCAGGGATAGAGTTTTCACGGCAAGATTCGTGGTAGCGGATGTGAAACGGCCATTACTCGGCGCAGACTTCCTTCGCCGACACAACATACTTGTTGATATACGTGGCCAGCAGCTAATCAAGGCTGACTCGTTGGCCATCTACCCTTGCAGCATCCATCAAGTAGCGTATGCATCGATACAAGAGCTCGCTCCTATTGCTCCGCAGAGCAACAGGTTCAGGAAAGTACTTTCTGAGTTTCCACAAATCCTCCAACCCACCTTTTCATCTTCAGAGGTGAAGCATGGCGTCCATCATCATGTGCCTACTACTGGCCCCCCTATCCATGCTAAGGCACGTCGTCTGGCACCCGACAAGCTAGCCACTGCAAAAGAAGAATTCAAGAAAATGGAGGACATGGGAGTGATTCGACGATCTAGCAGCCCGTGGGCATCACCTTTGCACATGGTTCCTAAAGCTAGTGGAGAGTGGAGACCATGCGGGGATTTTCGTCGCCTCAACGACAGGACGATAGCAGACCGGTACCCCGTTCCTCACATCCAGGATTTCTCAACCGGGCTGAAAGGGAAAACTATCTTCTCCAAGATCGACCTCATTCGTGGATACCATCAGATACCCATGGCCCCAGAGGACATCGAAAAGACGGCAATCATCACTCCATTCGGCCTGTATGAATTTCTGCGCATGCCGTTTGGTCTCAAGATTGCTGCACAAGCATTTCAGCGCTTGATGGACTCTCTGCTCCAAGACCTCAAATGTGCTTTCAACTACATAGACGACATCCTGGTCGCTAGCGATTCGGAGGCCCAACATTTGGAAGATCTTCACGCTGTTTGTGGAAGATTGTGTGACGCTGGTCTGGTGGTAAGACTGGAGAAATGTGTTTTTGGAGTCTCGGAGATTGACTTCTTAGGTCACCACATCACTCCATTAGGGTCTACGCCTCTTCCTTCCAAGGTCAAAGCAATTGAGGATTTTCCCCCACCTCAAACGGCGAAAGGGTTACAAGAGTACTTGGGGATGATAAACTTCTATCATCGGTTCATTCCCCGTGCAGCAGAGATTCAACGGCCCCTGTATGATGCTTTAAAGAACTCCTCAAAGTCCACTCACATACAGTGGACGGAAGAAATGAGCACTGCCTTCCAGACTAGCAAATCAGCACTGGTAGAGGCAGCCATGCTTGCCCACCCAAACACTGATGTGCCCATCGCACTCACATGTGATGCATCGGAACAAGCGGTCGGTGCGGTTTTCGAACAATTTGTGGATAGGTCGTGGCAACCCTTAGCTTTTTTCAGTAGGCGCTTACGTCCCGCAGAGAGGAAGTACAGCGCTTTTGACAGAGAACTGCTCGGCATCTATCTCTCCATTCGTCATTTCCGGTTCCTGCTTGAGGGTCGATCATTCTGCGTTTTCACTGACCACAAACCCCTGACTTTCTCGATGTCAAAAGTCACAGAACCCTGGTCTGGTCGCCAACAAAGACAACTGGCCTTCATCTCTCAGTTCACAACAGACATCAGGCATATTTCAGGTAGAGACAATGTCGCCGCTGACTGCCTTTCACGCTCTATCTCCAATGTGTCGGTAGGCGTAGACTACTCAGCAATGGCTACTTCTCATCCTGCAAGTGAGGAAATTCAGGCCTATTGCACAGCCATCACAAATCTCAGTTTGGTTCATACAGCTGTGGAACCAATAGGCCCTCAACTGCTGTGTGACATCTCCACAGGAAAACCACGGCCAGTGGTGCCGCCAGATTTCCGACGTCAAGTGTTTGACACCATACACAACCTTTCACATTCTGGGGCAAGAGCTACAGCACGACTTGTGTCTCAGAAGTTCGTGTGGCATGGTTTGAAGAAACAAGTTAGACAATGGGTAAGAGAGTGTTTGGATTGCCAACGATCCAAAGTACACACACACGTCCACGCCCCACTTGAGCAGATCCCAACACCAAAGAAAAGGTTCAGTCACATACACGTGGACATTGTCGGACCTCTCCCTTCTTCCCAGGGATACACTCATCTGTTTACCATCATCGACCGCAGCACACGCTGGCCAGAAGTGATACCACTTCAAAACACGTCTACTGTCACTTGTGCCCATGCGCTCATCAGTGTATGGATAGCTCGTTTTGGCATCCCAACAGACATTACTTCTGACAGGGGTTCTCAGTTCACTTCTGCCCTCTGGACGGAAATCATGGAAAGACTCGGGACTAGGATCCATCGCACGACTTCCTATTACCCACAATCAAACGGAATCGTCGAACGATTTCATAGGACTCTCAAACCCTCACTCATGGCTCGACTGCATGGTCCCAACTGGATGGAGGAACTACCATGGGTCATGCTGGGCCTAAGAACTATTCCAAAGGAGGACATTGGAGCTTCAGTGGCTGAGTTAGTCTACGGAGAGCCTCTCACAATTCCAGGAGAACTGATTGCTGCCACTGCCACTCCTTTCTGTGCCACTGAACAGTTGAATGACTTTCGCGGCCAGGCCCAATCATTCCTACCCACTCCCACTTCACGACACTGCCGGCCTCCAAACAATGTGCCAAGCACTTTGGCAACAGCAAAGTATGTCTTTGTTAGAAGCGACGCCTCTCAACGTCCTTTACAACGCCCATACACCGGACCATACGTCGTCGCCGCTCGGGACGACAAGACTTTCCAAATACTTATCGGAAATCGGACAGAAACAATTTCGATTGATCGCCTGAAACCAGCCCACATAGAAACGTCACAACCAGTCCCTATCGCCCACCCACCGAAACGTGGACGGCCCAGAACTGTCCCAACAAACAATCCTCCTGCTCCTCCACCTCCACCTCCACCTTCCTCACCTCAGCGGCCTCATCTTACGGGTTCCAAGAGCTCCAGGTCTGGACGTCAACTTCGTCCACCTAGGAGGTTTATGTGAGGACAATACTGGTGGGGGGTTGTGTGGGGTAATGCGAAACATAAACACTACGGAGTACGATCGCATTGACCTCACAAGGGAAACCACTCTCGATGGAGAGGGACAGGAAGTGACGATATAACGGTAGAGGGAGGCGATGCGTTGATAGACTACAAGGTCAACTCAAGAGACAGGTAGGCTGTCTTAGCTTTACCTAAGTCCTACGCCTACATGAAACTATTTTCATGTTGACATAAACATGCGGTGTGCAACGACGATGTTGCTATTAAAATAGGAGGAGGGGATGGGGTGGTCCAGCGCTCAGTGGTTCATATTTTTGCAAACCGCGACATGACCTAGATATCTTTTTTTCATAATACCGTTTCTAATTTATCCATAACGGAGTTTTTTTTTTCGTTTAATTTATTTTGATAATTTTGCATTTGATTTAACTAGCTTAAAACAGATTTTAAGTTTTGGATAAGGCTTTCTAAGTCCCTAAGTCCGGGCCTTTGAGGGCTAACAAGACAAAGTTGATTGCGATGAAGATTACTATTTGATGATCGAAACAGTTCTAATGTCAAAACAGCATAACAGGCGGAAAAAATCATTTGCGACGACCAATCTTCCACTGAAATAAACATAAGCGATCTTCCTTTGCACGCAAGTTATTAATGAATACACGACCAGAATGTGAAATGTGATCTATTTTCGACAGCAATGGGCAGTTTTCAAATAACTCAGAAGCTGTACTACCCGGCAAGTTTTTTCTGCATAAGCTTTTTGCACGTTGAGTTTCTGTCCTGAAACACTGACAGTCAAAGTTGTGTGTGTAATTGCCAGGACTGTTACTTTAATTTTTGATGTTATTCAAGATTAAAGGCCAGGTAAAAGGCAGATCTTGTAACTTAAACTTCACAATGAAGTATGTCGTTAGTTTTCCAACGTTTTGTTTCCGAAGTTAGTCTGTAATTCAAAAGGTCGCTGATCGAACATTCTGAGAACCGTTCTGTCTTCGCCAGGCATTGCGCAAGAATTTGACAAGACAAAAGACCGGGAGATGCTAAGGAGATCTATGATATACATCCGAACTATCTGGCGTGTCCTATCTCTTCTCTGATTGGTCTGGCAGTTTCTTTTTAGCTTGCTCCTTTATGCACTTGGATTATCCCAACGCTTTCGGGGGGGGGGGGGGGAGGGGGGGCAGGAATTCGATCGGGAAAAAGGAATAGCAAATAGCTTTTTTGTACGCTGTCTGCTATTTCATGGCATCCTTTGCTGCAGTTGAGCACACAACTGTTAAGCTAGTCTATAGAGCAAGGTGATTAGATTACCGTCGCAGGCTTCAAAATCTGGAAATTTGCCATACCCGAATTGAACTTGTTATGATTTTGAAACCGTTTTTGCAATAAAACTGTCCGGGATCCCCTTTAAAACAATTAAACAAATCAAAAAGTCTTGAATAGACACAAAATCTCATGTTTGCAAAGTAAATACGGTCGTTGTCGAAATTATTTGGTTGCACAAAGTACGCGGAAGCTGGTACTGGACATAGCATGAAAATGTCAGCGTCCAATTTATTTAAATATCAAGGGATGATAAGGTTGAGCTTCACAGTTTATAACCTTGTGTGTTTGAGGAATATAATATATCGGAAACGGGGTTATGGGGACTTGCCATTAATTGATCTTGAAAACTAATTAACTGGCATCTTCTCAATGTGAAATTATGACGGCCCAAACTGAGGGTCATAAATAATAATGGAAAAAGAAAATCAACGTTTTTCTTTTCTTTTTTTATCTTAACATTGTATTTAATATATCACCAAATGTCTTTCAGCTTAGTCATTGGCAATAGTTAGCTCACCTGCATAAAGTGTGATAGGGAAAGTTTACTGTTTGTTCCTTCCATAAAATTAGAGCTTGACATTTCGCGTGAAAATCAATGTACGGGCAATTATATACCATAGCAGGCCGTGTTTTTAAGTAGACCCCCATGTTATTTTCAAGCTATGTTGGAGCAAGAAATCAGAGTGTGCCTTGCAAACTGCGAAGCGTAGGTGTTAATTATACATAACGTTTATTGAATTTTGGGGAATTTGAAAGTGCTGAAGGTTTGCACGTTGAAAAGTGCGTCAATCCTTTTTTAACTTGCTGTTTAACCCTTTAGAAACCATAATAGGGAACTACATTCAATAGAATGTCATTCTAGAACATTATGTTCAGCTGCGTCAGTGTAGTGTTGAGAAGACTCATAGGGGCTGTAAAGAATTTATTGAGGGCAAAATTTTAGCGTGAGTGAGCAGTGATTCTTATTGAACCCTATGTTTTTATCTGCATGGGTGAGCACGACTAATTTGTGCCTCTACTGCTTGCAGCAGCATGAAATTGTGGAAACCTCATAAATGGCTGAGAAAGAATCCACATAAATCCCGTATTTTGCAGAGAAACCATGAGAATAATTATCTTCCCAAGAGCCCACATAAATATACCGCAGAACTCGTTTAGCTCAGCGTTTACCCTGGATCCCTAGGCTAATTTTTCAAACTCACTCGTTAAATGATGGATATCGATGGCAAGGCCTTCGTGTTCTAAACTTGGATTTTTAAGACATGATTTTTATAATAACCCAACAATTTAATTTTCTGAGCAAATAGCAAGTAAATAATCAGACTGTTTAATTCATGACCACAACTGAAAAGCGCACAAAGAATTATTTTCTGACATGGAGCCGCAGCGCGTCCGGTTCTTCCTGAAAGAGACTGAGATCTACAACCTGATTTGTAGACTTGTATGCATTTTTACAAATTTACTTCTAGATCTATACAAATTAATTTTTTTGAGACCAATGTAATCACGTTTGAACGGAACTGTTAAATTTTGTTCTTGAAATTTGAGTTGATGAAGCTCTGAATATCAAGTTTAAATAGGGGATCCAAAAGGAAGGGGCGAAGTGGCCGTTGTCGTTCCGACACGCCGTAAAAGCCAAACTCAAACTCAACGCCTCCCAGCGTACGCTTGTCATACGCTGGGGGTGGGGGGGGGGGGAGGACTCCTCCCACTCACCCCCGAAGTTAACACTTATTGGATGGCCCCAAATCATTCGGAGAGATCGCCAGAAAGTCTTACCTCTATCCCCAGAGAACTCCACTTATTAACTATAGGTGGAGAAGAAATGCTCTGCTTACAGAAATACGATCTAAGTAAATTACAGCTGTACGGCAGATGATTGCTTATAACCAGCTAGGGAATTCGGGAGTTCACAGCGTTCCAGGGAGTCTTGTGGGAGAGCATTAGGGAGTCAAGTGTCCTGGCAGATTTACTCAGGGGCAAAGCCACAGGAATGTCTGGGAAGAGAAAAAAAAAAAAACACCAGAAAAACAAAAAGAAGAAAAAAAAATCCTTCACTCTTAAAAAGAAAGCAATCTAATTGAACGGCAAAATCGAATTTTTGCTGGACCAGTTTCTCCCAAGACCACGTGAAAATTAAGGAAATTTCTAGAGCTGTTATGTGAAGGTCGAGGCCCTTAGCTGAGCGAGTGAAAGAAAGATGCTTTTTGTCCTGTTTTGATCTAAGTATTCGGCAATTTCTTTCCAATTTTTCTTTCTTTCTTCTTTTTTTTTTTCTTTCCCTTTTCTTACCATCACTTGATTTCATTTATTTTGAACAGCGAGAGTAGAATCACACTGTAGAATTATGGCCTTCATATGCCAGAACTGTGGATGCTATAACCTCGTCATAAATTGTTCGCCAAATGAGCTGGTGTTTGAAATTAAAAACGAAGGCTGCATATTATTATTTTTCGACCACTCCACCTCGTCCTCGGCTAATTCTGCCTACTAAGATCTAATGCTGCTGCCGCAAGAATAATAGAATAAAGACCAGTGCGACTAGTACTGTCTCCAGCGTATATTTTTGATACTACAACCACAGGCTGCCATTACTTTCACAAATACTTAAAATGATATTATATTGTTTACTTTTAAACTTACACAAGTTTAAGCTACGAACACACTTGGAGGACAGTGGTCTAGAGGCAAGGTGCTCGCCTCTCATGCCGAAGGTACCGGGTTCGAACCCCGATGGGTGCAGGCATGCCTGTCCCTGATCCTATGGTAGGAAGGATCGAGCACTCAATCTTCTAGGATAAGGACATGAAAGCTCAGAGGGCCCGTGTGCACGTTGCGCACGTTAAAGACTCTTTGGCAGTTAAAAGTCGAGAAGAGCAAACCGAACAAGGCCGCAGCCCGGGAAAATTCTAGAAAAACTAATCCCTACCACAAAAACACACAGACACAAAAACAAGGAAAATAAAAACAAGAAAAGTGAAGTGTAGATGGCAATGGCAGTGAACCTCCAAAAATAAAGACCTAAACACAGATATGACCACACAAGCTACCGGTCTCTCCACAACCGATATCACAAATAACTTTACTCCTGCTACTACATAATAGTGATCACCCACTTTGGAGCCTGGATGATCCTTAATTTCAGGCTGCACAAACTTCTCTCTTTCTCGGGCGTTCTGTTCTGTGCCATTCTCCAGCTCACAGCAAACGGTATTCAAATGCAACATTTTATCACCACCACTTTGGCTGTCGTAGAGGAGAGAATGTCAGAGGTCCTCACTTGGGGGAGGAGGCCGGGTGTGTGTGTGTGTGTGTATGGCGGGGTGGGGTGGGGAGCCGGGGGAGGGAGAGATTGGAGAGTTCAGTTTTGGTATTTACTATGTGCTCTCGTTGAAGGTCGCCCAGCACGTAATCTGTAACGGCGAGCTGGGCATCGACCGACCCACAGAACAATAAGAATAGAACTATATAATCTGTTTATTTCGCCGGGTATTTTCCATATTGTTGTATGTGCATTTTTGTCTATTCCAGAAAATGAGGGTTGAAACTTTGACGAGTAATGTAGAATCTTGGTTTGAGCTTTATCTTCCACAATCGAAACTTAACTGATTTGAATGACACTAGTGCATAATAGTGAAATTAGGACTGAGAGAACGACTTTCGTGACAAAAGCTCAAAATCGGCAAAATGTGGCATTTAACAATATGGCAAGTACCCAATGATTTATAGTCTATACATCCACACACCAGTCCATGGATCCATCCATCCATCCTCCGTCCGTCTGTTTGTCTATTTTCCCATGTCCGTCCCCTCCACATCGCTAATGCCCAACTTCCTGGCGCAAATGTCCATATTTTCTAAAATTCGTGAGCACTCATTTTAAAGTGTATGTGTGTGGGGGGGGGGGGGGGGAGGAGGAAGAGGGGCGCTAAGTGAAATGCATAAAGATGAGGGATAAAAGCCAGTGTGCATTTTTTGTCTCTCTGCCAAGGCCCTAAAAGTTCTCTCTCTCCTCCTCCAAAGATTTGTAGTTTGGCGAGGTGCGTTAAAAAAAAATATTTAAAAACGCCAAAGAAAGTTGTTGTCGTTATTTTTAATTTGTGTTAGCAGTTGCCCATTGCAGAGAAGTGGGTTATTGCACTGAGTTCCAGCACTAATTGTGTTTGGCAAGAATTGTACATCGAGAATGTGTGGATTATTATACATCGTCGGGTACTTTCCATATAGTTGTATGTGCAATTTTGCCTGTTCGAGAAAATGAGGATTGAAAGTTTGAAGAGTTGCGTAAAATCAGGGTTCAGTACGCTCCAAAATCGAAACTTGCATAAAAAAGCTTACGATGACACTTGTACATAATAAAATTAGGAGTGAGAGATCTACTTTCATGACAAAAACCTCAAAATGGGCAAAATATTGCATACAACAATATGGCAAATACCCCTTGACACGCTCTTTTGCTCACCATGTCACCGCGATATCGTAGGAGTGGGCACACAATGTTATAAATAATTGTTTGCCTGCAGACAGGCCGGGTTGGTGGAATAAATGAAGCCATCGCAGCAACAGCTGGCGAGCTGCGGCAATAAAGTCATTATAGAGCTTTAGTAAAGGTCGTGGTAATGGCTTGGGATACATGAATCCAGACAATTCGGAAGTGGTTACTAAGGCAAGAAGCGCACTGAATCCAGTCTGTCTTACGTCGGTTTTGACTAATCCTGGTCACACACAGTCAAATCCATAAAGACTCCATCATACTAATTCCGACAAGACACAGCCAGTTCCATGCTGGCAGACAAGAAGTGCGCACCATAATTTCCTATATTTTCTTAGTAAATCCATAAAGACTCCATCATACTAATTCCGACAAGACACAGACAGTTCTATGCTGGCAGACAAGAAGTGCGCACCATAATTTCCTATATTTTCTTAATAAGTCCATAAAGACTCCATCATACTAATTCCGACAAGACACAGTCAGTTCCATGCTGGCAGACAAGAAGTGCACACCATAATTTCCTATATTTTCTAAGTAAATCCATAAAGACCTTATTTGTATTTGTATTTGTATTTGTATAACTCTTTAATCTCATTTGGGAAATTTGCCTTTGTGCCATTGCAGCCCAGTTACAACTGGAGCAGGCACGTCGTCGCCACAGTGCAACGCCGGTCGGCGGTTTTTTTTTGGGGGGGGGGGATGGGGGAGGGAGGGGAGGGAATGGTAGAGATGAATTTTATTTAATTTTGCCCGGGCAGCGGCCTGTTCGGCCTGCTCTTTACGATTTCCAACTGCCAAGACACAGTCAGTCCTATGCTGGCAGGCAAGAAATGCACACTATAATTTCCTATTATTTTCTTAGTAAATCCGGAAAGACCTTACCATACTAAGTCCGGCAAGACACAGTCAGATGCTGGCAGATAAGAAGTACACACTATAATTTCCTATATTTTCATAGATACATAAACAGATTGAGAATTTTAGTTGTATCTAGATATAGATAGGTTAAACTGTGGGGATGTGGGTTTGTATGTGTATGTGGTTTGGGGGGGGGGGTGGCTTAGAGAATACCATGCCGCACTAAAGTTCAAGTAGACCACCTTGGTACCAGACAATGGCACTCGTCTGTTTCCACAGTTGCAACCGGGGAGTTGAGCACGTGATTATGTGGGTGTAACATAGTGTTGACATTCTCTGGGTGAAACAGAATGGATTGCATGCCAGAAAAGTACCGGTCCACTACTTCCTGCAACCGGCTAAAAAGTGCGACGTTAAAAACAAAGGGAGTGTTCCGTTATCACGGGGCTGGTTCGAGCCATGCCCAATTCGAATGTTATCCAGTTATTTAAAGTAAGACTTCAGCGGCTTTGTCATTAATGAAAGACTCTTGTTATAAGTACGTACGCACCCCGTACCCCAAGCGTTTTGTGCTAGGGGTGCGTACGTACACGTACGATCACCAACCCCGTCCTTATCCTCAACCCTAAATCTTATTGAATCCCTAACTCTGCCCCCTTTCAAAACAAAAACAAAAAACAGGAGTAAAACAAAAAGAAAATCTTTACCAACGTTTAATGCATCGTGCAATGTCTCCATGCAATCGTTCCAAATAGCAGTGTAATCCATGTGCTGCTACTCTGTGCGAAACAGTGAAAAGGTACTTAAAGTCATTTAAACTGACAATGCAACAGTTACTGAGAGGAGATCGCTTTACGGCTCGTTTATCAATAAAGACAGATAAAATTATTTGTCATTTAAGAGAATCGATTATAAAATTTGTAACAATTGAGTATTGTCATTGCTAATATGACATTAGGGCAGGTCAATGTACTCCAGAAACATCATTTTTATGACTCAAAATATTGTGAATATAGTGCTGCATCGATACTGCAACAATCAGGGAAAGCGGTGACCCTTGTTTTTTAAGGATTCTTTCAAGGAGAAAAGAGACATTTTGACCAGTCTTCGTGTTTCTCAAAGACGAGAATTTTTTCCCTCCTTAGGTGTTTGCAGTATACGTTGGGTACGATAATAATTTTTTTTAAAAGAAATACCAAACGCAAAAACATTTTTTTAAAAAGTAATAGTAATTAATTCTAGTGGATTGAACAACACCGTAGAAAAAAGCTCAGTCTTAGCGTCAGTGTGGAAGGAAAACAAAATGTATCGATTAAAGGTTTTGAATCCAGAGGAAGGGAAACGGGGGAAATAGGGATGAAGAAAGGGGTGAGTCATATCGTTGTCGAACAGTATTCACTCGAAAGATGTTGGAGTTTGAGGAGAGGGGCTCCCGCGGCCTCCGTTCTTGTTTGTTCCAACGGCACTTTTTGCACAACTGACAAATACGACGTGAAACGTTTGCGACTTCGGTATTATGATAAGGAGTTATAATACATTGGACCTGTGAAACAGCTCGATAAGTGTCACAACGCATTTTAAACAAGTGTTGGAGTGTGCATTTGTTATGACTCTTCTACATCCCAAAATATCTCTAGTTTTTCAGAACAAGCAAGAACTAAAGTCACGAGTTACTCATGATGTCTGTCAAGCTGTTTGAAATTTCATTTCATCTCTCACCAGAGATCTGACTTAAGGAAAAAAATGTACGGGGGGTCGAACAGATAACAAAAATTAGCTTATCGAGTTCGTCATTTTCCAAAATCTGGGTTATCCGAACCCGAATGTTGTTATTTTTCTTTTACCCTAGAGCCACTGTTTGTCCGGTTTACATTCTGGGGCACTAGATCGTGCGGACGGAGTTTTTGTCTGGGGTCCTCTCGGTCTCTGTATTGTTCCTTGGGATAGGAGGCATTAGGGAAGATTAGAAGGAGAGATAGACTCGGAATCTGGCAAAGTCTTTATGTAGCTCCCGCCGTTTTCTGCAGTTTCTATAGTGGCCAGAATAATACAGAATATAATATTATATTGTGGCATGGCATGTGTTATGACTGGAAATTGGAAAGATGGGTTGATGATTTGTCTGTCTTTCTGTACATATATCGGTCTATACATTCATGCATTTGTTGATGCATCCATCCATGTCCCCATCAATGCACTCGTCTATGCATCCATCGATGCATCCGTTCATCCATCCATCCATCCGTCAATCTATCCGTCCATTCGTCCGTCCATCCATCCATCCATCCATCCACTCATCATCCATCCATTCACCCATCCATCTATTCTCCCGTCCGTCCGTCAGTCTATCCTTTTATCCACCCATCCATCCATCCGTTCTTCCGTCAGTCCGCCCATCACACTCTAAATCTATCTGTATGTCTATTCTTTTGTTTTCCTACCTGTCAATGTCTGTTCTTTCTGCGTCTTAATGTCTAAGCTCCTGGCGCAAATTTTGACATGTTTTAAAATTCGTGAGCACTCATTTCAAGAGACAATGCGGCTGTCTGTGGCTGCAGGAGACAAGCCTGTAGAAATTCAAAATGGAAAAAAAAAAAAACGATACAAAAATCTCGAAGCAACAGGAGTGTGTCGTTATCAGCACCAAAAACAATTCCTGAAGAGAAAAACAAGCAATTGCCTTATGTTATCCCGACTTCCTGCGGCGACTATTTTTTTGGACATCTGGTGTTGAAAGACAGTGAAGTTCATTACGCAACAATGCTCTATGTCGAAATGCCTTGTCTTTTTACAACGATTGGCATTTCGACACTTTTCAGGAAGTGTTTAAGATATTCGGCCGATCATGTTTCCATTTATAATAAGTATGGCCGCCCTGTTGTGACATCTTCATTTGAGAAAAGAAGGCTGGATGAACTTAACATCGTTGCCGTGTGTGCTCAGATCAGATATTCACTCAGGGAAAATAGTATTAAATGGCTGAAAACGTCTTGGTCGTTTTTTAAGAATATTCTTATTTTCTTGTCTTCCTATGTGCATTTCCAGTTTTAGAACAATGATTCTCAGCATGGGCAATATCGTCGTCCCCCCCCCCCCGAGAGGAGCGAATTTGTTCCAAGGGGGCGAAAACAAAGTACATGGCGACATACGGGCGAAAATGATGAATCGGGGCTATTTGGGGGCAAATAAAGGGCATCCACTGTTTTGCACAGTAGCAGGCATAGATGGATTTTTTTTTTTTTTTTTTACAGAAAACGCCTTTTTTGTGCATTTGACAGAGAATGCCTTCTGTTTGTAATGAATATTCAACCCCCCTATTGTCGTTAATAAGGCTTTGAAAAAACGTCATAATTTGTGTGTAGTCTGCACTGTCTTCTTGTGAAATGTATCTGCTGGGTTGGAGTAAGGATTTAGAGGAGGAGAAGGAGAATGGGAGGGGGAGATAAGAAAGAAATGGAGCCTGGCCTAACGGGCCAATTTCCCGAAAAGATTGAGAACCACTGTTTTAGAGGGATCTCGTCGAATAATATTTGATGGTCTTCTTCTACACCACTGCAGCATCATTGGGCCATTTATATATCTGAAATACGATTTTGTTGTCTTTGATAGGATGTTTTTGCAGCCCCAATTATTATTTGATGGTCTCCTTCTATACCACAACAGTATCACTATACCATGTATATCTTAAATACAGTTTGTTATCAAGGATAGGATTTTTTTTTTTTTTACAGCCCCAATTATTTGATGGTCTTCTTCTATACCACTACAGTATCACTATGCCATGTATATCTTAAGTACAGTTTGTTATCAAGGATAGGATTTTTTTTTTTTTACAGCCCCAATTATTTGATGGTCTTCTTCTACCTCTGCGGTATCACCGTATCCTGTGTATCTGAAAAACGGTTTTGTTATCAATGACAGGATTTTGCAGCCCCAATTATGCTCAATCCATCTGGCCAAATTTTCTTATCAACACGTGATTATAATGATTGCATGTAAAGTTTTATGAGAGTTTTTGTGCATTTGTGTTTCTCGTTTCATCTAACCATAACAAATTTTATAATGTCATGCACATGATTTTGTTCCTTCATTTCAATGTCCAGGATCAGAGAATCTCTGAAATCTCCCGGGACTAGAGAAGTAATTACGGTCATAAATCCACGTTCAGGCAATACTGGAGCCTGCCATGGACGATACTGAAATCAGTCTTTTCCACACAAAAAAGTCAAAATAAGTCGAGGGAAATCGTTTAACATTTCAGGAAGACACAAAATTGCTTCATCCATTCCAGTCCAAAGTAAACAGCAAAAAAATAAACCGTCTAGACAGAACGGGCCATTGAATTGTGTGTTCCAATTTTCAATTTCTTTAAAACTATTTTCTATCCCATCTCTTCCTGTCTATTAGAATGAAGTCATATTTTTTTTTCATCCACTGTTTCAGTTTTGCAATAAAATATTAAAGCATACCTCGATGCCAGGAGTGCTTTGTAGTGGACTCAGATATTCCATTTGTAGCAAGAGAAGTTTTGCGTGAGGATTTTCAAACTTGCAGCTGAATAAAGACTTTGATGCACCAGCTCAGTCTCAAAACTAAAAGACATCCAACCTATCAATGTGATGTTGTACGGTCGGAAATTAGTCATTGATTACGACCAATGGAAACATTAAATGTCTTCTAAAGGAAGGCTTACAAATAAATTGATGAAAATTTTACAAGCTTTTTTGAAGGCCCGCGACAGACAGGCAGGATTAGTATAGAAGTCCATGGGAAATCCGTCTGGCATGAATTAATTTCTTTCTCCCTTTAAGCGACGTAGATTTCTTGGACGTCAGTGGTTGTCCCTCCAAGACATGGGCATTTTAACACAAGAAATGGGGGTAAGCCTTCTTTTAAAATTGTCTGTTTTGACCATGTTTGGTCTGTCGTAGCTGGGAGATTTCCAGACATATGTCAATTGAAAGAAGTGATGAGCTGATTCACTAATCTTTATCTTGTTCACTATTCTTTTTTTTTCACCACCATTCATTATCTTATCTGAGTGAGAAAATATTAGCTCAGCAATAGTATCCTCAGATATCCCCTTTGAGAAACAACAATCGTAACGGAGAAAGAGGTCAGTAAAAAGCGGCCAAGTGGTGGGTTCTGTTTACAGTTATTACAGGGTAGATAGACAATTCTGGGCTGTGATGGATTCCCCTTATGTGGTCAATACATCAATATCGTTCCATGGCCTTTCACACTTGGTCCAGCGATGTCCGAAAAGAAATGTTGTAGAAATTAAATCAGCCAAGAGAAGCCGCTGACACCTGTCAGATATCCACGGCTGCAGCCTTGAAAATTGAACGTAATATCATCAAGGCCATTCCACAGCCCCGCAGGCTGACGGTGTTAGCGTAGTTTTTAATCATGATCTGTCATGGCGATGATGAAACAGCCTTGGCAATGTTATTGACAGCCCAAGGCAACAGAGAGAAACAATTTAGATATTGACATTTGTAAAGATGAGAACAATTGTTGTACACGGGACGAGCAATGAGTGTGGAAAAGAAAATTCTAAAGAGTGACAGCTGCAGTACCAATGGGGCAAAGTTAAAATAAGCAACAAAAAAACAAAAAAAAACAAAAACATGTAACTATATGGCAAGCCCGGTGTTAGAAAGAAACAACAAAATCCTAACAAATGAGTATTAAAAAAATATTTAAGCTACATCCTATTTTGCTACATTGTCTACTATCCAGCCATTAGTAGGAGTCCCATGGTTACAGTGTTCAGAATTAATGTAGTGAGACCACTAAATCCCGTGTGAGACCCACTGGTGGCTGCATAACTGAGTGCAGCTTTTGGCTCTGTCTGGTTTTCACGATTAGCCATTTGTCACCTTCCGCACCCCCGAGACTCTAGTAACGCACGCAGTCTTAGTGCGCACAGGTCGGCACGGAAGCGTTGGCGTGAAAACGGATGGTTAGAGGAAAGAGTGCATAATATTATATCCATCTAACATCCGACTTTTGGCTACCTAAATCCCTCGTTTGTTCTATGTCCAGTTTCTGAGAAAAAAAAACAACAACTGAATGTGTTTGTAGAAAAGGTGTAACAAATGCACACTTTGTAAAATGCGTTGTGGCACTTGTCAAGTTGTTTGACATTTCCGATTTATTCTAACTCCTTACTACAATACTAAAGCCGCACACGTTTAACGTCGAATATCTCAGTTGTACATAAAGGGAGTTGGATCTAAGGATAAAGAAGGACTAAGGTCACGTATTGTCTGGCACTCTAGGCTCGGCTGAATTTGCGAACCCGCAGACAGCGACTAAATCTACATGCTAACTATCCGTGCAAGTTTCCCCTAATTTTTAGTCTGGAAGTGACTGTTTGCCCATATGGTTATTAACTTTGAATGATTGATACGGTGCCTGGGATTTTTATTTAGTTTGTTTGTTTTTTTGCCAAGTAAAGAGAATATAAAATAAGCACAATTCTCAACAATTTTTCTGATATACTCATTGATGTTGATGGAGTTTCAGATGGTAGTATGTTACTGTTATGGAGCTAGCGGGTGAACATGTACGCACCTTAAACTTTGTGACTTCAGTGACAAAAAAATCATGAAATTGTGTGCACGGCCTCAAATGTTGATGATCAGTTTCGTGGACACATCCATTTTGGACAAAATTCAGTCTTTTCTATTATTCATTTAGGATTGTTTTGAGCTGCGAAAGAAGAGATGCACTTTCGTTTAAGTTGAATCGAAAAGTTTGAACGGAAGCTTGGTTTTTTTCGTCACTCTATACATATCCCTGGTTGCATATCAACTCTAGCTATCACATCTGTGCATTCTCCGACTCAATTACAAGAAGAGGTCAATCGGTCCAGAGTACAGAAGCGCTCAAAATTACTTTCAAGTGTAATATCTGATACAATGCGAAGACGAGATGCATCACATGAATATACGGTGCAATGCGTTTTTCCGCGCATTTGTCATCTCTCGAGTGCGAGTTCGTGACTTCTTGCCAACGTGTCTTTCATGATCGATGGTGTCACTCTTGAGATTTGGTAAAAAAAAAAAAACAGCTGTGAAGGTGCTTAGGGGTAATTATACATTATGCAGATTCCTGTCAGTACGCGTGTTTTTTGCATGAATAGTTTCTTTAGAAACAGCCATTGGATTTGTGGTAGTAGTTCACATCAGTGCAATTTGTTAGCATTCCATAGGCATGTGTTTAGCATACAGATGTCTTGATCGGCGACTGCGAATTCTGTTGAACAGTCACACCAATCTAGTAGGTTTCTGTGGGTGGATCTTTACCATACAGATGTCTTACTCAGCGACCGTTAGTTCTGTTCTGCGGACACACCAATGTGGTAAGTGTCTAAATATGTGGACGGGTCTTTAGCAAACACATGTCAGTTTATGGATTTACGAAGAATGCAGTTTCAAAAGGCCGGTCTTTAACCCAATTATTGCCGCGGGGCAGTGTTCCCTTTAAGCTGTAGGCGTGGGGGTCCATTCAGTAGTTTCCAACCAGTTTTAAAAGGAAATGAATATGTACAATAAGAGGTATGTTACTTAAATAATGTGATGATTACCTCCTTCACTGCCTGGCCTAGGACGACGTACGGGCCAGTAAATCTGAGAGCAATTATGGATAGGAAAAAAGTAAGTCTGTTGTTATAAATACGTATGCACCCCAATGGTTTTGCACCAGGGGCTCGTACGTATACGTACCTGTCCTTAACCCCATCCTTATCCTCAACTCTAAATCATACCAAATCCCTAATCCTACCCCTTTCCCTTTCAACCCAAAAACAGAAGGAAAAGAAAAAGAAAATCTGAAAGAATAATTAATCATAATTAATTAAGGCTGTTGTAAGAAGCATTTTTTGGGTGGAGCTCTCTAGCTCTGGAGTCTCAAAAGGCTTTAAAATACATACCCCTACCGCAAAAAAAACTTGGAGGACGTATGATTATACTTGTAATAACATTCATTGAAAAGAGAATAAGAATTAGGTCAGTCGTGATCTTTACCAGTGTGTAAACGTTCATGACGTTACACAACAGTAATTCTCTACTGTTGGGTCACGCATAAAGTCTCCAGTTGACCGGGCTAAGCAAGCAAAAACAAACAGCTGCCCCTGTTTAAACAGCGATGAGCAGTGTGTCCATTCAGTGTTACTAGTATCATATTTTCGTAATCAAGCATTATAATATTCTCTTGGTAAACTAATCCTCGTCCTGCAACGTATTCAGAAAAGGGATCGATCCTCACTCGTTTGTCCAACGGAATCGATAACTGTTGATCACGAAGACCGCGTCGATGTTTGGGGGGATATTATTTTCGCAGTCAGGCGAGATTCTTAAGACTCTTAGGATATTGTATTTCAGTTCAGTCGATAAATCTTTAGGTGATTCGTACTCGAATTATTCAGGGTGTGTGTAGTGGGCGGATTAACTTCTCAGGGAATTCATGTGTTGTTGTTGTTGTTGTTGTTTTTTTGGGGGGGGGGGGGTGGGGGGGGGGGCTTGCATGGATGCTCTTTGAAATTGAAAAGGTGAGGGGGGTGAGGAGTAGAGGAAAATGAATTAAATCCATCCTTTTTTGTTGTTGTTGTTGTTGTTTTGTTTTAAGCCTGGAGAAATACGTTTTGAGAGCAGATAATGGAAAAAGGAAAATGTGGCATTATTCATTTGAGCCGGCAGGCATACACATACATAGGGACATCAATATGGCGGAGGGAAACAAAAAAATGAATATAGAAATAGAAAAGAGAGAAATGCGTACTTCCAGAAAAATATATTATGTAGAACTTGGACAAGTGAAATTGGATTGTGTAAAAGATGGAAAAATGAGATCAGCAAAGCTATGAGTGACAGTAATTCAAAGCAGTCCTTACAAAAAAAACAAACCAAAAATACGACTCCTGCCACTAGCCACTACTAACACATGCTGCCGTCTGTACGTTGAAAATCAATAGGAACAACAGCAGGAGCTATCACAACAACGTCAACCACAATAACGAAATCAAGAACAGCAATAGTAAAGACAGAAACAACCACGCCAACAACAAGGGCCACCACAACATAAAATTGTAAGGGCAATGAAAACAGAAAGATTGCAACAGCAACTTCAGCAGCGACGGCAAGAGCTACAATAACAGCAACAACAACAATTGTGTTATGAAATAAGAGTATGGCGGAAGAAAGAGAAGTGACACTGGACAGTTTCTGCCAACAAAGTTGAACTTGGCATGGAGAGGACGATCACCCAAGTGCGAAACATGAAGCATGGCATGGCAATTAGTGTACTAGATCTACTTAACATGGTCTTGCCAAGCTGGCCATTCCCCTGTCAAGGGTCTATCAGGTTGATGGGGGAAACAGTCGCTCAAATTACCGGAATTTTACCTCAGGTAATTGCACTCTTCTGGTCTATAGTCTATGTATTACAGGGCGATGAGTGCCGCAATGAACAGGGCATGACTGGCAGTACATTGGGAAAACTCCTCTATTGACCTCATGATCAGTGGATGAAACAGGGCCGCTGCAGAAATTATTTTATTGTAGAGATGAGCAACGGAGATAGATTCTGTGCCTGGCGACGTCATCCCATGTCGCGTGTTTATCGCTATTACTCTTTAATAGTTTAATGACGTTTTCATCAATGGATGAAGTGGAACCATCGGAGAAGTGTCTGTCTGTGGAGATAACCACATTCTGTCCATACGAGCTCGATTCCAGGACATCATTCTTGATTGTTCTTTTCTCCCTTTTATTTGTTGTAATGGTATTTTGATCAATGGATGAAGTGTGAATATGGGAAAAATATGAGTAGCTATGACGAAATCGCTTAAGGTGAAAGACCAAATTCGTGAGAAAACCCCTCTATGGCAAATTCCTGAGAAAACCCCTCTAGGGAGGGGGGGGGGGATTTCTATGGAAATTGAGATTTGCTTTTGATATGAAAGATTAGCCATTTTTCTGAATACACTTGAGACATTTTTGCTTGAAATCGTCTTAGAAATATTTTATTTGGATTTTCGGAAGAGGTATAAAAATTTCACCATTAGTCCAGTTTTGTCCGATATACCCCCATAATGCTGTTGTAGAGATGATCCAGTTTCATCATTAAGAATAAGAGCCAGATTCTGATGCGCCGTAATAACCATATTCATGAACGCACGACGCTGAAGAGGTGCATTTTTTTTTTTTTGTTCTAAACATAAGTTGAGTCTGCTCAAGTTGGACGTCTTGGGGAGGTTTTTCCATTGACTTGTTTGTGGAATACAATGTTTGGTGGGGAACAGACCTAGTCATCTGTGTTTTGGCACAGTGTGTGGAGCTCTTGGTCATTCTTAAGCTTTGACATCAGTTAAATTGTCTCAGATCATTATCAAATAGCCTGAACGCCTTTTACGTAAAGTAGCCCCTAGACCAACCATAATAATAATTTAACATTCTTCTCTGGGCTGCAAAAAAAAAAGAAGAAAAAAACTTATTAAATGAGATATTTGGCGCCGTGGTATCTGGGATGGGAGGCCTATAATGACCACTGATTCACAAGTAGGGTCATATTTTGACAGTACCAACATGCAAGGCAGCTCGATTTATAGCTTCGATAGCCAGCTTTTTCTAGGTTTTGCCATCTGTGGATCACTTATTCATAATGGAGAAAGCTATTAGCGTCACAGATTAGTCTGGTCATTTACATAAGTCTTGGTGATAGATTGCAGCCTTGCCGATGTTGCTTATGTATGGTCAGTATAAGTGGAAATGTCTGAATACGCCAAACTATTGTACGTTTAAAGCTTGATAAATATTTAGTATTTTATTGTCTGTACCAACAGCTTTGTCTTTCTGCTGTAAGTAAACCATATCTTTTTCTCACGCACACTCGCCCAGATTCCCTCTCTGTCTGCCGCCGAATCATTCACATGTTCATCCACTGCGCAAATGCATAATACAGCAGCGTGGAAATAGTTGTGTCAGACACTAGTTCAATATAAAAGGAATCGTAACGCCATTCTGTGTGGAATATTTTATACTACTGAGCTCAGCTGAATAGCTTTTACATATTTCAAAAAAAGTTTCGGAACAACTTTACTGTTTTCGCCGAGCGGCCAATGTTAATGTTTGTTAGTTTGTTTGGTTTACCGTGATTTTCTTTTTATTTTGGGAAGTTTTAGGTTTAGGGTTTGCGTTAAGATTAGGTCTTGCTAACTGACTACGACAACATTTTTGTTGGCAGCATAGCTACCGTAACTTTGTTTCGAAAAGTGGCCAAAGGTTGGTGAGAAAATTCTCATTGCGAGTAATTTTTGTCCACATGGTCACAATTTAACAATAGTGGAGAACTAAATGCTGTATTTTGATATACTGTTAGGGACACGTGGTATCTTAGAATATAAGCCATTGTTGAACAGTGAACACAATTCAAAATTGTCTCTGTTTAGCTTTGTAATAAGACTACGTGTCCCTAACAACATTCCTTTTGATATACAAAGACTCACGCATGCGCGTCGCCTCACCACACAAACACTGGGAAAACAAAAATGGTCCCGAACAATCTTTTGCGGCTCACATGCGTAAACTCTAGTGCCGGTTCCTGCTTTCAAACATAATAATCTCCATAATATCAAGTCCCTGTCTGTTATGAGACCCGTCCTTTGCTTTTGTAAGGCTGCTGATGGCACCGAAGGGGAAGTAATAATTTGTCAAAGAAGATCAACGAGTTACCGGGATTGACGTGGGCTTCTAGGGCAACAAAGTGCTTGAAAATGGCTGTCTGCGAATAACGGGGGAAATAAATTTACATTTGCATTTATACGACCTTTGCTGGGGCTATAGTTTCTGGAGCTTGCGACAGACATGAATTTTATATGTGGAATGAAGGGGAGGGGAGGGAGGAAGGGAGCCGAAAGTGAGAGGTTGGTTTACTTTGAGTTAATCTAATATTGTGTTTCTTTCCAGAGGAGTTTTTAGCCAATTTTCCACGCTAGTCTTTACTACTAGTCTACTGATATGGTGCAGACTTTTCTATCCCACGCAGTTAACCTTTCAGTTTCGAAGTCGAACTGTTAGCTATTGGAACAGTTGTTGTTTGCCATGTGTTTTGACGGCAAAGTACTTTTCTGTATCATCATCAATGTTGTCATGGACATCGCTACCACGGCTATAATGAAGTTTTCATTTTTTTTAAAAAAGGAGAGAGAGACAAGTTGTTGAATATATCGCTACCTTCGTTCTTGTTTGTTCCATTTCCATTTTCTGAAAAACTGGAGATCTTTTCGTATGTAGAAGAGGTATGACAAATGCGCAGTTTGACACTTGTAAAATGCGTTGTGGCACTTATCAAGCTGTTTCACAGTTCCGTTTTCTCGTAATTCCTTATCATAATCCACAAGCCAGAAATGTTAACGTCGAATTTCTCAGTTATGCAATAAGTGGAGTTGGAACAAACAAGAACTGAGGTCGCGATATGCAAATAAATTTAGGAACTGTAGAAGAAGCTGCAGGTAGTAATTTTCATGATTTTTCTTTCTCCTTTTCATTTAGTTCCTTTTCTCATGCTGCCCATCACTGAGGTCTGTCTTATTTTCTGACTGCAAAAGGAAAAACGAGCATATCAAGAATTTTCTTACGCAACTTACTCCATTCCAATGAGCTGAACATGAACTTAATCAAATGCATTAGCTGTTTGCCAAGTATTTCGCTTAGTGCTGGATATTGTCTAATTTGAGTATCCGCGCCATCTTCTGTCCTTGTTCACAAAGGGCTATGGGAGTACCTTCTATGGTGTATCTCTCCTCCCCATCCACTCAGTAGGTCATTTATTTTTTTTTACCAAGTTGTTGTTGTTTTTTTGGCGTAGAGAGAAGGTCATAAGGATCCAAAACTTGCGTTTCTTCCCGTTCGACTTATTGTATTATTGCATTTCACCCACTCCTTCACCTCTACCTCCACCCCACCCCCTCAAAATAAAAAAGAAACAAACAAACAAACAAAACTTTTTCGGACTGAACTCTTATTTTCTGTATTTTGCAATAAATCTCCCAGTGACCTGTAACTCACTCTCGCGTGACTGGTTATGTTGCAATGGAGGGGACAATGTCTGAAAATTCCAAATCCCTCCCTACGGGAGCCGACGGTGGAATGTTTTCTCCCTTATTTAACACTTGTTTCGCGTTGGCGAGTGTTATTGTCTGTTTGCTGGGAATAGCAAATGATTTCTTTGACCAATTGGCATAGGTCCAACGACCTGCAAAATAATAAAATTATGTGAGTACCTACGGGATTGTTGACCGTGGACGATTCTGTACTAGCTGAGGCATAGAATACCCAGACGAACCATTCCTTCTTCCGCTGTATGTCCACCAATTGCGTGCCTATAAATATGGTGAGTACCACTCTTTTTCGTTCAATTGCGAAGAGATGCGGTGTGAATTGTTGCATTGTTGACATCGATGATACGCGCACAAGTCGATGGACGGAAAATGAGGAACTGATTCATCTCGGTATCCCGTGTCACGGATACTAGTCAAGAAACCAGCACCTGTGCAAGAAAAGCTCTATTTCCTCAATTCCAGATTGTTGTTAGGCGACCGTGGTGTTTTTCACAGTACGCTACAGATGAGCAGTGGACACAACTCAGTATATTCTCTAAACGGCTTTACAGGTAGATTACCGTCCGCTAACAACAAACAGATTTTACAGATACATTTAGACCTATTTCCGCATAATTATCTTGAAACATCTCTATATAGCTCGTACATGTTAGGTCAGGCATTCATAAAATCTGGTTTTCATTCGTAATCAATTTCCAGCCCATGTTTTTTTTTTCTTCTAGTTTTAACATTTCAGTGTTGCTATATTTGGGTAACTTTGATGACGAGAGGCTCAGAATGGCACATTTCCGGTTTTATTAGACGGATGTTTAAATTACAACAACGTTACTATTTTCTATCCTGGATTTTGTAAAAGCTATCCGGTTGTGACATTACTTTATCATGTCTCGGAAATTGTTTTACAAATAGTATACTGCGACATGCGAAATAACAAGGCTGTTCAGTAGCTGGGCAGGGTTATAATAATGAGTAGTTCAGTTATGTTTGCACGGGGTGAAATTGGATGTCACAGCTGTTTTGGAGTAGAGGAAGTGGTTCTGTTGTTAGGATGATTTGTTTCATTTTGTAGATGTGGGGTGTGATGTGGTTTTAATCAAGCTTGGGGAAGGTAGGGAGATAAAGAGAGAGAGAAAAAAAAGGGGGTGGGACAGTGAGGGAGGGAGAGAAGGAGATAGAGGAGCGGAGGGAGAGGAAGAGGGAGAAAGAGGAAAACAGAGGGAGAAAAGGGGGTGGGGTGGGGTGGAAATAGAACAGGATAATAAATTATTTGCCTCAAAAGTGAAATAATGATAACAAACATAAATAAATCTTTAATGAAAAAGAAATGAACCGGCAACATCCTCATTTAATGAAATATCATAATAAGCTGCGATATGGCCAAGTATAAAATAACGTATAGACACTATGCTGGGCAACGTGGCCAAAACATTCACATTTTTTCTTTTGTAGCCAGTCTAAGGCCAACCTCCAGAAAGATGAAGATACAGCATTTATACCGGAAGGGATAACAGTGATAAAAATGAAGAGTCAGACACATCTGTATTACTGGCAGAAGACTGTCTACGGAATTGCTCTTGAACTGCATAAACCAGGGACAGGCTACTGTGTCACACAGAAAAAGCACACTAATACGCCATTTATTTGAATTTGGAAAAAGCACGTCGACACGAATGTTATATCTCTGGCAGATTTTGATGATATTGATATCACGTTTAGTGGTGAATGAGTGGTCTTGTCCACAGCATCCGCTCCGCTCCGCTATTTTACGGAAAATGCTGTATGACAAAGTAAAACACTATTTGCCTCTATAGTGGTGAGGCGCGGAACGGAACGGATGCTGTGGAAAGTAGACCAAGGCAAAAAGTGTTTTACTGTGTCACACGTCATTTTCCGTAATATAGCGGAGCGGAGCGGATGCTGTGGATAAGATCACTTAGGAAATAAGCCATTTATATCCGCTACAAAATGTTGGATCTGGCAGATTATGATGATATTAATACCACTTTTAGTGATAAGACAGTCAAATCGCCCCATCGTGAACCACAGTCCTTTTGAGCACTTTTGCCCGATCCTGTTTCCAAAAGTGTTGACCAAATTATGTGTATTTTAAGTGGTTTTATCCATAGCATCCGCCCCGCTATTTTACAGAAAATGACATATGAAAAACACTCTTTGCCTTTATAGCGGTGAGGCGCGGAGAAGAACGGATCTTGTGGACAAGTATACAGAGGCAAAGAGTGTTTCACGTCATTGTCCGTAAAAATGGTGGAACGGAGTGGATGCTGTGGACAAGAGCAGTAATACGTGGAGATTAAGTTATCAATGATAAAAACAACAGGACAAAGCGATACAGAAAGGAGACGATGGTGTTAGTGATAAAGAAGATACCTCCGAGGATGGAAGACAATAAACGTACTCATCCCAGCGAGCATTGGCAGTTTACACCTCAGTGAGTCGGTACGATCGATAGATAGGACTCGATTAGTGGTTCTTAATCCTGTAAAACTGATTTTATTCATACTCATAGACTTATTCCTTCAGGGTGGCCCAGAAGAGAGGTTGGGCCAGTTGGTGTTGACATCTTTGGGGGGGGGGGGGGGGAATCTGTGCCCTCAACATTAGCACCTCTCTTTTTGTCGATTTGGCCTAGGCCTATTACCAGCAGCTTTGTACTACCGGCTCCCTTAAGGAGTGTGGGGAGGGTAGGTGGGTGGGTGGACACTATTTCTTTCTTTCTCTCTGTATTTTCAATTCCCCTAGTTTTTTTTTAGTTTTTTTTAAAGACATTTTTGCTTGGATGGGGTCATTTCCACATATCACTGGGATTGATTGGGTAAAAATGGCACTTAGATCCTTTCTAATTCTGACCCCCTTAAATTATTCTGGTGTATGAAAATTAAAGTCAACCCTGTACTTTCACAATATTCATGTAGTGTACATTCTGCAACTGTCTAGATATTCCCTCCTCCTCCCCCCCCTCCCCCCCCAAAAAAAACCAAAAGTAACCCAACTCTTCGAGGGACAACAATATCAAAATGGGTTCCCTCGAAAAAGATATCCCCCATCCCTCTCCCTCAATCCACCCATAAACGTTCACACGCCCCCCCCCCCTCACCGGTTGAGAACCACCGGTCAAAATATAATACCGAGATTGTACTAGCGTGCCAGTTCGTGATGGTCCTCTGTGTTATTGCTATTGCTACACGTGACATGGAGTTATCATGCCGGATGGATCAATGCCCTTCACCACGTTTTTGCCATTCAATCTGTTCTGCTCTTTTGGCTTGAGTTCAGGCAGGGGCGAGGTCAGTAAACAGGTTGGAGGATGGGACGAAAAAAAAAAAAAGAATGCTTTCTGTCGAAGGCCAGGTGAATGAAATCGTGGAGTGGCCTATTGGGATTTAAATTTCAATTTGGAGAATGAAATTTTTGTATTGCTCACTCGATGAATTGGTGGTTGTGATCTTCAAATTTTAGAGGGGCAGAGAGAGAGAGAGAGAGAGAGAGAGAGAGAGAGAGAGAGAGAGAGAGAGAGAGAGAGAGAGAGAGAGAGAGAGGGGAAGAGAGAAGAATAAGAGAGAGAGAGGAGGGAGCGAGAGAAACGAGAGAGAGAGAAAAAGACACAAGATTGGAGAGAGAAGAGAAAGGGATAGATAGACAGATAGATAGATAGATAGATAGATAGATAGATAGATAGATAGATAGATAGATAGATAGATAGATAGATAGATAGATAGATAGATAGATAGATAGATAGATAGATAGATAGATAGATAGATAGATAGATAGATAGATAGATAGATAGATAGATAGATAGATAGATAGATAGAGGGGGAGAGAGAAAGAGAGAGAGAGTTATTTTGTTGAAATAAATTGAGTTGTTCTGACGAAGAAACATTAAAAAATGACAGACAGGCAGACAGACAGACAGACAGACAGACAGACAGATAGATAGATAGATAGATAGATAGATAGATAGATAGATAGATAGATAGATAGATAGATAGATAGATAGATAGATAGATAGATAGATAGATAGATAGATGGAGAATTTAAAACATAACCAAAAGTAATCAGAAAGTAATTTACATAAATTGGTCATGAAAAGAAACATCGATGAGATGTCTTTCACACATTTGCACATAAATAATACGTTCTGAATACATTCCTTTTTTTCATTTCTCTGTAATCACCTGCAATTTTTGGCCAACATTTCTCCAAACTGGCAGGTAGTTTATTCAGCTTTCGAACAAGGCTGCTTTCCCTGTCACCGTTTCTGCCTCTGTTTACAAACAGTCACCATTACTCTTGCACACTGCCAACCCCGAGACTTACCCATGCTTCTATTTTAAATATTAATGGTGGTATTATTTCTAAAACTCCCTTTTGATTACGCTAGGTCAGTGTTTCTGAAGTTGGAGATTGGGAGCTCAGAATCGGGGGGGGGGGGGGGGGGGTTGGTTACTGCGTACTAATTTTGTCCGGTCAATGGTGCACGCTGGTTGTTTTTTTTTTTTTTAAACTTGAAGTGGATCGTGGGACAAAAATAATGTTCTGCCAGGTGCAAGGATATGGAAATGAGACACGCTTCATCACTGTTATTTCTCATTACTAACTGTACTGCTACAACCCAATCACATTGCCACGATAATGGAAGAGAATGTTGTTCCAAGTACGTACGTCCCCACATTTATTTCTTTTTTTCGGGGGGGGGGGGGGGGGCTGGGGTGCGTATTTCAAAACGTTTTGTGATTCCAGAGCTAGAGAGCTCCTCCCGAAATACTATTAACAACAGCTTTAATTAATTAGTCTTTCAGATTTTCCTTTTGTTTTCCTCCCGTTTTTTGCTTGAAAAGATATGGCGCAGGGTTAGAGATTCGATAACATTTAGGGTTGAGGGTAAGGACGGGTTTAAGGATATAGGTACGTTCCCGTACGAGCCATTTCCGCAAAACCCTTGATTTAGGCAGACTAATTTGGCCTCTTTCCCCAAGGCTGTTGTTCCTTGGGCTGGATTAGTTGACACTTAAGAAAATTAATTTTTTAGTTTTTAAAACTGTCATTTGGGCTGCAGCGTCGAGCAAAAAAAAAAAAAAAAAGCCAAAATTGCACCACAGTGAATTACTCCCGCCACTATTTTTTTGTTCAATTGTGTCTCTTGTATAGTCTTACTTTTCGCATGTGCTGCCTTTCTCCATAACGCAGCAATACACTGACCGTCTACTGCTGTGATATTTCGAACTCATTTTTAATGTCATTTTGTACTGCTGGAATACTCAGACCTCTACAGCAATTAGTGTTTTCAGAAACCGAGAGTTTCAACCAGAGCGTGATGTGTCTAATTGTATTCATTGCTCATAAATGCCTGTAGAGATATCTAACACTCACAGTGTGTGACTTTATTTCATAACCTAGTAAAACTATCCATAATGACCTATTGAAGTTATTGGAATTATTTAAATTTTCATTAAAAGTACAAATTTTAAACTCGTTTTTCTCGGTTTCACTATTTTGGACATAAACCATTCTGGTTGCCAACCCTCGAAATATTACTTTTATTCTTAAAACTGACACAGCTTCAAAGTATTATCTTCATCATGCCAGTCATCTTTGCCTGTTTGTTCCCTATCCCAACGAGAAACATCGTCATCGCAGAGCAGTTTCATAGACTGTTCTTTACAACAGGACAGATCAATTCTTATCTATGCCCAGATATTTAAATACATTCCGCCCCACTCCCCCCCCCCCCTCACCCAGGTCCCTTGGTCAGAAAACAACATCCTAACATCGCATAATTAAAGACCCGCGTCCCGTTGTTCTGAAGCAGATGCTTCGATTATCCTCATTTCGTCCTCGGAAGCCACTGGCTGTGTGCCTTTTTTCTTCTCGCTAATGTTCCGCTAAGTGATATTTACCACTGGTATTTCTTTCAATTGCACGCAAGCCGGCCTGGTCTGTCTCCGGCAGCCCTCTATTTTCAGCATTGTAGGAGGGGAATTCGTGGAGACCTTATACCCACTTGTTACAGACATGGGTTGGTTTGTGTTCAGTGAACCAGGTAGATCAATAACTGGGACTAAGTTGATTCTTTTGTAACGCCGTATTTAATCCTGAAGTGAGGGGGGTCGTGTTTTTCTGTGGAAGGATCTTACACACATTTAATTAATGCTTCGACCCTGTGACATGTTCTTTTCTTCTCGAATATCTATATCAGATTTGGAAATTTTCAGAGGGTATTGATTTCGCTTGTTCGGGGCATTAATGACGTTACTATGTTCCGAGTAAGCGCTTTTTCGTTTAAAGGTTACTTGTGGTGGTTAGCGATGCTATGAAGACCTTGTATTGTTTGTTATTGCTTCTCGTTTCGCCCCTTTCGAGAGGCTTCAGATCCAACAAGACTGTTCTGTACGTCATTTCACCGAAGATTTTATTTCAACAATTTCGATTTTAGACAGGCTTAAAATAGGTCACTTCAAGTCAAGGTACTGCATTTTAATGAAAGCATTTTTAATTAACTGTGACGAACTGCACATCAGAGATAACAGGTAGTGTTAACCAGTGGAACTGCAGTTTGCTAGCACTTGACTTTTGGGGTCTTGGGGGTAACACTATAGGACAGTCACCACGTCAATGCGTTTTTAAAATCTTTTGTTTTGGTTTGTTCTGCGTTAACCAATTTGGTTACAGTCTGATTTTCCTTACATCATTCTGGGTCTGCTGACAATAACAAGTGGCCGCGGTGGAAGCAAACTACATTTTCATTTGAGCGATGCATGGAGTTGATCTGAATGTATGGTATGGTTTGGTTAGCTTCCTTTTTCAGTCTACCTGCACTGTCTCCAGAGAAGTCACTGGTGTGTTGTAGTGACCTTATCCGGCTGTGCTGACAGCTACAGAATACGCTGCCAATTCATGCTATTTTATATCTCCGATTGTTTGTACCCTCTATGATAGTAAGTCTTCAAAGCGTGAACCCTTCGTTCGTGCAGATACCCAAACACGAATAGCCAGGTATTGTGGAAATCATCTGTTCTGTTTCGCTTGGACCGCTGAACTTATTTCTTATCCTTGGGAGCCGGAATAGAGCGTAGTAAGTCTTCTTTACCAGAAACCAATTTTATTTTTAATGTTTGCGAAGTTTGGTTGTGTATTTTGTCCTCAGATCTTCAGGATATGAACTCTGAATAAAGTAATGAAATTGGTTTTTCTCTGCATAGGCGGCTATCACGAGAATAATGGCCTTTTTGGACCATTTAAAAGACAATTCTCCCAAATTATCGACAATCTAAGTTGCGACATACACTAATTCTGAAACTCAGAAGAATTATTCCATCCTGAATACGTATGTTTCGCAATCTTTGTCTCATGAATAATATGCATGAGTCCATAAGCTTAACATCATTACTGCAGGGCAGGAAGTCGTTTTTCCGACAACCTACGAGTGTTTCGGGTCTTTGGAGAGAATAAGCTCTTAGTCATCTCACGAGTGTCTTGAAGTGAAGCCACAGTAAACAGCTAAGTGGGCAGTGGAGAATAATGGACAATATAAGGCAAGAACTACTCTCTCCTGTTTCATCTTCGTAATCAGAGATCCGAAGGAAATAATAATAATAATAATAAAACTCTTCAGATATATATAGATAACCGGGCGGTGTGAAAATGACTAGTCTTTTTGACCGTTTTTGTTCCTTCCACGGATACTCCTTGGCCACATCTATGAACAAGAAGTGTCTGTGTATTTACCAGTAAATGTTTGCCAAAGAGATTAATATTTACTCATCTTGAAGATTTGACGAATTTGTCCTAGTGTGTAAACCGTACTGACGAGTATTTCTTCTGTTGGGAGCAACTCATTTGAAAAGGAAAGGAAAATGTGTGTTCGTTGTTTCTACAAACTATTTGGGATGAGTCCCGGTGGTTCAGAGGATGACATTCTTCAAGCGGATTACCCGAAATCAAATCTGAAGAAGTTGCCTAGTGGAGATTTACGAAATGGTCAGTACCGCTATGGAGGTTTGTCTAACTCTCGACATAACATGGAACTCTCTGACAGAACCAAGCAGCTGCAACGGGATGCTCAAGATCGAGCACTGAAAGAAAAGAACATACCGGTGAGTTACTATCAGTCTGTCCACTGTCCACGTTTGTGAAAATATGCTTGCAGGAGCAGGTGCAGGAAAGCTATTTTTTTTATTACTGTCACTGCAACTCTGAGAGAATAGGCTTGTGAGTTGGTTAGAACGGTCGTATCAAATACCTCCGTACATTGATGTCATGAAGATCCATTGTATATTTGTTCTACATTCAAGTTTGGAATGCTTAAAGTGTTTGCAGTCTGCACCCGCTGATTTTACGAACAGTTCGTAGAGATCGTATTTCCTTGACTTGGCGGCTTGCCTTGTTAATGTCATTCTATGAATATCTTATTTCTTAATTTGTTATTGATGAAATGCTTGGTGGTTTGTATAAGTTGTGTGAATGTGTATGTAATCTGTTTCTGTAAACTTGCCATTATCAATGGCTTCTTAGCGCATCTTCCAATTTACAGAGACTGAAATAGCATTTTTCACTACCGGTGAGGTTGGGTGTGGATTTCGATGGTGTATGAAAGAAATTAGCTGGTGTATTCAGCCTGGTACATGGTCTGTCTGTGCTTCTCTTCATTGTGTGCCTCTAAAGATATGATGCTTAAAAGAGATAGACCAACTGGTTTGTCCCACTGGCAAAAAATACAGCCTATTTCAGAAGCGAAGGCAGAAGAGTATACGATGTCGGATTATTCCATACCTACTCACTGCAGTTGATTATATTTCGATTTTTTTTACTGCTTTTATCTCTGCGTGCAGGGTTGCATGGTGCACAATCATGCATTATTCATGTGACATGAATCCGCCGTGGGACTACTCTGGAAGTGTCTAATATTTTGAGCAGTCGTCGGCTGTTCAGAGTTGAATATATGAATTTCCGATGTTTATCGTTGTTAACTGTATTAAATAGATGCATTTTGGGATGTGTCACGAACATGTGCACAGTGGGTTGTGGGAGAACGCGTGCAGTTCTGTTGATAGATCTAGCTGATTCTAAAGTGTATTTTTAAAATTCTGTTTCTTAATTTTTAGAAAATTTTTAGTGTGATTATTATTATCATAATCCTATAGTTGTTGAACGTTGCAAAGTTAACGGCCCAAGTCTTAGCTACTATGCCAGAACTGTTCGGGGGTTCACGACGAATTTTTTTTTTTTTTTAATTTTGAGAAAAGCTTTTTTTTTTTTTTACAATATTTAGACAGCGAACGTAGCAAGTCGGTCTAGCCCAGTGTTTCTCAAAGTGGGGCATGGCAAAATTTTGATGGGGCATTTGACTACAGAATGGGGTGTAGGAATTTCTCATATAAATCTCAATTTCATGGTGTATTTTAACTTAACTGTATGGATAAACCGTTGTGTTGTTTTTTTTTAAAGAGAAACGATAGATAAACTGTTGCTTTTGATGTCGTCTTGGTGGTTTCCTTGTTTAACTCGGATGGAAGTAGCAAATGTAACTCATTCCCTACGGTAACGTTTGTGGGTGTGCACGGGAACTCTTAACACTATCTAGTTTGAAATTCAGACGTGGTCCAAAGATGCTTTTTCTTTCACGAAATAAACATTATACAAGACACAAGACATTATACATAAGACATTAAAGTACATGTACAGGAAAATCAATGAACCAGGAGGGACTCAATATTTCGAGAAGTTGGCTAGGATATTAGTGTTGGAAAATCGGTGTCCACTCGAGCCGAATATTCAAATTCTATAGCGAAGCGAAAAACGGCGAGCCTAATATTCGCCTACCGGGGAGAATGAGTTACTATTATACTGTATACTAGCTTTATCCGATCATGATGGGGCGCACTTTTTTAAGGAAAATTGAAGTGTGGCGTTGGTCAAGCAAAGGTTGAGAAACACTGCTGTATCCCGCAGAGCTCTGTCTGGGGCGAGTCGCTTCTGACTTGTCTGGGATTTTCACTGAATTCTGATATTCCTCTTAATAGTGCATGTATTATTTATTTGTGGGGCTGGACATGTGCTAAAGCTGGGCAACGCGGGAGTCTTGAGAATGTATAATATAGCTATGGCATTATGACCTTTGGGACACGAGAATGCCAGGTTAGTGACCGTTGGTTTGTCGTTGAGAAAGAGTCATGGGGAAAGTGGGTGGACCTGGAAGAAATGGGACGGGGCAGGAATAATGGATTCAGTAGATCAGAGTCAATGTACATGGACTCTAGTTTCTATAACTTAACTACAAGACAGGAAGAGTACAATGCCAGCGAACAGAGGAGACGGCCCCATTTATACATTGACCTGTTATTAAATTTCCACGGCATACCAAGGATTCGTTGATAATGAACAGTTCCTGGGATACGGACTGTAAAACGATATTTATACTACTGTTTTATGATTCAGTTGAGCTGTAGTATGTCTGATCATAATGCCAGTCAGTCAGTCTAATTCCGAACGACATTGACCTGGATAGTATATTATTATACAACATAGTTATAGAATAAGTGTTTGTAGATGGCCATTAACGAACGATGCGCCGTAAAACTAAAGTCAAACTTATTTCTTTAACTACATAAGCAAACTCTTCCGCAGGTTAGTGAAGAGTGTAGATGGCATACATTAAACAGGCACTGCTTACTGTGCTGCACAATGATTAAGCGAGGGCTTGAATATTGGAGAATCGGCTAGAAGAGTGTTAAGTCCAGGAAACTATGATAATGTGTAGGCCTGGCATGGCTCAGTACTGCATTTCCGTTGACAGATTCGTCTTGATTTGATTATTCCGTCCTGAGATCAGCTTGAAACAGAAGAATTGTGGCTCTGAAGGTCAAAGAGAGAAATTAGTATCACATACCTAATCTTTTTTTAACTAAAATAAATACAGCCCACTTTTTGGAATATTCTCAATCAGCTTGCTGTTCGTGTTTCGGAAACGTATTTTCATAAGTGTGGCGAAATTTCTGTTTCGGTAAGTTCCCGTAAATGTTGGACAAAAACTGACAAGTCATGCGAATGTCTCAGACCAGTTTCTGACCTGACACATGCAGGGTGAAGTCACTTACAGAAAAAAAAACATTCAACACTTTATTACTTGGTGTATGATTGTCAACTACTGGTATGGTTATTTGGAATTGTGTAATCTCTGTAGACAGAATTTGGTCATGATCGATACTTTGATCACTAATAGTAGATCACTAACCAGCCCCAACTGGAAACAATTTGAGTCCCTTATTTATCACCTTTAGCCATGTTCATCCTTCGGTGGGCTCTGCATGTCATTTAGAAGGTCATAGGGCATGCCATGGCACTATGATGTATACTTAACCCAAGGCTGCAGGATCAATCTTGGTCTTGAATTCCTAGCAAAGAGCGTGTTATGTAACACCAAGAGGATCTAGTGTTAACTGCACCACCTCTACTTCCCGCGACATTGAAGAGGTTCGTTATATACCATACCTGTGTCCAATTGGGCTACAAAACAAATAGTACAGACGGGCATAAAGATCAACGAGTATGATATCTTGTGTAAACTACATCAACTCAAGATTGCTATTATTAGACTGAGGCACCTTTGAAAGTGATGAAGCTTTCAGAGTTAGACCATATAAAGAGAAAAAACACTTCAATGTCTCAATTTAAATCTTTTTGTAATTTAGACGCGCCACAGAATTAAGCACATTCTTTTTAAGATTTGTTTTCTTTTGCACCGGAAGTTTTCTAGTTGAGTACCGTATACTATATGATTTTAGACAACATAAAGGTAAATGGCCTGAGGTGTTGTGGATGCAGAGAGAGAGATGGACTTAAGTACCGATGTAGTCAGGGGCTGGAGATGATAAACAACATAGTGTGGATTGCGGGAATCTGATTAGTGCGCGTTTCCCCCTCCCTGCATTTTTGCACAGTTTGGTGCTGCGTTTTATCGCACTAGAGAACTTGTATTGGCCTGGCAGATTTCTCCTGGGGGATGGATCTTGTCAAAAACGCGGAGATCTTCTCTAAAACAATGCCTGTAAAGAGGAAATAAGTGGCTTTATGCAAATGAACGACCATGCACCAAGAAATCAATCGGGAAAAGATCCACATCCCCCATGAAGGAACGTGTCCACTTGTTTTTATAAAGCAATTCGCGCCCATTAGAGATTCTGACAATGCTTTGATTGCTGCTGCACCAGTTAAAACGTTGACCTTCAAAAGAAGATTGTGTCCAGTTCAGTTGTGATCTTCCATAAATTGTGCCAGAATGGTAAGGTGTGCGCCATGGTCATGCTGTACCTGAATCAGTTTGCTTTTGTGTGTTTCTTGTCGTCGTTATAAAAAGCGGACGTCTTTTAGATAGCTTTTAGTGTATGCATGAGGCAAATCACTTCAGGAAAATATGTTAAAAGACGCCACGACAAAATTGAGACAACAGTCCTGTTGTTGTTCATGTTGTTGTTGTTTAGTTTGTTGTTGTTGTTGTCGTCGCTGAGTGGCTTTGTACGCCTCGGGTGAATTACTTTAACTTTTTGCCAATTGCAAGGGTTTGTACTTGTTTTTAAATGGCTTTTAATATTGTGCTAGAAATTGATTGAGATCCGCCTTTGAACGTGGCAATTACATGATTGTGGAGCATTAGACAATGTCACCCACAGAGAACTGGCAGGCAATTAGCCACACACAGCCATGCAAGCTGAATGATGTTATTTTTTACTGCATGCGCGCATGATTACGCAAAAAAATAGCTATTGCATGTATGTGCATATGATAAGAACAATTATAGCTTGTTCGATCGAGGATATGCCGTGCTGCATATTTTGTTATTATCATCGTTTATTTGTTCGTGTTTTGGACCAAGAACCGGCTTGAAAACAAATGGTAAATCACCGTGACAACACACTAACAGCTTTAAAATTATCCTTTGGGGGCAATGTCCCTAGAAGCAAAATGTTCGAAACTATCACAGAATAAAGACTCTCCTGTGATCTGCCTTGTCCATGCTAATCAACTTAGTGGCCAAAGAATAGTGGGTGTTTTTTTTTAACTTGATCCCATCTAGTTCAGTTTCAAGCGATTTTCTCCCACTTCCTCCCATGTTTGATTCCATCGACCATTCTTTGATCATGAAATCGTATCATTCGAAGGATATTTGCCATAGTGTTGTATGTGTCATTTTGCCGATTTTGAGGTTTTGTCATGAACCTGATTCTCTCACACCTAATTTCATTATGTACGAGTGTCATTCCAATCGGTTAAAAACTTTTTGAGCTTTGTGGTGTGACGCAATGTTTTATGTGTTTTCGCCTTTTTGCCGAGCAAATTTAAGTCCTCATTTTCTCGAAGAGGCAAAAATGCACATACAACGGTATACCAAATACCCGACGAACTGTTCCTTTTATGATATTTTTCTCTCCTTCCCAAACTTTTACACAATAACATTCTCCTGACATTTCTGCGTCCACCAAATGCATCCATGCGCATTTTCCCTGGAAAATTATTTGTAATCACTTGTCAGACTAGAGAAAATGAGAATCTCAGAAATGTAATAGGAATGAGGATAAACCTCGATCGTGTCACATGTCACTGATAAGGATAGTACTCAGGTGCATTAATAGGAGTCCTATTGCAGTACAACAGCACTGTCTGGCTTGTGTTTGTCTGGTAATAATAGGGGATTTGGTTGTAATATAATTAAGAACCCATTCAGCATTCTTGAGAAAAGGTTAGTTTCCATTTCATCTCGCCTATTTACCTTAAGGCTAATCGTTTATACAGTTATTACAATGTAATTTACAAATGCCAACTCAAGTGTCGCTTTACATAATATCATGTGAACTCGTGTGTTATTCATAGTTGTCTTAAATTAGATGGATCTTGCAGGGGCGTCGTAATGCAATACATGTAGAATCATTTTTCAAAACAAAATGTCAGGGTGACCATGAACAGAGAATGCTTCCAAAAATGTCAAAGAGCCCACGATGGCAAAGTATACATAACCAAACAAAATAAACCATATTTGCTCGTAGCAATAAGAAATTGCACATGGCAGGAATGTCATTTTCTCAGCAGGACACGGCGCCAATGCACTCATGGAGTGCAACCCCCAATCGAGAACTTGCATATTTGTTCAAGCTTGCCTTTTTCTGCGTGAGTGTGGTCTTGCGTGACAATGCTTTTTAATGTTATTTTTCGCGTCTTAGGTGGGGCTGCGGAAAGTACAAACGTGGGGAACATCGCGTCATGATACGACATGCATCTATGATTATTTTAATCCTTGTTGTTGGCCCAAGGGGTAGAAAAGAGGGTATCGATGACGCCGCGGTCACATTTGAATTCTAAATATTTGCCCTCAGCAATTTGCCTCATCACGAGATTTTAGCTAGATGTGCTCTTTGAAGAGAATTTCCCTCAAGCGATAATAGACTGATTTTTACCTTATCGTCTCTCTTATCTTAAATTCTAACACTATTTTCTAAAAAAAAAAAAAGTTTAATTCCGGAAAGAATCTACAGTACTATTCCCTATCTTTTGGTTCTGATTCGGTCTCATTAGGTAAATGAAAAATGGTGTCATGTGTTACTGTCATTTGGGGGAAATCTCAGGGGAGAAGGGTTAAGGGCAGAGACACTTGATGTGCCACTGCACGCAACTATGAAATGTCAGCGCAGTAATATCATTATTTCATGTCTAAGGGAGTTCACAGTGAACCCAGGGACCTCGGTAGCGGTGTTGAGTCTCTCCTCTAATACTGGTGACAAACATGAACGCAAAGTGTTTGTTTGCTCATTATTTGGTACTGTGAACAGAACGTTTACTAAATTAATATGTTATGTCGTGTTCACAGTGACTTGTCGAATATAATATATGTGACAAACATTGATACAGCATGCTTCATGTTATTCGGTACTGTGAACAGAGCAGTTTCAGACAATAGTGCCGGAGTTTTGAGTTTGGGTTTGACGGCGCCTCCGCACGATAACGGCCGCTTTGCTCCTTTCGGGGTTTTTTGTTATCTTACTTTGGCCGGGCTAGGTTTCAGTCCTCAGATACCTATAAATAAGATAAAATAAAAGTGAAGTTAAAAATCTAACGGGAAAAAATCCGAACTTTATAAAGTTTGTCTGTATGAATCCTGTAACTATGGTAAAAGTCTATCAAATCAACTTGTAGACTTCGGCCTCCTTCAGAAATGACAGGATGCGTTGCGGGTCCTAGTCAGAAAATACTTCTTCCATGGACCCGCGGGCAGAATGCCTTCTCCATTGTGGCCTTGTCCAATGTGGGGAAAAGGGAAGGGGGGGGGGGAGGGCATGTTTTCTTCTTATTCGGTGCCATAAATTAAGAGTGTTCCAATGTGACGAGTGTCCACGGTGGTCTTGTGTGCAATGCTGGTGATCCCTGAAAAGATTAATACAGCATGGTTTTTATTGGGCACCATGAACAGAAAGTGTTTTATGTCGAGAGTCCACGAGGACATTGTCTAATGCGAGTGACTAACATTACAGCAACATTGTTATGTTCTCAGTATTCAGTTCCATGAGTAGACAGTTTCAAACGATGTCTCTGCAGTTGTTTTGACTGTTTACATCATTGTGGTGATCCTGTTTCTCTTTTCCCTCTCAATGCGAAGAGCGAAAACGGCATAAAGAATAATAAACCTTGTATATATCTTTTCCCTCTTAATAACTGTTCTTATGTTAACCTTCGAGATAACCAGTTGGCAACAGCTGGGATCTTGTCGCAAAATACAGGGTATGGAAGTAATAAAATTATTGTACATCATAAGGTTTTAATATAATATTCATAACTTCAAAGCCTGGAACAGCCGTTGCCAATGCAGCACGGAAACTGAAATATAGACTTTGTTTCTTTCTTTCTTTCTTTCTTTGTTTTCCATGTGGAGGACTGGTCAGAGGACAAAGGTTGGAGCATTGTTGGAACATGTTTTTTCGATCCGAAAGGAGGAGGCAAACGGGTAGTGCATTTGACATGAAAATAGATTTACCACTAGATTTGTTCAGCGTGAAATCCGAAGAGAAAAAAATATGCTTTGTTTCTGAAATATGTGGTCCAGGCCCTTAATTTTTAAACTGAAAAACAGTTGGGGTGAATAACACACAGTCAAAATATCAATATGTCAAGCATTTAGTACAAATTAAGACCATTCATGCAACATTTTCTAATCCGAATTTTATTGAAATTTTCAAAGTGAACTGAAATTGTAAAGGTTTAACCGGTGCACTGAACCGTGTCTTTTGTACACATTTATTGTCAGCACCATGTTCAGATATAATTACGCTTACGCTTGAAGACGTAGAGTGAGATTATGTTCATATATTGATTCGCTCACTTCATTACAATATAAGTATCCGAGAAAAGATTGGCAACATCGCACAGTTTTCATGTATGAATGGAATGTCGTCGTATTCAGCATAGATTGTTAATGTTGTATTGGCGCAGCTTATAATCATTGTCTAAATATTCTTGTGTTATGTATAATAATACAATACGAGAAATCATAGCCTGCCCAGGCAGCTATACTGAAGTGGACATGGGAAATTGAAAATCAGAAGGTTACAAGTCTACTAACCATTTTGCCTTTGTCCAACAACAACAACCACAACAAATTTGGCTTTTCTTGTCTTGGGGTATTTTTGCAGTTCTGTTTCTACTTGAATTCTGGGTATTTCTGCATTGAATATTTCTGAAGCTCATATTCCTGCTTTTATGAGCAAATCGGGCTGACAGTATTATGACTGAACTGAAAGGGGAGGCCTGGGATAATGTAGGCTCACTCAGTTGTTTATAAAAAATCTCAACATTTTCACCAGGAGTAAAGTCGTATTTGTCTAATTATACGAAATTTGACAAGTTTTATGTAGAAAATGTAGGGCTCTTTTGGTGTTTAACTATGTTTCCAGATGTAGATTGATCTTTTAAAGTAAATTAATTTCATGTGGATGAACCTTGTTCACAAATGACACGGACGTCAGTTTCCGACAGCTGTGCCACTCAACCGTTGACTTATCTCTCTATACCTCAGTGCACCAATCTCACGTAAGTTGTTCAATTTATGGTAACATCTCGGTTAACACTGGCACCCCATGGCCTTGACAATTTATAATTTTTGTTATTAAATATTTTATTACCATTTATGATTATTATTAGGCTGAAGAAAAAAAAAACACAACTTGCCTGAACTATTAAAATCTTTGCTGAATAATTGTCATTGCTGTAAGTATTTATTTTCTTGAGCAGAACACCCAGGCCTAGTTCATTGTTTTTTTCTTTTTCCCGTTCTGTTTTTTTTTTTTTTCATTTCATCCCATGATAGCTTATGAGAGGCAGAATGTTGGCAGTTGAAGTGTTCAATAAATCTGATACATCAAAGACATTTATGAATTACTCGTAAGGTGATATAATAGCTTAGTCACATGAGAGACCAATGTGGCACCTGGCCATAAACATTGCTTAGCTCTGTATGAACCATTGCCAGCTTAACACTCGAGCAAAGACCGTGCAGACATTTTTTCAGATTTGTTAATCAATATTCATTGCTATCATATAGACGAGTTATAATTATGACAATGACATTGTATTGTTACTGATGCAGTGGATAAAGGGGGGCGCCACAGAGAAGATCCACCCTGCAGTGATGTGTGCACAGCTTGCAGGTATATCCTATTTAAGGTGGTTTGATCTTCCACTTCAAGCACACATTCCTGAGTGTTAATGAAGATCTGGGTGGGATTTTGCTTCACTGTGTGTCATCAGTCGGTTCAACGGCTTGTGATACCACCTTGGAGGCCTTTTCTCCGCGTATTTCATTGTGTGATCTTTGCTGTAGTTAATTTATATTACCCGTGACACAGAATATCGAGGCGAACCATTCCTTCTCCCACGATATGTCCACACAACTGCGCCCGTACAAGTACGGCGAGCACTACTCTTTTTCGTTCAATTATGAAGGGGTGCGGTGCGAATTGTTGCACTTTTGTCATCGATGATACGCGCCCAAGACGACGGACGAAATATGATGAATTGATTCGTCTCGGTATCCTGTGTCCTGGATATTACTCTGTTGACCCAAATAGACCGGGAAAGGTGCAAAGTGACCGTTATCGTGCCGACGCGCTGTAAAATCCAAAACTCAAGTTGTTCGATGGGTGCAGTATTAACCCACAGCAGTCCACACTTTCAATGACGTCTAAGTCAATAGAGGTTCACAATTCTGGATAAAATTATTCCGTTCATGTATGTAATAATGATGTGATAAGTTATTGGATATTTTGACGTAAAGAAGTCTTTCTTCAGGGCCGCGTGAACTATTTAGGAAAACTTCACAATTTTTCCAGTGACAGGACTGTGTTGCGAGTTCATGTTGATAATGTTCCTATACGATAAAGTTCACACAATGAAAATGAATGTATCATATAAAACAGCAGAGCATGGAAGAAGTGTGAGTGGGAATAATATTCGTTCTACGTCGGAAATCTCAATCCCAGCATGACAGTACATACATGTATGACCTTTTAGAAAAATCATTCGGTACAGCCTGCCCTTTGTTCGACATGGAACTCCGTGGATAATGATAAGCATGTCTATATCCCTTTATCAAAGGCTTCAAACAGATTCTGCCTAATGACCCAATGTTTTCAAATGTCAGATCGAATGTCGCAATGTTCTGTCACAGTTCTAGATAATATTATCCGACATCTGACAAACAACTGAAACAAAGTCCATCTGTTATAAATATATCTTGGAATAAATTCGTGTTACATCTCTGCCAAAAAAAAAAAGGGGGGGGGGGGGCAAATTCATTTAATTTCTTTTCTTGCAAAATCCCGTTCGCTCCCGTTGAGTCATCCCTCGCATTTCCCTCCATTAAGAACACCAGTTTTGCCGCTGACTTGGGAAATAAACAGATGTGATTTTTAAAATTGTCTTTCGATCACTAATGTGTAAATTGACGGGCACAAAGAAATTACCTATCACAGTTTTTAATTCTACTCGAAGAAAGTGTGGCTTTTTTTTCCCGGCTCAAACTACCGAAACACTTTGTTCTGTTCAACTCAGTTGTGGCTCAAAATCAAAGAAAGTATTTGCAAATATAGCGAAGTTCAAGACGTTTTTAAAATATGCCCACATGCATCTTTACGTCCTTCTGTGCGTAACATGATATTTTGTAGAATTTAAGGCTCATTGGTTAAAAAAGCATTTCAGGATCACATTGGAGGCGTTACTTCCTTTATTAGATAATATAGTATCCGCTGCCATCAACCCCTGACCTTGACAAGTTTCACATTTCCAACTGAAATTGTAAGATCTTTCTTATCAGATTCAGTTGCCAATTTTATTTAATGGATCCACAGACAGTTTAACAGCTTTTCTGTGTAGCATGCGCAAGTGATCGCTTGAAATCCTGGATTGGCCCATTACATGGCGGGAAACAATGTTTTAGGGGGCCATCCAAACAGTGCATAAGCTAGGAGATGGGGAGGGGAGTTGCCCCCCCCCCCCCGCGTTTGAAAGGCGTACTTGGGGGAGAGGGGGATGCGTGAAGCGCACATGCGCTTTGTAGCTAAGATTATTAATTAAGAAGGGGTTTTATTGTTTCTTTCATAGAAATAGATTGTAGGATTGCAATAAAATTTAAAATATTAATAAATACATGTACAAGCTATATTTCTGATGACACAGACAAATAGTCCATGCGAAATGCCATTTTGGGCTACAAAATATCAAGGTCTTATTATTGAAGCCAAGCGTATGAAAAGTGTGCCAATGGGAGAGGGGGGTCAAAATCTCCAAAATGGAACATACGTTCTTTATGCATGGCTCCTTGGACGTTTCTGGTGATAAAGAGAAATACATAAAAAAAAAGAAAAAAAAAGATTACTACTTGATAAGTCAAATGAATGCGATATCGCCCATCTGCATCTATTACTGACAGGGCATAATAATGTATGGAGTGATCATATCTTGTAGAACATGTCTGGCCCTAGGGTGGTAAATATAGATTGTAAAGATCCTAGTTAGATCGCAGGAGTAATGAATAATATCGTTTTGGACCGATACGGTAGACTATGGCAGTGGGAATATCACTAACCAGTGACATACTGATATATAGTTTCCCGGAATATGTTTAGACACACTGGAAATAAAAACTACGCGGTATAAAGCTGCAAAAAGATGTATGTGTGCTTGTCAGCACTACAGTAATTTTCTTTTTTATTTTCCTGTTTTTGTTCTACCAAATAGTCTCAATAAATAGAGCTACTTGTGAGATACATTGATCTTCAGTTTCCTCATTCAGATGAGACACTAAATCCTTCCAATCTGGCCATAATGAGAGGGGAGTGAAGGGTGGCTGGGAGAAATAAAAAAAAAGGAGAAAGGGATATTATGAGTGGGATATTATGAGTAGGTTAGAGAGGCTTGTGTGTCTGTCCGTCTGTATGTCTGTCTGGTGTGGTCTGTATGTCGGTCTGTCTATCTGTTTGTCTGTCTCTCTGCTTACCTGTTTGCCTGCCTCCCTATTTGCCCGCCTGTCTTTCTATCACTCGCCATTTCATTTCTCCATCTATTCACTTCTCACCCACTTCCATCCGTCCATCTATCTATCTCTCTGCCTTCTAGCTTGCCTGCTTGCCTGCCTGCCTGCCTATCGGCTTGACTGACTAACTATCTGTGTGCCATTCAGGCCGCTCTGTTGGAGCTGATTCGCCCTCATTGGTCAGTTTGTCCAATTACTTTTGCGTTTCTGCCTTTAATTTCTTTCCGCCGACCTCTTCGTGGACATGTTAATCAGTTTGCTGATTATCGTAAAGCCATTATTCACCCATTGCTAGTCTAAATTTACGTCTCGCATAGATAACAATTAATGCTGACAGTTGTAACGATTTTCCCCAAACATGATAATTGAATAGTGTTTTGGATAATAGTCTGCGTTAGCCACGACACTTTTCATCACATCTATATAAAATCGGGTTTCAAAACTTACGCCGACAACACCGAGATAAGCGCAAAGCTACACTAGACACACGTGCCATTTTCACCAAAATTCCGCAAAGACAATATAGTTTACAATGGGAGAATAAAATGATGGGTACATGTTTGTATTATCTTGCGCTCAGATAGAACAATTTTGGGAACTTAACCCTACGTTTCCCACACTGCGTTTTTATGTACAATTTAACTTTTTCTGTCCGTGTATTTCCTAGTTCCTGGCGCAAGCCGTCCAAAAACCATGTATTCAGGAAACGAACTGCCCCCGGGTGGTGTTTTAGAGAACATGTAAAAACGACATTTTCAATGGGAATCCGTGCGTTTCGTGTTCAAGTATCATTTCCCCCACTCACAGAGTAGGCTCGAGTTGTCCCGGCTTTCTGGTCCCGGTAGACTTAAAAGTCCTTGTTTGTGGGGAAATTCTAAAATTTCGAAAGCGAGACAAATAGCATGATTTTTAGATCTTATTTTTTGTACCACAAGAAGGCTCGATGCCCGTGAGAAAGCTCAATTCTGTGCCTGCGGCTTTTTAAATGCCCAGAGCAGATGCGTCATGCAATGAGTCCACAGCGAGAATTTGGCATGTCAGTGTCCGATATTACGTTTGTATCGCATCCAAAGCACAGTTTGTCAGAGCTGTAGATTTGCTTAGCCAGAGCGATGCTTAACCTTGTCCTCTCCATCTCTACCCTCTTCCCAGAGATACTCGGAGCGAAATCCGACTGGAGATTTCCTAGCCATTGAATGACATCTTTTGAATTTCTAAGTTGTATTCCACGTGGAGTCAGGTAAGGTTTGACCCTGACCAGACACAACAGCTAGATGTTGTACTGCATCTATGGTCATAACTGATTTTTGCCTGTGATTTGTCCACTAAGACTTCAGAAGAGGTTTATGTCTATAAACTGACATACTCTGCTGTGCCACCATTATAGGCTTCCCAATGTGTTGTGATGGACAGACAGACAGACAGACAGACAAACAGGCAGACAGACAGGCAGACAGACACACAGGCGAACTATGGCAAAAGAAAAAAAATGTATGTAGCAAAGCCTCGAGTAAGAAACCATACAGAAACCATACAACTTTTCTTTTGCCATATTTTGATTTTGCTTCAAGCCTTGCTGCGACTCCACAAATTTCCTGTTGTTGTTCCTTTTATAAATATATAGACAAACAGACCGGCAGACAGACTGTATCAAAGCTGTGCATTACCGCGTCTCCCTCGTCTTTTTTTTAATATTATTAATAATACACTGCAATTTATTTTGACATGGCCTCTAGACCTATTATTGTGTCCAGTGCACGTCTTTTCTCTGTTTTATTTATCATTGTTCGCAAAATGTTTTATTGCTTTAATATCGGCATAAATTCAGTGTCGGTGTGACTTGAATGCACCAATTTTGAAGACTTTCTCCAACAGACACAGCGGTTTCAAAAATAGACAGAAATCTTCTGACACTCAGAGCCCTGGATAACCACGTGACAAGTGCCGAACCAATCAGCGCCCTCTCTGACTCACGAATTATGATTGCTCTCTGCTTAATCGAGGAGTGGGGAAGTTTGCTCTAGTCCTAATATCATGCTCTGGCATCTGTTTGTCAGGCTATTAGTCTGTCTGTGAGCCTGTCTCTCCGTGCTGCGTGTGTGCCTGGTTTGTCAGTTTGTTTCTGTGTGTGGGAACGATCAGCATCAATCCTTTGGCCGTTTCTCCATTCAGAAAGAAAAACAGAATCTGACGTGTGAGAATGAAGGTTGGATCCCGCCCCGCCCCGGGACGTGTGTTTTTTTTTCAAAAAGACTCTCTTGGGGCTCTCGATAATTCCGTTCTTTTGGCTGGGTCTGGATTGTCCCTTGATGTGTTCCTCTTCTGCCTTGTTTAATCGATTGATGCTTGAGTAAGTTTTTTCCCCATCGGCCTTTTTTCTGTCATTTCTCTCTCTTCCCCCTCTTCTATCTCTCTCTCTCTCTCTCTCTCTTCTCTCTCTCTCTCTCTCTCTCTCTCTCTCTTCTCTCTCTCTCTCTCTCTCTCTCTCTCTCTCTCTCTCTCTCTCTCTCTCTCTCTCTGTGTGTTTGTGGTGTGTGTTTATCTGTGTGTGTTTCTCTCTCTCACTATCTCTGTGCCCATCTCTCTCTTTTTCTCCCCCTCGCCCTCCAAAAAAACAAACAAAACAAAACACACAATTTGAAGTGTCTGTGCAATTGACCTGACATTGTCATATGGTGCCATTTTACGTTGGATCTTGGAGGGTAACCAAGCAATGCGTTTATGGTGATCCTTTGGTTTGAGAACAAAACGTCGTAACAAGGCTCTTGGCTGCTTGCAGTTTCAAAGTGCTTAGGAATTCTTTGGCTGGTCTTGTCGTTAGCTACCAAGTTTACCTACTCAACTTCAAAGGCGTAACACCGATTTCCAGAATTTGGCATGACTAGACATTATAATGCTTGGTTTGGTTTGGGTTTGGACCGAGCCCGTCGACATGATAACTGCCACATTATGGCAAGGAAAGTGGTTGACGATAGACTGTAGATAAGAGAACTATAACCGAAAAAGACTCTGCCAGAAGCGCCCCCCCCCCCCCAACCACCCGCGCATGGCTTGGTAAATTATTTTCAAATGAAGGTCGACAGACACCTAATGATAATTTTAAATTGACAAGAAGCCATCTCTTGCCAGAGACAGAAATACACATAATTAGTCTGAATGCCTTTTCCTTACATGTTTCTTAATCTGCGGTTTAGAGACAAGAAGCTCTTGTTTCACATGGTTTGCTGTAAACGATGTAAACGCCTGGTGTAAATTATATATGTATATGTATAATATGTATATATATCCTCTAGCTCTTATGTCGTTCGAGCTACAGAACCCAAAGGAAATAGAAGTTAATTCAATTACAAAATGAAGCAAAAACCGCCCTTTTAAGTTCGTGTAGCAAATGGCTCCTGAGTTTGAGTTTGGATTTAACGGGGCGTCGGCACAATAATGGCACTTTACGCTTTGTAGCCAATGGCAGTTTAGAAAATCCAATTGTGATTTGCTGTCGACAGCATTTGGGCTGTAACAAATTGGTCTGGAGAAAAAAAATCCGCGGAATATTCTTCAAAAGTAGGGGATTGGAATGGAATTTGGCGAACTTCAGGACAGCAGATCTTTTTATAATTTAAAGAGGTCAGAGTGACAAATTTGTTGTTTTTCGTTTCTTTATTTTTTTTATTTCTGAGAAAATGAGGGCAGTGACTTATCGATTTGTCTGGTAACAGAGGTCAGGAGAATGTAACTGTCTTTGCAGATTCTAAAGTAGATCCACGTGTAATACTTTGGCAAGCCACCCCAGTGATCTGTAGAAGGTGTAGTGGCAGGTATTGTATTCCACAGGTTGTTGGAGCAAGATATCAGTCTCTCCATTGAAGATAGAACGGCTAAATTAGCCTTAGTGAAAAGTCAAGTACCTCCTGATAAAAGCGTTAGAATATGAGACGTGACAAAATTTCATTGCTGGGAAATGTGATTTAGGACAGTGTTATTCATTCGAACCTTGGTAAACACTGGAAATCAGTGATTCAAATTAATGTCTAGAAGAGGTACTCCAGGCAGTCCATGTGGACACGCGGGAATCTTAGGGTGGGTTACCTTCCTCGTTTGGAATTCAAAATTTTTACCCGGCGTCACATTCGCCTTTTGTCACAGCTTCTTCGATACGTATCCGCATATCCGCACGGACACATTGCAGCGTACGAAACCTCGAAAAAAAGCTGGTTGGTAACGAGGGAAGTACAGGCTGGGCCAAAAGTAGGGTTACAGTTAACACTATAATTTATATCTAAAACTGTAACTCTACTTTTGTCAAAATTGGGCAAAAAGAAAAGGTTGTATGTTGCAAAACCCCGCGTGAGAAATAAAACCCAAACAATACAAAGCAAACTAAAGAGAAGACAGAAAATACACAAAATTTTCGGCTTTCGCCTTTTTTAAGTGAAAAAAAAAAAAAAACGAACAATAAAAGACTTCAACAGCAACGAAGTGAAACAGTTTACTTAGCTGCGAGTTCTTGCTTCGTTAGCAGCACCAAAGCACGTCCGTCCACCAAATGCATGGAAGCTCGAAGTGACGCATTTGGTTAGTAACCAAGATGAAGGCGGAATATAGTGCCTCAGAGCACAAGACAGGGATGGTGCGCAATGTCAGGAGTCGCACACAGTTTTTCTGTGGTTTTTATGATATTTCGTGAACCCTACTTTTGGCCCACCCTGTATAAGCAGGGGAAAACGCTAAGACAATCAGAGAACATCAGTTCCACGCTAGGGCAAAGCAGAATGAGGTTTTGTGTCGTCCAGTTTGTTTTCTTATCCGTCAATCATTCATTAACTGGGATTATACGCTTTGAGGGCACGTCACAGATAAGGTTTTTCCTTCAAACCACGCACACTGACAAATAGAGTTCTGTTTTGTAGGCGAAGTTGGCAGTTCTAAGCCATAACTTATTATACCGCTGAAACCGCGAAGTGTGGATTCGTAAAACTGCAGATGGCGACTCGTTTATTGCCAGATATCCTATTGTCCATCCAAAAATTATTATTTTTTTGATGATGTTGTTCATTGATTTACAATATTTCATAATTATTTTTTTTTTAAATATAACTAAACATGTATTAGATGAAGACTACATTTCATGTAAACCAGTTTTTACCCTGCCATGTAAAGTTAGGTCACTTCTCTTTTGTGTGGTTTAATGATATATGGCCAGCGATATCATTTTCGTTGATGTGGTATTCTGTTTTCCTTCTGTGATAAGACGTAGGAGTAAGTTTGGTATAGTGTTATTGTGTCATCTTTGACATCTCTCCTCCCCCCCCCCCCCGAAAAAAACAAACTTATTTTCACGAGATCAGAAACAGAGTTGGTCAGAAAGAAGGAAGGGATAGGTCACGACAAAATTTAAAATAACAAAAAAGCGGAGACGAAAACTTCAGTATTTAGGAACGTCCACTTTCTCCGGGCTTTGTGGGACAGGACATGACCAGAGAAAATAATAGAGGCTATGATTGTCTTCCTTTCTCAATCTCCATCATCGGTGTTGACGTCAACTCACGTCCTCGGAAAACAGGGCCCCATGGGCGCTCACACTAATCGAAAACATTTAATCACAAACAGGACACTAAAAAAAACAAAGCAGCACAAAATTCCATTGATGCTCTATTTTCTTTGGCGTTTTCTCTCTGAACCTTTATGGCTGACCTAGTTTGATGGGAAAGATTTACATCCTCTTGAAAATTAAAACATTACTTTGTCCTGCTGAAAATGAAAGCGAGTTAACCATGTACGGTTTGATTTTGGACAAAGTGTTACCCAAGCTTGTGAAATAACATTGGGAATGTGTGGTTGAAAATATGTTTAGAAGAGAGATACTTGAAACAGCTTTATGTGGGCTAATTGGAATCTTTGGGATCTGCTACCTTCGAATCCGACATGTCTCAAAGAATGCACAAGCAAAGCAAGATGGAACATCACTAACATGTTACAGTACCTTACGTGTTTTTTGGGGTTTTCTTTTCTCAAAACACTGGAATAAAGTTTGTGATTTTTCCCAGTTTAGGTAACGAGTCTTTCGTATCTTGAGATATACGTATGGTTAGGCTTTACTGTTTTAGGGAATTATCGCACTAGGACCGGAATAGCATAGCCAGCTGCTGGCAGACGTGAAGTACACGCCATAATTTCCTACATTTTCTTGGTAAATCCGGGAAGACCCTGTCTTACTAAGCCAGTCAGACGCAGCTAGCTTCTGCCAGATTGCGGTTGGGGGGGGGGGGGTGTACATTTTTCTGGTAGCTGTAACGTTCAGGATTTAGTATGAAACCCCCTATACACTGATATGAATATGTGGATCCTCTTACCAGAGCGCTCGCATGTATCATTACCTGTAGCTATGTAGATATTATTGGATTTTGCAGACATTACAGGATTGCCATAAGATCATATGCCTTAAAACAAAATAAAATGTTTGCCTTCTCTTACACTTTAAAAAGGGCATTTTAGTTCGTAGCCTGATCAGAGATTGAGGTCTTTGTAGCTGAAACATTTTGTGCACAACCTCTGGTCCGAATATCTGAAACATCTCTCCCTTTCTATCCTTTTATTCTTTTCCTTTCCACTCCTTCCCCCTTTTTACTTCGTTTTTTTCTCCTTTCTGCTGTCATTTCATCTGAGACTTAAGCTATTTCTCTCTCTTAACTTCCTTCCCTTGTTCTAGACTTCCGATCTGCATCATTTACTCTCTCTCTCTCTCTCTCTCTCTCTCTCTTTCTCTCGTTCTCTGTCGCGCTCTCTCTCTCTCTCTCTCCCTTTCACTCTCCATAATTATCCAAGCTTTTCTCTTAAATTCATCTCCCTCCTTCTATCCTTTAAGCTGGACGAACAAACCAAATAAAGGGCTCTTGCACTAATATAAAGTCGTGACCTGCCATCGTTTTCCCATCAATGTGACGTTCACCCCGACTCTGGGGGCATGTTACTATTAGACAAATCTGGACACAAATAAGCCTTTTCATGTTTTTCTCATTGGCGACACAGATCACATGTCTCTAAACAATACAATGGCCTGTTTGCAATAAAACCAGACCGGAGCATCCAGTCGTTTTTCACGAGTGTTCTCCGCCTTCTACCCATTCTCCTGCCTAGTAGTTGAGGCCTCAAACATTGTCCTCTCTGCGACCCTTGTGGTCTTATTATGCAGAGACAGAGAGAGAGAGAGGGGGGGGCAGGCAGACAGATAGGCAGAGCGAGAGAGAGACACACTCATAAACACACCCACTTACATACACACACACACAGATTTGCCCTAATGTAGTTTATTCCCCCAATGGCCCAAGTGGACATGTTTCACCTCATTTATTTCAGCTTTTTTCTGCCCATGGCACTTTTATTCATGGTGCTGTGTTAATGAGATCGAGAGAGAAAACGACAGTTACAAAAACTAGTCCTTTCCAACCGCATTTTTGTACGGCTGTTTTCTATAAGTTGGGATTTAATCTAATCTTATATAAAATGAAGCCCAGTTGTAAAATTTACTCTGAGAGCTTCGAAACAACCAGAACTTCTAGAAATATGCGGTTTTCACCGAAATTCATTTTCAAAAAATATAGTTTAAAACAAAATAGTGAGACAAATAAAATCGTAGGTACAGACCCGCATTATGCCCAGCGTGAACAATTTTAAAAGTTGGGAAACGAAGACCAGTACTCACCAGCTGGCCTTCTTCACCACTTGGCATCTTCTTACTGTGTGTAGATAGACGGTCCTTGAAATGACGCGCTAGACCTTAGCATCATTGAATCCCCATAGTCTTTGCATCGTCCAAAAAGATCATTGTGTCTTGAAAGACTAAAAGACTCTGAAGACGTCCTTCTTCCAAAGTAACCATCTTAGTACAAGCTCTAAATTCTAAGACTCTAGTAGACACTTCACTCCAATTTGCTTGCAAAATTATTGGATATTTCATTGATTTCTTAAGAAAGTTTTGAGGTGAAGTGCATCTAAACTAAGTGTATTTTTCTGTCTCCCAGACATAGTTATTCTGTCATTTCCTACACGGGTTTCAATCAGTAGTGGCAAACGTCTGGCTAGTGAAGATTTGAGACCATCTCATGTGGAAGAATTTGACAAACTGCCAGTATTTGAGGACTATGATTACAATAATATGTGCTACTCTGTGCTCAAAGTTTCTCACTTTTCCATCTGAAATTACTTTCTCATTTTAGTTACCAGTCCAGTTCATATCTCTGATGAACGTTTCTAATTTTCACACTAAAAATATTAACTAACACTTTTCCCTGGAGCCGCTTTCCAAACTGAAACATGACAAAGGGTATTGTTCGCGGGATTTTCCGGTAGAGCTATTTTCAGAGTCGCTAATTTGCCTGTTGCCCTTCGTAAAATGCATTTATTGTGCCAGGTGCAGTGATGGCATGGGGACATGATTATAATTTATACTTCTGGGAGATTCCTTACATTTTGAAAATGTCTCATATGTGTACAATAGTTGTTGCTTGAGAAATTCACCTCTTCGTCGACCAGCAAAACTGATCGGTCCCACCCCTTATACACCGCTAATAATAAGAACGTAAAATGTTTATTTTGGACTTGTCGGTTGATTTGTATGAGGGTGTGTGTGTGTTTGTGCGTGTATGCAGGAAATAGGTCAGAGACAGTGGTTGGGGAGGGGGTGGGGGGGGGGGGAAGCACTGATAAAACCCAGGTCTTCTACTCACAACTCTGTGTTTGCCATTAACCCACTACAAGCACGCAGCAATCTAACTCGGGGTACTCGTTCTGATGAGGTTATTGGATCACGCATTGATCTTCATTGTGGCTTTTGTTTATCTTGTCGTGTGTTTTGTTTTGTTTTCAGTTTACGATTTTTTTAAAAGGAAAAACACATCAGTGGATTGGCAAGCGGTCGGAAAAATCATTACCTAACTGATTTTATCACTTGGCAGCTGAGCTAGTTTTGTAGATTTTGCCGGCAATGTGGGACGTGCAGTGTCATTGTAATGTAAATAATAGAGTACTATCATTCTTCCCCCATACCACATAAAAGTCATTCATGACAGTGCGTGGAAATTACTTTGAAATTTCAGTGAATAATGAACATTTTCATTTTTTTCTTTTGGTTAGAACATGGAATATTTGACTGGTGAGTGGGAATGTTGAAAAGTATTGCTGTCTAAATGGCCCTATACTGAGTTCATTCCTCTTTCAAAACACCATAAGGTCACAATGACAAATGGTAGAGAATAGGAATCTGCCCAGGTCTGTTATGGAGATAAAATTCATGTCACCCCAATATCCTCACTGATGTTTGCTGCTTAAATTAGGAAATTTTTTTCTTTATTGAAATATCGTGAGTTCCACTGTTGATATGAAGTGAATCCACAGTATAGGAATTCAAAGTATAGGAGAATACCCACATAGTGACCTGGGTGTGGCCCGGCCTTTAAAGAATGCACAGAAGTGTCTGAGGTTCTCTTCCTCTGTAAATCTCCAGCGCTATTTCTCTCCGGGGGTTTCAATTCCATTGTGTGTGTGCGTGTAAGTGTGGGATAGATAGATAGATAGATAGATAGATAGATAGATAGATAGATAGATAGATAGATAGATAGATAGATAGATAGATAGATAGATAGATAGATAGATAGATAGATAGATAGATAGATAGATAGATAGATAGATAGATGGGTGGATAGGCAAGTATGTAGGTAGGCTGGTAGGTAGGCAGATAATTTAACAGATAGATAGATAGATAGATAGATAGATAGATAGATAGATAGATAGATAGATAGATAGATAGATAGATAGATAGATAGATAGATAGATAGATAGATAGATAGATAGATAGATAGATAGATAGATAGGTGCATGGATGGATGGGTGGATAGGCAAGTATGTAGGTAGGCTGGTAGGTAGGCAGATAATTTAACAGATAGATAGATAGATAGATAGATAGATAGATAGATAGATAGACAGACAGACAGACAGACAGACAGACAGACAGGCAGGCAGGCAGGCAGGCAGGCAGGCAGGCAGGCAGACAGACAGACAGACAGACAGACAGACAGACAGACAGACAGACAGATAGATAGATAGATAGATAGATAGATAGATAGATAGATAGATAGATAGATAGGGAGAGGGGGAGAGAGGAGAGAGAGAAAGAGAGAGAGAGAGAGAGAGAGAAAAAGAATTATTTTATTGAAGTAAAGTGAGCTCTTCTGACGGGGAAACGGATTAAGAATGAAAGGATAATTATGATGAACGAGCGAAGATAAAATAAGTTACTAGGTCCAATTACGATGCTCTGGGGGGGGGGGGCAGTTACGTGCATCTTGCAAGACTCGTCAACATGCGTATTGTGTATCCCTGAAGTCAGAGGTATTACTTAAGGTAAATCTATGTCTTGGTTGTGCAGCTGACCCGTCCATGACTACTCATCTTTAATGCATACATGTGGTTTGGGTAGGCCAGAGAAGGACTATTTGTGTTTTGCTTTGAGATCGTTGTTTTTCCTAGGATCTCTGACCTTGGCATTTGTACCTCTCTTTTCCTTGTTTTATTTATTTTTCTTGTTCTTGGTTTTGGTTGTTGTATTTTGAATTTGTATTTGTATACTAGTTTGGCAGTGAGGGATGGTAGGAATTAGTTTTTTTTTAAATTATTTCCGGGCAGCGGCGTTGTTAGGTCTGCTTTTCTCGACTCCCTTCTGCCAAGGTATCTTTAAGGTGCGCAGCGTGCACACGGTGCCTCTGAGTTTTTCATACTTACCCGAGAAGACTATGTGCTCGATCCTACCTACCTCAGGATCAGAGACAGGAAATTCCCCTCAAATTTCCAACTTGTCTGCACCGACCAGGAACCCAATCCTTTATCTTCGGTATTGGAGGCGAGCACCTTGCCTCTACACAAGTGTGTCAGCCCAGTGAACGACTGACAGTGCTTCGCCAATAGCCGGAATGTTCCCCCATCGAGACAGACCTTTGGCCATCTTCTCATAGTAATATGTCGTGATATCTGTCCAGAAACCATAAAATACAGACCGCATTCATGTATCTGTGTACTTTCGACAGGGAGCGGCCCTGAAATGTGCATGAGGCCATTAAAAGGGGATGTTTTCCTAGACGGATTAAGGAGTTGTGTAAGCAAGATGCGTCCCTGACCCAGGGCAACAGTGTTCAGATGCGTCAGCAACAGTGCGTGTCGACCTCAGCAATGATCAATACCAATAGCTATTGATCTGAGTGTCCCAGTACTGCTGGTGTTGTGTAATACAAATATCGTAAATCACACTGAGGCTGTGATTACCCTTGTTAGTTCAGCTTTTATGTAAACATTCGTATTACTTTATGCTCTGCCTCTTGTTTGTTTAATCCCGTGTCTGTCCTTTTGTCTGTCTGTCTGTCTGTCTATCTGTCCATCATGTTTGTCTGTCTGTCTATCTGTCCATCATTTTTGTCTGTCTGTCTGTTAGTCTGTCTACCGTTTTGTCTGTCTGCCTGTCTGTTTCCTTTGCCCCCCCCCCCCCCCACCCTGCGTTCCCTGTCACTGTCTCTCGCTCTCTCTCTCTTTCTCTCACTTTCTGTCTGTCTGTCTGTCCCCCTTCTCTCTCTCTCACACACATCTACACACGCACACATACACAAGGCTACAAACAAAGAGAACTGCAAACAGAAACGAAATCACCCTCATTTCACAATCCAACACTTGGCTTGATCTTACCGCGAGCTATTGTCATGATATGATTTATTGATTCGCTCCTTGATACACATAATTATTATGTGAACCATTGCCAAGAGCAGATTATATGAGACACTACAGTTTAGCACTGCGATAGCGACAGGCGTACGTGATTATGAAATGAACAACAACAACAAAAAAAAACAACCTCATCCCAAATGTGATGTCTTGATTAGTATTTGATTTTACGTAATTAGTTATGAAATTGAGTAAACTTGCATACTGCTTAGTTATGGCTCACTGCAAATATATAGCCTGTGTGTCTAAGGTACAATTCATTGTTCTGACTAGGGTAACATCTGCATGGGTGTGTTTGAAGAATGCGTTTTGCCTTCCAGATGTTACAGCATACTTTCTGTTCTTGTTTGTTTTGCGTTAATGATCTGAGAAGTGCGTAAAAATATATAATTTTTTTAGCTGACTGTAGTAAATTGCAGTTTGGTCTTTATATTTGAATAGTTAAATAATGCACTTATGTAATCATTTCTCATGTTGCGGCCTCGTTCCATTTTGTATTCTGTAATTAAAATCAGTAAAGTGGAACAAATGGAAGTTCCACATTTCTATAATGTTACATTTTTGTTTGTGTGTTTTGGTTTGGTTATATGACATGTGCTCAAGGCAATGTACGCAAAATGGCATACTGTACACATTAAAACATATTTAGCAAAAGCCAGTGGATGTAAAAATCTATATTTGATCATTAAAAATGGGCATCAAATCGTCCCATTAGAAGGATTACTTTCTAACGCCCTTCTGTCAACTTTTGGAATATCGAAGATTGAAGTTTCATGGCTTCTAGACTCTAGAACAAAGAATGTTTCTTTTTTTAATAAGACTTACAACTTACACACCCAATCTGCTTGATACTTTGACACACAATGGAGAAGGCCTGTACAAGTAGTGTGTAGTGTATAATTCAGTTCACCCAAAAAGTGGAGATAGAATCTTATCATTCTAAAGGGACAAAATGATAATGAATAACAAATGTGTAAGGCAGATTCGATGTGGAGGAGTTTAGCATTATTATACATGCATGTATCTTTTGTATGTACTGATAATAATATTATTAATGAAGATATGGGGGCGTGCGGGGGGGGGGGGGGAATGTGAAGATAATTATGTGACATAAGAATTTCGAGATAAGAAATAATTTACTCAGATTATGAAAAATGACTATCTGAAAGGGGTTATTACTATTGCAAAATTTGACTTACCCAGTTTTGGTAAAACGCTCTTCCACTATTATGCGTCTTCAGTTATACCTTGGCTGTATGTAAGTACGATTTACTCCATAAGTACAAGATCTGTGAACGGTTACGAGAAGAGGACTTACTCGCATGCATGCCCAATCTGCCTGCCCGTGTGTATATCACTAAGGTGACAACTTCGAAAGCACATAATGTTATCCTGTCGACTGAATGATTCCGCTGGTTTCATAGATGGCATTAACAATTTAGTGGCTCAGATTGAATTGAGTGGGAGCCTCTGTTTGATGAAAATACCGGGCTTTGTCTCCATAAGGAGTGAGCCAGACCAGGCTGGCATGGGCGCTAAACTAGGGGCTGACCGCCTAATCATTATGCACAACACAAAAACACTTCTCACTGCCCATACCGCCGCGATGTAGGCAGTGAGGTGTGTTTTAGTGTGATGCATAATAATTGAAGAGCGTTTTAGCAAAACTGGGTAAGTCAAATTTTGCATGAGTTATGGCTCCTTTCAGATTGTCATTCAAATTTCGTTTAAGACGCGGTGTAAACGTCCAGTTAAAACTTGCAATGACCCGTCTTTATCCGAAGTTTTGACTGAACACTTTCAAGTTGTAATTGAATGTAATGAACACTTACACCGCGACTTACGCTTATTTTGAATGACTATCTGAAATGGCTTAATACTCTTGCAAAATTTGACTTACCCAGTTTTGGTAAAACGCTCTTCCACTATTATGCGTCTTCAATTATACCTTGGCTGTATGAGCTTCGGAAACCTGCA